>OZ010583.1:102615027-102637527 GCA_963932145.1 Acanthosepion lycidas
CATAAACTATATATATATATATATATATATATATATATATATATATATATATATATATATATATACAGAAGTGCACACTGAAGGCAACACCCAGATTTAAGTATAGCATAATGTAAAACTATATTTTACTTTGTGTATGAATGATTTATTGTAATATAAATTAGACTGCACCACCTATTTGATATATATATATATATATATGTCGCGTGTGTATGGGTGTGTGTATGGGTGTGTGTATATAATTTTTACTAATTTATTAAAATTATGTATATATCTTGGATAATAATTAAAGTAGATATTTATATGTTCAGATGTATTTCTCTTTGTTTTTGAACAAAAAGATATGTACTCTTCATGCTGCCTTGTACTTAACGATGTAATATTTTTATTAGCTTTTCGGTAAAACTTTCTGATGTTACCATAAATTGCTCGCACAAAGTAAAGAAAATACACCGTTTTAGTACGGCCTCGTTTTGTTTCTGAACTTTTCCTCCTGATGACGTCTCTAAAGAAGAGATTAAGCGCAAAAGAATATTTCAGCTGTTCTCGACTTCTAACATCATTCGACTTAGACATCTTTCAACAACTATGTCGGCAGCACCCCCATCTCCCAAGCCATTATTCGCTGTCGTTTTTGACGACAGGTAGATGGGTGGCCTGTTTAATGGTTGAGTAGTAACCTTGTGTAAACACCCAACGAGAACACAGGAAGCTTGCTTATGTCGAAAATGGCAAATTACGTTTCTGGAAACAGAACAGCCTAATGAATTTCAATCTGGAGCGAAAATATGTCAGTATGCAATAAGTTTGTAGATATTTGGAGCTGTCAGCTATGTCATTAAGCAAAACTATATGAACGCTTTGAGGTCATTAATCAGCAAGTATACATGATAGAAAATTCTGAAGAAAAATGTCTCCACGTTGATATTAATTAAATCTCTTAAGCTTAATAACGTTATGATAAGAAGAAAATTCTCAGAAGTTTCTCTAATGCAGAGAATGTGTTCATGTACGATAGTATTAGAAAAATTTCGTCGTCCTACTAAAACTTGATAATACTACGACTAGTTTATTGTAGAAATTAATCTTGAACATATGCTCAATTATTGTACCAGACTATGTTAATATTAGTAAATATTTTGTTCACCCTACTACACTATGATCACAAGAAACTTTTCTGCCGTGTAGAATTCGAACCTCACCGTGTGCTCGAGTACGCTAATATTAGTAAATATTTACTGGACCTATATAGGCTTCAAGATTTTGGCCTTGTCACAGACTTAATGTTAATAAATTGTTATCACTAGTATAATACGATGATGACAAGCTTATCTAGTTAGGAGAATACGATCCTTAGTTAGAGAATACGACTCGCTGCGCCTTAGGGCCTTTAGAATCCCCTCTGGATAAAAGTGCCAATGCCTCACTGGGGTTTCTGTAGTAACTAGCTTATTGCATGGCGGAGTAGCGAGCCTCACGCCCTATCTGCTTTGAATTCAGTGTTGTTCTCCTAGACTGGTTGTCAACTCAGTCTATTTGAGCCATGCGCAAAATGAGAAGTGACGGTTTCATAATTTCCAAAGCGTATTTGGACGAAATTGAACACAATGAATTCCGTCTTTTACGTAGGAAACAGGCTCTGTTTGGACACGTCGATGGGAACGCCACTCTGACCAAATCATTAAGCAAGGCGCAGTTGATGAAGGATGGTGACGAATATAATAAAAAAAAAAAGAAATAACTTGAAAACATCAAGGACTGGACAGAGAATACTTACTCGGATTTTTGTCCCTACAGCTAACCAACACGACAGTTTGCAAGTCGTTTGTCTCTGCAAAATTTATGACCTGCCTCTACGACGAATCACAAGTTGACTGAAAGACTGCCGACGATTATGACGTATAATTCAACGAGTCATAAACTTCATTTGGTGATATTGTTCTGCTAATATTAAGGAAATTTTGAAGACAGATACATTATAGTCCTGGTTAAATGTTTATTATTTTCTGGCATGATCACATGGCAAAAATTAACATTCATCAATTATTACAAGACATTTTACCACGAACTTTTCTTAAATATATACTGCAATTAAAACCAATATTACATCATTCATGTAAAAACTGTAACAGTGACTAGTTAAAAATTTGTTCTAAGGAATAATTATATATTAAAAATCGGCAAATAATGTTGACTATCGGACATTCATTGGTCGCAAATTATAAAATTACACGGAGATGGGTAATAAACTCAATTGAAATAGGCTTCAGCAAGACACAGTTCGCAATATTATCGCTGAGTGGCATACTGAATGGGACGTTTCTGATAATGATCCCGTGAGAGGATCGTACCATCAAATCCTTCGTTCCACGACCTCCAAGTAACATAGGAAAGTTTTACCGAAATCAAAAATAAACTTGATCTGTTTCTCAGGGAAACGGATAAGATTCTTAGGAATCTTTCTGGCAGATTGCGCCATGAATTTCATCTAAGATCCTGAAAACCTGCCCATAATCTAAGATTGACTATGAAAATGAAAAAGAATCATCTGACATTCGCAAAAAGCATCAATATTAGACAGAGGAACAATCTGTAAACGTTAGGTTCCCTTATGAATCCATCAGTTTGTTGCTAGTCAGCATTATTCAAGAAGATCTCAAGGTAAGAGATAAGATGAAAAATATACCTTACAATCTATGAAACACCCTCCCAACCAGATGATTTGGAGCGCAATTCCGAAGTTTATATCAACTAGTTTATATTTTTTAAATTTGTATAAACCATAAAGAATCAAAAGTTTCAGGATATTCTTCAGTATAAACTAGAGAATCATAGGCACATATATGTTTGCAGCAGATTTATGCCTAACGGTAACCCCTATCATGTAGTGAAGATGGTGCAAGTATATGTTAAGAATGGCCAAGAACACTACGTTGGAATGACTTAACAATAGCTATGATCTCAAACCCCTACATAATATAAGGGATTACCAGACATGACATCAATACCCAATTTTAAGGCTATTCTAGCTCTTGTAAAGATAAAGCATAGCAGAAGCATTCTGTTATGTCCAGGAATAATAAAAAAAATTCCGGTCCTTGTATGTGATTTCTACTGCACTGACGTTTCCCACGCATCCAAAAAAATTTTAAATTTGCCTCTCAAACTTGAAATAGAAACTGTAATATCATATTATAATTCTTCGTGTTTATAACCTCGCACATTCGTTACACGTTGTCATTACCTCAGAAAAAATAATGGACCATATTCTTTTGATCGATTGATTCATTTTCTACGTTTTATCAGCCCTTTGCAGGATATTCAAAATCATAAAACCTTTTTAGGTTGTAAGAAATTTTGGATATAATCATGGTTTAGTTATACATAGCTAAAGAGAGAAAAATGTATTCATCCTAGCCCCAAGTGTATATGCGCGTAGATGAATATAACAGACCCATCGAGAATTCGAACTCGGCTCCTCAATTATCTATTGAGTTATTATTCATTACACCACCTGCACATCAAAATTTACAGTATCTAGTATTCTAAAGCGGTCATCCGCCTAGGTACTAACCAGGCTCGATGTTACTTAACTTCGCCGATCATACGGGAACTGGTGTTTTAACGAGATGTAAGTCCAAGACGGTTTGCTCACAAGATGAAAGAAAATGCGATCTGAGAGACGCTCTTCTGTTTTGGTGAGGAAAAAGAAAGCATAAGCAAAAGAGAAACAAAAGAAATGTAACAGAACAGGCAATAACGCTGTCATAGGATGATAATGATTCAGTGAAATATAAACCTCAAATTTAGATATTTTTTTTTTTAATTTGTACCGTATTACTACTTTAAATAATGACTTGCGTTCATAATTATTTTTGTTATTGTAATATTATTCTTAATCTCAAATATTTAAAAATGCAACAGTGGAATTCCCATGGAAAATATATAGCCATAAAATGCATTGACTCTTTAAATTAAAATATATGACTAATTAAAAAATTCAAAATCTGGGACAAAATGACATTTACCCGGATGTACCAAGCAGTACAATTTCAATATATTTCCTTTATTTTTACGCAACGTTTCAGTTGATCTAGTCTTCAGTCATCGACAGATTTTTTTCATCAGAAATAATAAATAGGAAAATTTATTTTTCATTTTTTTCTTAATGAAAGAATATTCAATTATTTCTGACTAAATACCGTCCTGGTTATAGCGATAAACTACATTGACATTCTTGTTAAGACGATAAACTACGTCCGACAGCAAGGCCTCTGATCAGGAGGTTTTGAGTAACGTGGAACCACCTCTTAATTGCTGTTGTTCCCATGTCCACACTGACCCGGGGTGGTAGCAACCCCTTAGGGTTCACAACTATGGGCAAATAGTTAACTCCCATACTGGGGTCAAAACATTATGAAAGAGTAAAAAATTATTATCAGAAATACTTTTTTTCTAAAAAAACTCATTACTAGCTATAAATTATTGAAGAAACAATTATTACCAGCAATATATTTTTGGAAAAAATAATACCAGCAATACATTTTTGAAAAAAAAACATTATTACCAGCAATAGATTTTTGGAGAAAAAAATGTTACCAGCAATACATTTTTGAAAAAAAAAAAAATATTACCAGCAATACATTTTTGAAAAAAATATTATCAGCAATATATTTTTTTTTAAATTTTACCAGGAAGACATTTTTGAAAAAATATTACCAGCAAGACATTTTTGAAAAAAAAATATTATCAGCAATACATTTTTGGAAACAAATATTACCAGCTATAAAAAATTTGTCGGCATTAAATAACATATTGAGGTTGATATGCTGTAAAACAAACCAAACCCGACGAAATAAACCTTTATTAGGGCTGATAAACTGAGAGACCGAATGTTGCTTTCGAAATAAACTAAAAACGCTTTTGCCTTTTAGAAAAAACATTAACTATTATTTTTATATGGTAAACAAATATTTGGATATGTTTTACAATATATTGCAGACGTTAATCACTAAACCCACGCTCGTCTGCTACTTTAGAATAATGTATAAGAGGAGAAATTGGAAATGATGACAGTGTATCAATACTTTAAAGGTCTGTCTGCAATCTTAGTTGAGGAATACTGACTGGATTAAGAAATGGCTTTCTTCTAGCTGCTCTGCTATGAGAAGCCATATTAGAAAGATAACATACTGTAGCTGTTACATTGATTTCGAAACACCTTGCCATATATGTCGTCTTGGAATCGTGTTTTCTTTCAAGTTTCTAATTTCATCGTTTATATTAATATGAAAAACTTAACAAATATGGAAAAAGTTGGACGGCAAATTCTAAAATCAATCAAACATGGCCGACTGCTGTCGGAATCAGAGAGTTCTAAACTCCTTTAATAGTCTGCATTGCCTGTGCTTCGTTAGCACTACATATGCTTTTAATTACAGAATAGCCTTTTTCTTAGACTGGTTACCATCCAAGACTGAAAAGTAAAGTCTGCCCTACTATTTAACCCATAGCCGGATGGATTCATGGATTCATACGTTCCCCCTTGTTATTTGCACGAAAGTGAGTGTAAGGAAACTCGACTGGAATGCGAACTGGGCTCTCTGAATTTATCGTTCCGATCCGCTAAACATTTCACCGCCTGCACATCTGTGAGAGTAAAAATAACTATATAAATATTTTCACATTGCGATGTTCTTTCAAATACAGAAAAACATTATATAGCAGAAACATAGATAACCATTTGTATACTTCCAAATGGTAATAGCAATGATGAAATTCGATATTTTATTATAAGGAAACTTTTGTGATGTCTTAATTTGACTCGTTGTAACTTTCGTTTGGTCAACGAAGTCTCGTTATCACTTCCAAAATGCTCGTTGTAGACGAGACTTTGTAATGCAAGTACTGGTACTCGTAACGCCTTCAAATAATATTCGCACTAATTATCCTTATCCGAATAGTAATTCTTATAATGATCTGTATAGAGAAATAGTATAGTGGTAGTATAGAGAATATCGATCACTTGGACATCACTCTAATTCCCACATATACGATCACGTGATGTACTTATTTAATAATGGAATCGTCCTTGTTTGCTCACTGGTAACCTGTGTTCAACCTACGGCGTCGGCAGCGACATTTTATTCATATACAGCACAAACATTCAGCATTTATTGGCCGGAAATTTAGCCTTACAGACGGTTGAAAAAAATAATTATCATAAAAGGTTTTTTTCATGAAATTAGACTTTTCAAGTCCCAAAAAAACAGTGTCACGATTAGATCATTATTTCCCCCCCCCATCTACTTGCATGCGCTACACAGTTTTATTATTGCTATTTGAAGTCTTCATTGTTTCTGTTATTTGGTAAAGCTCCTTGTAATTCTGTAGTGTCAGCCTGTAGTGTCTTATGAAGGATTAGCTTCTTGAAGACCGAAAAGATTTATTCATTTAGACCCATTTTTAAACAGAAAAATGATTGTTGACATTTTATTTAAGCTAATTAGAAACTAGAAATTAGAAATTAGTTTTTTAATTTTTTGTCACGTCTGTTTAACCAGTATTAGATCAGTTTTATTAGTTTATAAATAATCGAAAAGAACTATAAAAATTAGCCACATATTTTTTAAAATGCCCACAAAGAAGGAGGATAAATAAATCCGTGAGTATTGTTATTCATGTTTTCTGATAAATAAATCCATGAACGCGTTGAAATCTTTCCAGCATACAATCAACCAATTGTAATCTTTCCCCGCCATTTTCGAAAGAGGCAAAATGATGGCGTCGTAGATTTTAAGCCGTTTTCAAGATAGTAAAATCACACGAAAGAGATAAAGGAATCATTGATTAAACTGTAATCTCGGAGAAAAAAATGAACAAACAAAGGAAGCATAGAGACACAAAAAGACGCTGGCTGGAAAACCAAAAGATAAAATACATGCACAGTACAAGGAATAAAAGGAAAAAAAAAAAAGAAAAAAAAAAAGAAAAAGGAAACAAGATCTTATTTCTTTGGACTATCAATTTGCGAATTCTTGGAAAGTCTTCCTTCGTTTGTTGCTTTTCATTTTTTTTTTTTGTTTATTTCTGTTTCTTCATCCTATTTCCCATCCTTGTCTCACCCTCCTTCAATCGCTTTCTCTCTTTTTCGTAAAATTCTTTCAAAGATGTCTTTTCCATTCTCAAATAACGTTTCTCTTTTTTCTCTTCTATTAGATGTTTTTTCTTCTGTAAAGGTACCCCTGTTTCTCACCTGTTTTAAGTTGTTTCCTTCGTCTACGCTGATTATCTTCTTTTCTTTATTCTTACCTATCTCTCGAGAACAAAAAGAAACAAATAAATACGTGATAAAAAAAGAAGAGGACTCAGACGCATCTGGCATCTTGTTTTCGATTGGTAGCTTTTAGCGGAGTCGGGGGAAAATCGATATGATCAATATACAATAAAAAGAAAACAGCAAAAGATAAACGGCAAACAGTATTAGAAACGATAAACCGTGGAAAGGACAAAATGACACCTTTCTATCTTGAGAACAATTGGAAGGAGTAAATTTCTTTCATTTCTGAAGATTCGAGGGCAACATCAATGACATCATGAAATATTAGACTGTTCATCAAAACATATAAGGAGCAATTTTCAAATTACCAAGCTAGACCGAATTCAGTCACATAAACTGTCGCTGCCGACACTGGAGTTTGAACAAAGACCCCATTTTGATTAAGTAGATCACGTGATGGTAAAGTAATGTATATATGAGAATTAGCGTGGCGTGTAAGTGATCAGTATACGGATAATTATTCGGATCATTGTTCGTTGGTTACTATTCGAGCGAGTATTATCGAGCAAATATTATTAGTGCGGTTGTTATTCACCATTATTGTTCAACGACCTTAATACAGTTTTATCTGCGATTACAAAGTCTCTACTACAACGTGCATTACGAAAGTGACAACGAGTATTCGTTGTCATTACAAAAGCTAATAAAGACCACTCCTTGAAATCACCTGAAAGCAGAATAAATTAAACAATACTTACAATTTTATCTCTTTTCTGATTTCACAAGTCACGATGAATTGATATCTCCTTAGGGGGGCTTTTTGCCTTAAGCGACTATTAAGCCTTAAGAGCAACCCGGTCTTTAATATAAGATATACGATCCCTCGCTGAAGACACTTGGAAAATAATAGGTTCCTTCTACTGCTCCAGTAAGTACCTGCTCCCTCGTGCTATCCTCTAAATGTACAAGAGCCGGATGATGCCTAAACCTAAATACTACTGTCATATTTGGGTAGGAGCAACCCAGTCCTCATTTTCTAGACTCGATCGCGTCTGAAAACGTCTCCGTATCCTTGTGGGTGACAATTTTTTCCCCTAACATCTCCTCTCTAACAGAGGAGATGTAGCAAGCCTTTCACCTCTGCTTCCACTACTTCCATGGCAAGAACTCATGCGTATTATATTCTTTACTTCAATTAATAGTTAGTTAATATTTGCGGCTAGGACCCGACATGTTACTTGCATTCTAGTGAACCACTCTCATTTAATCCGTATTCCACTCCAGCAACTTCTTCCCGCAGACCACTGTTCTGTCGATACTTTCCCGAACACTACAATTGTAACCTGTTGTAGTCTAGAGTTAACCGTTTTCTTCCCCACATACCCGCATAAACTGTGCCTCTTACTCTGTAACCATCCACCTTCAGTGCCTCTCCCCCGCCCCAGAATCTCGTACAGGGTGAATCTCACTGTAAAAAAAATTACACTAACCTTCACCCAACACAAGGCTCAAAAGCCACTCTAGGTAGAGTGTTAATGAATGGTGCTTTATGAGCAAGTTGTATAGGTAAGAAATGCCGTTCATGAGGTTATGTAGGAGAGATAACTGTTATTCCAAGATTTGACACTGTTAAGACGGTAGTGATTGAGAAGACAACCTCTTGTAGGTATGTAGCTGCTCAAGTGGAACTCCCTTCTCACTAATGGAATAAGAATGGAATCGGGATGATTCGTCCCGTTGCATGACGAGTATTACCTGCGGAGGAAGTGGAATTAAGGAATGTAGTTCGTCAGAACATTTGCCATGGAGATAGCGATAAGGTAGAGAGAGACTCGTGATGTTTCGAAAAAAGTTGTAGGGTGGAAATGGAAAATAATTCATCACCCACAAATCCATGCTTGGGAAATCTATCAAGACTTGAATGTGAAGACAGCAATATTCCATTTTTGGTTTAATCTGTATCTTATAAAAATTGATCATGGTAGGTGGAATCTGATATTACTGGAGCGGTAACGGATTAGGCCATTTTGTGTATGCGTGTGTGTGTGTGCGTGTTTAATGTCATATTTTTTCAAGCTATAGTCAATGATGCTTTTGACAGATTATTTTTATATATTGTTTGTAAATTCCAATTATGAAAGTGTTTCCCCGTTGCCTTCTCAATTGTTAGAACTTCACTGTAGAACTTGTCTTAGATTGGCGAGAACCAAAGTTCGAATAATTTAGTCTCTTAAACCCACAAGTGCATTTAACCCATAGATGGACCCTTGCACTTAATGGTCAGAATAGCAAGAATGTATCATAAAGAAGAAAAATCACTTGCAGAAAATGTAAAAAAAATCTTTATGATTTTCAAGAGTAGTCACATGACAGACATTTTAGTAATAAGTTTATAAAATCTTCATAAAATCAGGGTGCTTTAATATAGACCAATCGTTTGTTAAATAGTACCAAACACCATTACAAATGTATGGATTGCAATTCAGTGGGTTCTTCTTCAGGACGTGGGCGTTCATGACTTTCCACAAATTTCTTTGTGTTCCTTACTAAGGCTTCTCATTTGTTATCTCTCTGAAACCTTGTTCCGCGAAATAGTTGCACAAACACGTTAGATAGATTATTGCGTTTTTCATCGGCCCCTCTTGCCTATGTGCTGAGAGTGTCGATTTAACCAAGCCCTCTTTCTTCACTATGTATACGAGAAACTGTATATTTCTGATTCGAAATATAAGCGTCATCTTTGTTTCCATTTCCTCTAAAACCTCGTCGTTTTCAGTTTATTGTATTCTCAATATCCTTTTACAGAATTACATTTTTGTTGTCTCAGGTTTTTTCGTAATGTGTGAGGAGATTGTCCAAAATCCACTGCCATAAACTGATTAAATACTAATAAAATATTATTATTAGTTGCTGAAAAATCTAATTCTCTCTGATTCTCTTCATATAATTTCTTATATCGTTTGTTCTAAGACTTTAGTTTGTTTATTTACAAGATTATTTCTTGAAATATTTCTGCGGCTTTTGTGACTCGATAGCGTTTCCAGCCACCAAAAGAGATCAGTAAATAATTTTTCGGTAAAATAACTCATTGTTAAGATTGTTTATAGCCTTAAAATAGTTTATGCTATAACAAGTATAAGTGTGACTTTTCATTCTGTATCCTCTTGTTGAATGACAGACGGTTTTGAAAAACATATGGCGATTGGAGGGGGTACCTTGAAATGATTCCTTTCCTGAAAGTATCAGCGCTAATTTACCCAAATCAGTCTCAATGGAAATACAAACTCGCATTACTTACTGAAATCATTTTTTCCGTGCTAGAAACCGTATGTGAACCGTTACAATTTCATTCTACAGTTTCATTCAGAGTGACACCTTTCACATGAGAAGCATCTGCCGCATCCTTGGAATAACGTGGCAAGACAAGGTGCCCAATACTGAGGTCCTGTCTCAAGCAGGTATGCTCAGTATGTTCACGCTGCTCAGACAACGCAGACTCCGTTGGTTAGGCCACGTCCACCGCATGCCTGACGGCCGCATTCCCAAAGCCCTTCTGTATGGAGAACTGGCCTCTGGAAGGAGACCCGCCGGGCGGTGACGGCTGCAGTACCGCGATGTCGTGAGGCGAGACATGAAAGCTGTGGACATCAGTATAGAGTCCAGGGAGAACCTGGCAGCCATACGATCCAAATGGAGAGAAACCCTGATCAAACACCTCGAGTTAGGGGAGGAGAAGCTGACACAAGTTGACACGGAAAAGCGGGCCTACAGAAAGCAAAGTGACAGCGCCAACAGACCAGAGACAGAACACATACGTGTTCTCTGGAACAGATATTGTTACACAAGCATCGCCTTCTACAGTCATAGACGTCGATGCTTCAGTCAAGCAGACTATCAATGGTCAATGCAGACCGACGGAAGCCTGCATTCGCAGTGAAAACTGAAACTTGTACATTCTCATATTTCAAAATACAGGGAGACGAATAAAATTTAAAATCATTTAAAAAAAAAAAAAAAAAGATAACCATTTAATTATGAAAACTAAATATCCCCCATTTTTGTGTTTGCGCAGTCGCACTCATTCGATAACATTCTCTATCGCAACAATATTCGAATTTCTGCACAGATGTTATTCTTGAGTTGCGGAATTGTCTATAGTTTATTAATCTATGCATTCTTATAAAGAACATAAGCATTTAGATGAAGAAATTGTCATAACCTTAGAAGCTTCATTATTTTCCGGACAGCGTTAACGGAGGCTCCATCTTGCTGAGACCAAATGTTAAATTTGTTCCGCTCTTATGGGCACAAAAATATCGAAAAGTATCCAAAACCGCTGACACGTGACTGTTATTGCAATGCCATTTTAGTTTCCCCAATATAAAATTCTACAATTTTGGTTCTGTTTTCAGTTAAATATTCACATTTAATTTCTCAAAAATGTAAAAGACATATTATGTGATATTTTATGACATATTTAAATACTTAAGTGTGTTTTAGGACAGCCTTTACTAAAGTTTTACGATTCAAGATCATTTATGTAAATCGAAAAATAGCCGCTGTAGAAAACAGTGCAATTATTTTAGCATAATGTAAAGGACATACAATGTATATTTGAGAATAAAATTTAATTTTAGAATTTATATATATATATATATATATATATATATATATATATATATATATAGTTTTAGGTATATGAAATAACTAGATATTAGCGAGCGACCGTATACGCGCGTGCTGGCGTGCATAAGTTGGTAAGCAAATAATTTCAAATTTTAGCCCGCTCTTTATTTTAGACCATACACTGTTAACCTCCCTTTAGCCAATCTAACATATTTTAGGAAGAGCGTCCATCGTTCAAATTTAAAATTTTATGCGTACTTCAGTTCTTTGTTTTTTTCTCTTTTTTTATAACTGACTCATACCTACATCTCAGTATTGCTTTATTACTATTTTTGTACTATTTTAATTTTGAACTCTGGATCAACGTCCATACCATCAGCATCTGTATACTTTTTTTAAATAAACAATAACCTATATATTGTGCCCGACGAGTTGGGTAACCAACGAAACTTTAGTCGCAGACCCAACGTAGATATATGTGTATTTATTAATATATATATATATATATATATATATATATATATATATATATATATATATATATATATATATATAAAGAGAGAGAGAGAGAGAAATTTTAATGATTACATTTTTATTTTTCATTTTGGCCAAAAACTGCAGAAAAAGTTAGAAAGATGATTACACTATTATTGATGGAACCTATATACATAGCTATCAACCTTATTAGGTGTTTTATGACGTTTACAGGCTATGTCATCAAACATATAAATGCAGTATCGACTTAGATCAAAACAGATAGACCAGAAGAGCCTTTGTCCTCAAAGTCCTTCAGAGAAGCCAGGTCTCGATTTGGATTGAGAGCGTAACTGTCAGCCGGTGATGTGGTTTCGCGATTCCCCCAATATCCGTGACAGTCCCGACATGTAGACACGTGTGGCGTAGGCGAAGTGCGTATGAAAAAGAAATGCCAGGTAAATATATAAACACCCACTCCGGATATGCATTAACGTTCTCTCTCTCTCTCTCTCTTTCTCTCTCTCTCTCACACACACACACACACATCGTACACGAGAATGTAGAATTCACGTTTGGATGCACATATCGACTTGTTAACTGCAGTTGATGTAGTTGAATAAAATTCAATGCTGGTTATCCGAGATTAAATCTATTGCTCAGATACGTTAGCACAAAGAAATACGGGGTCGGCAAAAGAACCTCCCAGATATTAAATGTTAACAAAAAAGGTAATGTAACGGCTATTAAACGAAATTATTTCATTCTTGTTTCAACAAAAGACTATAATTTTCGTAAAAAATGTCATCCTTTAATGGTGATCTCTTGACGCCATACCCTCTTGAAGATGATTTCTAAATTTTTCATCACACGGAATTTCAAGGTCTTCCAGATGGCTTTATTTTAAGCGCTGAATCCGTGGACTTTACATTCTCAACCCATACCATTATCTGCTTTCTATCTGGGACAGCATCATTTCCGACGTAACATGAAATGAACACTAAATGCTCTCCGTGTTGCAATTACAGATTGTTTTCTTTCTTTTTATATGCTGTGTCCTTTCAGAACGTAGGCGATCAGGGCTCTGCACTTTTCCCATCCCTTGCAGCTGTCAATAAGTTTTGTCCCTCTTCTACCCCCACCCAGACCATGTCCTGCCATTCACTGGCTCAGGCCCACCAGGTATGTCATACCTTGCTTTCATTTGTCTCTAATTCACGCTATTCAACCCGTGAGTATCATATTCTTCAGGCTCTAATTTCTCATAACATGTCCCAGAAACTTCAGCTGCCTCTTCCTGATGTTAAGTACAAGCCTCCGCCTTGTTTACATCGTCTCCACGACATCATCGATGCTCACACGCTCGGTCTATGATATCCTCAGCATAATTCTGTAGAGCCACATCTTCATTACCTCTTAGTTTCTTCTTCATCTTTGACGAGACCCTCCAACATTCGTAATGGAGGACAGATGTCACTTAACATCTCAGTTCTCCTTTCTTTGTTACTCAAGAGGTCCTCCTGTCTTGCGATACTCTACTCAACCTTTGGAATGCGTCTTTGGCCATCGCAATACGTCTACAGATCTCTGTGTCGGACTTGCCGTCCTCTGTCAAAGCACTTCCCAGATATTTAAACTTCCGCACCTGCTTGGTTTTAGTGACCCAGTAAGCTCGGTGCGCTACTGAATAAAATATCGTCTATTCAAGCTCATGGGTATTTACTCTCAATAAGCCTATAAATATATATATTGCAATGATTGCAGTATAAAAATGCATTGAACTATCATTTGTACTAGAGAACGGCAATGGAAATGACAGATTATTTCTCTTACCTATTGAGTAATATACATTTTCAACGAGAGCCTGACAAAATTACAAAATTATGCTATTACTATAGAAAAACAATTAAACTGATTTAACAAAATAGTCACAATTCTATACATATACGACTTTCTATTAAATCGTTCCTACCTAGCTAAGGTAGTTCAAATAAGAAGGAAAAAGACTGGGTCCCAAAACTATCGTTTCTTCGAAACGTCTAATTGGACGCTCAAAAAAATTGGCAGGAAAATCATTGTCAATAAAAATGTGACGAATTTTCTCCAGTTCTTGGTCAAGTGTACATGAAGAAAAATCATCGGTGCACGATAGACGTAGATGGAAATCAAGTTAACCCTACGGGCTTTAGGGACAAAAGAATTCTAGTTAGTGTATACACCTGTAAACCTAGGTTTGCTATAAACGTAGGTAATAAAAAAAACAACTCTACGTTCAGCAAGAAAATCCAAGAAAGGAAGAGTACAATAGTTTTCCACATCCATGGTAAATTGCAAGGAAGAATGAAGGTAATTGAGTCGAGTATGAAAGGCAGTAGCCTCTTTGTTGGTATCAAAGATGGAAAACTTGTCATCAATGTAGCGTAAATATGCATGAGATTTGGCTTCAGTGCATCTTTGGTCTTACAAGGTGTTATGTTGGTCTCTCGTTCAACTCTTCCCCACATATAATAATCAAGGGAGATCCAGTCTGGGAAGTTTGGTGGCCAGATGTAAGAGGTGATGTTATCGCAGAAATTTTTTGAAAGCCATTTACTGTTTTTTCATGCTTCTGTAGTATAGCTGTAGTCCTGTTGCCAGATGTAGGGTCTTCCAACAGACAACCTCTTGACCCATAACAGCACTACCTCCTCAAAACACTTGATGTTGGCCTCCGTGTTGGGTCTGAGGCCCTGTGGAAAGATGAATAATGGTATAATTTCGCTGTCACACCAAACACCTTCGCCATCACCATTAGGCTCACCCATTTCGTTCCGAATCGTCTGCACTGTCCTCAGATTGACACTCAATCACACTGAAATATTCGTATTGAAGCTTCCGGCACGAATGCCAAATAATACAGCATGCCGTTCCCAATTTTGTATCGGAGAGAATTGCATCATGCTGTTTCTACTATATTGTTTAATCGACAAAATCAAAAATAAACAACGCGCATATGCGAAATTATAAATGTAAAATGGCCACAATTTACCCATCGCACCTTGTAATAATTTTCGAAATACACGGATCCGCTAAAATTAACCTTTAAATTAATATATATATATATATATATATATATATCTATGCTCGAACAGCATCTTCACGGGAACCAATGCTTTGTGGAACTGACTCCCACGTAGATATTTCCCCGATCTCTACAATCTTAACCTGTTCACGGCTAGGTTAAACCTATCCTCTCCTAAAATATCCTCTTCCTTGAGTGGCCCTCGTCCATTGGACAGAATGAGCCTTACTGTAACATATATATATATATATATATATATATATATATATATATATATATATATATATATCGAAGCATATATCACTCGCATAAAGAAACTATCGCCCTTTACTTTTACATGTATATTCTTACTCACTCCTACACACACACACACGCACACACACACTAATATTTTTTTCTAAATAAATCCACATTACAACCAAAAATGTTTACGGCACCTCTCTTCTCTTCTTTTTATTATACATACTTTTCTCTCGTTGGAACCACTACAACCTCTTTCTTATATATATATATATATATATATATATATATATATATATATATATATATATATTATAAATTACACACACACACAAAGGGAGAAGGAGAAATAGAAATTCAGTTAGTGCAAATACACGGCTCTCTACTATTTATAGCTATCAACCAGATGACCTACCGCATTGCATGCGCGATGCATTCTTCTCGGTCGACTGCAGTACATATTCATTAATCGGTTTTATGTGCGTGCAGCCGTACCTCTATTTGATGCGTGTATTTGGAATCAAAAGTGAGTTTGTTTATTTTCATATGCGCAGTTGTTTTTTACGACTTCAGAATTCTCTTCACACCTTGTGTGGAAAGAACGTTCTTTTTATTAATGTCGCTCAATATTGAACCAGGTTCTAATCAATTTATCCGCCCACATTTTACTGAGATTTGTTTTAAAAATATATTCTGCCAATTCGGTTAGAAATATCTTGTCAAAACATTAACACATGTATTCCATATTCTCACCCGGTACATTTTCTGTTTAATAACATTTTCCGTGAAATAAAGTTGAATTAATTATTCACAATATTTTTTTTTCTTTGAATTTTTTATGTCGACACATATTAAAAAATTCTTATAGTAAACAGTAGGATAAAATGTGCTGTCTAGGCCTGGGTAGAAAGTAATGTAAGAGAAGGAAAACTTTGAATTACAAACCGCGAAGAAGTCAACGGGGAACTTTCCCAAAATAAAGCATGGCAATTCACAGATAATAAATGAAAAGGAATTTGTAGAGAATCATGATTGCCTACTACCTCCTGAAGGACATGTCATAAAAAAAGAAAACATCTCATAAATCTAAAAACAATAGTTAAGTGAAAAGTATCCTGAGTATTTTATTTATGTGCATTTTTATAATTAAATGTCTAGTAAAAACACGGCAGTAGCACATACGCTTGCAATGGCTGCCATGATTTGGACACGTGGAAAGCGACAACGACTTCGTGAGAATGTAACAAAGGAAGGTGCGATGAAAGGACTGGCCATTAATTATAAGAAGACTGAATGTATTGCTGTCAGCCAGATAGACAGCCAAATGTTTTAGTTCCGATTGGGAGGCAATAGAGTCAAATAGGTATAGAAAGTTGTGTGACGTGATAACAGACAACAGAATGTTTGATACAGAGATGAGTAAAAGCATCGGAATAGCATATGATGCCTTCTTGAAGCTAACCAAAGAAATATGTCGTTAGGGAAAAAAAGAAGAATGCTGAAATGCTATGTCTTGTGTACCCGCCTATAATTCAGTGAGAGCTGTTAAAGTTACTTCACAGATGAATGAAGACGATTCTTAAAGCTACTGAGATAGCTCTACAGGAGGATGCTGAAACAGTTATGTGCATTATAAAGAAAATGGAAAGTAAAAAGACATGAATGCATGCATTCAGAAAGAGACAGTTGGAATTTCTGAAATTATGAGGAAGAAAGGCTTGGAAATTTCAGTGCGCAGAGGGAGTATTGAGGGAAGTGATGTTGCAAAGAAATAACGATGAATTTATAAAATCAATGATTGGGATTTGATAGCAGCGCAGGGGAGAAAGAGTCACAAGTTGTTTCTTGCTTGAAGAGAAAAGAGGCTGTGGAGAGTCATGATCGCACACGTCCTGAAAGGAATCGGCACAAAAGAAGAAGATATATATGTAGATAATGGAAAAGTTACGCATACGTGAAAAAAAAAAAGAGCGAAGAAAATATCGTAATTAAAACTGTTTTTTCGAGAAGGAAATTTGGATTAAAGTTAATTTATTGATTTTTTATGTAACTTTAATCGATATTTTCTTATGCTATCGGTACGATCGTTAATTCCCTTATCTGTTGCCGCTTCACCATACTAGTCTTGCTCTGTTCATGCCTTCATCTTTTCTCCGTCTCTTTCTTTTGTTTCTATTTTTAAAAATTAGACCGTTCTGTGACATCAGCCGATCCAGGGTCTTGTCCTGGTCACGACGCCAACTGTGACGTCGGCCACTCCCGTTCGTTCGTTTGGGTGGGTGTGGCTCCAAACGTGATGTCCGCCTGTCTGCGTCAGTCGTGCTATCCCGTCCTGTGACGACCAACTGGCTTGGTATTGGTCACGGCACCCAAGTGTGACGTTCTAACCTTTTGGTGATTCGCATGGGAATCGGGTTAGATCCGATAACAGCCTCGTCGTTCCCAACTGGCCTCCAACGCCTGGTTACCGAACTAACTACTTTGATTCCCAGTCTGCCTACCCACGTTGTGAATTGATCTTAGGCAGACGAAATCAATCAGTCGTCGGGGCCGTAATGCGAGTCGGGTTCGAATAAGGGTGGTATCGCACAAATAGATGTAAAAGAAAATAAAATAACAACTCGAAAAGTTCAAAGTTATTATAAAAAAAGGATAAGAATACTTTATATCTGGTTGCTGGATACAGGGCCACGTCTATCTCCCAACCCGCTATGTGGATTCGTGACACGTTGTATTTTGTTAGGCGAGTTGTCTGTTCTTTAAGAAACTGGTTCTTGGTGTGTCTTCAGGCGAAATCCGCAAAACTTATTTTGGTGGTGTGAGTCCAAGTCGTTCTTCAAAAATAAATTTTTCTTGGCTAGATGTTGAGGTCGTGATGCCTGGAATCTTTCAAGTCAGCTATCTGTGAGGCTATTAACTCTGTAAATGTCTCTTCCAATTGCCAACTATAACTGCACTCAACTAAAATCTGATTTTCGCTCGCTTCGACTTTGCTTATATGGGCGCCGACCCAAACCGGGGTGGACTCGTCGAGGTTTGAGGTTCCTTGATAATTCTAAATCCATAGTCCACTTCTATATTTTCGGTCAGGAATTTTCCACTCCTTTCCATTTTTGGAAGTCTTCTCTTACCCCCACCTTCTCCTGCTCTCATATGGATATCTCACCATACTTCAGAGGGGCGTCAACGGTTTTCTCACTTCTTCGCAGTAACATCTCATACCTATCCTCTCAATGGGCGGTGGCAGACCCCCCCCCCCCTGCGTCACATGATCACCTCCGCCTGGCTCTCGTTAACATGCGGCCAATGGGCGTCCAACAGTGTGGGTGTGACCAGGCTAGCCTTTTTTAAGAAAAAATATATCTTGCTCAAAAAAAAAAAAAATATATATTTTTCTTTTCCTTTTCTTTCCTTAATCGCAGGTCTTATCCTCAATGTCACCTGGGATCTATCAATGAGATTTTCGCCAATTATCAAGTGGGTTGTCATCTAGCGAAACACAGCCAAGTTTTCGTCCCGATAAAGCAGTTTCACTATCCTAGCCGTATTTGCATTCTTGGTGCCAATTTCTGATAACATAGTTTTATTATCATAGCCGAATTTCAACACAACACAGAGGTCTTATCCAAACGACATCTTCCCATCGACAAAGACTCAACCCAGAGCTGGGCTTTGTGTGTGGTCAACAGATGCCCTATTAAATCCTTTCCCGATAATATAAGTTCGCCATCATGACACAGTTAATTTTTTATCTATTTAAAAAAACTATGTATCAACCTGGACTTTGTCAGCTAGCTTTATGACAATGGCCATAAGGATTTTCACCATTCTTCATTTATCAAAATAACATCGCTAAATGTCCCTCTCGTGGGTGGCTTTCCTTTATCATCTAAGTTTAAGTCTCGTCTCTCTTTTTCTTTCTTTTCTTTCTCTTTTTCGTTTCTTTTTTTTTTTTGCGCCCCTAAATGGTGTCACAGTTCCCCCCCCATCTTATTTAGTTTTATTCTTCTCTGCTCCAGAATTCTTGTTCGCCAAAATGGTGGATGTTCGGTTGGTTCAATAGGTAGAAGCACATAATGAAAAATCGGACAGCCGAGTTCGAATTCCATCGAGATCATTACATTTATTTACACGCAAATGCCCCTTCGAAATTATGAATTCGTCTCCTCATCTATGGTTTAAATGATAGGACTTTATCTATAAAATCAATTGTTATTTTAAAAAGACTGTTAATTCCATATTCACTACCAAGAAAAAAAAATATTCTAATATATTGCGTCTTAAAAAAATCATAATTACTCCTTTGTGCAAATTAATTGAAACAACCGCTTTAGTTTCCTTACTTTCAAAATACGGTCATTTTTAGACCCACTGGTGTGACAAGGTTTAATCTATTTCTATTTTTCCTACTGGTTATGTCATTTGCAGTGATGTGCAATAATATGAATCTATTTTCAGGGTGTATGTTGAAATTTGTTTGATCTTTGAAAATATTGCGTCATCCGTGATTACATGTCAATTTTATCACGCCGATACATTATTGTCTCAACTGTCGATTAGTTGTCGAATGGTCATTGTATGCGATGGACGTTATCCAAGGAAGCGTACGAAAATTTGTAACGCTGCATGAACACATTGGTAAGCCTTACCAGTGAGCAAATCAAAATACTATATACTGGCCTGGAAACACTCCTGATTTAAATCCAATCGAGAATCTATGGTCATTTCTGCAAGGAACGATTTCATGAAATGGACATACAAAATATTACCTTACGCATATGGGTTATGTTTCATTGGAAAAAAAAAATAACGGAATTATTCGTTTTGTTTCAATTAATTTGCCCAAGGATGGAGGTCAGTTTATTCTACGTCACTCGTTATATTCTCCTGATCTTACAGTAATCCAACATTATTATTTTGGATCGTTGAAAAACGCTTTCATGGAGAAAACCTTCTATGATGAAAATCACGCTAAAGTGATTGTTGAAAGCTTTCTCACATGAAATTCTACGGAATTGTATTCAAACGATATTGACAAGTCGCTACAAATCATTGAAAATAATGGCAAATATATAATTGAATCATATATAGCTTTACTTCATTTTTTGAAGAATAAATTTCATGGACAAGACAGAATTATAGCCGCTATAGAAGAATAAACCGTGTCCATATAATCCAGTTGACTGAGACAGTTTGTCGACAATAACAATCGACTGTAGCAAGTGGAAGTTGCTAACGTGGTCAAATGCAAGTAAATATACTTGAAAAAAATTGACGGTGTATTTAATATTCATTTTAACAGAAGGTTTGAAACATATACATTGAATGATGGAAAAATAAATGGTTCACAATGTATGCAGTGTCCACTCAGAAGATAATAAACAGGTCTTTGACAAATGAAACAACATGGCAACAATTTATTAAGAATACAAATACATGACAGCTCCATAACAACCTCTCTTTAGCTACTACCGCGTTTGGAAAGATGGCCGATGAAAGTCAAATGCTGCTATAACTCTTTGCAGAAGACCCAAGCTGAAAATCGTTTTGATTTTCTCCACTGAAAATTCGATTATAATAATTATACCAAAAGGATCTTTTCCGATGCTACTTAACATTATCTTGCATATTTTTAATAAAATCACAATTTATATTCAATTTTATCTGAAGCATCAAGAATTAAATAAATATTCACATTTTGAGCATATAGATTTTATGTTCTTGGCAACGATAAAGCATAAGTTTCACATGGAGATCAGTTTATTGTTCATTTCTGATAGATTACGCTAGTTTTGTTAATCTGAAGACTTTAAGCATGGCAAGGTGTAGGTCAGTCCAAATATTAATCATATTTAAGAATAGAGGGAGTTTATAAAGCATTGTTAACTGAAATTTCTATCATAAACATGAAATAAAGATCACTTTTTGAATTTGCTGAGTATGGCCAGTTTCAACTAAAACTGATACTAAAAAACAACAGTGCAGTCTACAAGATAATTTATATGAACATCATGCTGCTTGTAAAATTGTTTAATATCTGCAAACTGTTTTTTCACTTGCAATTTTTTTATGAGATACAGACAATTTATTTTATCATTTCACACAACTACGGCGATAAAGCCACTACGACTTAAGGGATTATTGATTATTAAGGATTAAACAAAAGAAAAATAATTAGGAAGACAGAAGTTAACGATTGACATTGCATTTTTAAAGATCAATGTTGTCTGGAAATCAAGAAGCTTGACAAGAATTCCACAAGCGAGAAGTACGACAGAAAATACGTTAACATAGAATATACGTTTACATATAAGCATTTCAAGTTTAAATAATACTGCGCTTAAATTCATGCAGCGTAGGTAAGATAGCGGAAAGTTCATCCGAAAAATTACCATGAAATTATTTATCGAAAACACCACAGAGAAGCAACGTTATAGCGGCGAAAGGGGGACTAAAATCGATAGGCCAGTTCAGGTCGAATTTCGCCAGAAACAAAGAAAAGAGTAGTGAACTGTTACGTGTTATCTATCTTCCTGTATGGCAGGATCTCCTCAGAGATGAAGAAGAGACTTGAAGCAATAGAAATATGGTTCTAGAGAAAGATACTGAGGATACCATGGACCGAGCATGTGAGGAACGGCGAGGTTTTGGAGAGAATGGAAACAAAGACGAAAATTATACTTAACATCAGGAAAAAGGCAGCTGAAATTTCTGGGGCACGTAAGGAGTAAGGCTTGAAAAATCTGAAATCACGTGACAGGCTGGGGGAAAGAGGAACAGAGGAAAGCAGCGCGTAACATACTTGATGGGCTTGAGCCAA
>OZ010583.1:102640027-102665027 GCA_963932145.1 Acanthosepion lycidas
CCCATTCGTATCGGTCAGAATGTCTGAAGGAGTGTACGTAAGATTGCGCATTTTCGTTGGAACGTGTTGCTTTATTATTATATCCAGCCTTTGAGTCGTTCTCTCTATGTAATGCGAGCCACAACTACATTTAAAAGAATAAATTAAAGAACTATTATGATGTGGAGGGAGAACGTATTTCCGCATGGACGGAAAAGCAGGCTTGGCAGAAAAGTGTTAGAGGCAAAACGAAAACCTGCCTAGCATATCTGTCACTGATATTACCCAGCCAAGGAAGTCGCAGGTACACAGGACATCTTTGTACTCTAGCAGTTTTGACTGCAGCAATTTTTTCATAATTATTGACTGAACAATGCCCAATAGATAGATATTGTTACAGATAGTAGATTTAATAAACCTAAGTCATGATCTTAGAACAGATCATTAAAGCTCTAGGGGTAAGGGTTTTAATTAAATTAATTTTACGTTTTACGGGACAAAAAAATCCCAACGAGTATATAAACCTGTTCATGTCGGTTTACGATAAAAAAAAAGATGTAACAAAGCCCGATGAAGATCAGCAAACCAAAACATCAAGAAACAAAAAAACATCAAAACAGCCACTTCTATTCCAGCAGGATCTTTTCTCGCGCTTCCCGACAGTAGAACTCCCTTCCTCTTATTTGCTTACCTGATAACTACAATCTTCAAAAATTTAAATGTAACGACAATCGCTATCTTCTGTTGCCGTGATCTCCGTTCTTCTTTTATCCTTTTCTCATTCCCCTCTATACACAGTCTTTTCCCTCACTTTCACTCACTGTAATCCACTACGTGCTAGTAGCTCTCCTGGCTTGCTTGGAGGAAATTATTTAAAGATAAGTAAGGTACAAAAGATTAATCTGAAAATCAGCATTTCTTTTCAGCTTTAAATTTAACTACTTGTAATCAGCAAACTGTATAATAATAATAATTCACGAGTTAAGAGACATTGCTTAAATTTGACTATCAAGATTGAATAAACGCTTTAAATAAAGAATGTACATGTGGCGAAAAAAAGATGTCTTCTGTAGCGTTGCTCTTTTACCAAAAAAGATTAAAAGAACTAAAGCGAAAAAAGAAAAAAAAAAAAACAATAACCCAGATATAATATCTTCTTCTGGTTTGTGTTGCTGAAGGCAAAGTGCATTGGAGCACGGCAAACACATTACTGATCTGTAGTCAAGAGACACGTTCGACCGGCAACTAGCCCCCTTTAATATTTATAGTATTGTCCATTAAATGCCAAACTCTATCAGATTTATTTTTTTTGTTCGCATCGAAAAAAAACGTATATGAATAAAATATAATCTGTACAAAACGGTATGTTTTGCGAACATCAAATTTGAATGGCTCAATAGCTGTCGGTGGCAAAATTTCTACTACAACGAATGTCGCTAGAAATTCTATTCCAACAATTGCGTTGCAAACTAAACCGAAATACAATAGATAAAGAAGCAAGAGAATCATTAAATCTATAGTAATTATTAAAATAATAATTATTATTATAAATTTCGATCCATATTTTTACCCCTGTAAGTTTTTTTTTTAGAATTCCTGATTATTGTCAAATAGTTTCTGGTTGTAATACAGGAAAAAGATGGACTATTGCTGAATGTTGCTAAAACATTTTGGAAAGAACATTTATTCCCAGCTTATTCAAGTTTAATTCCACACAGAAATAATTATTCCTTCAGTTACATAATGATTGTCAAAGTTAAGCAATGTTCTTTTAGATCAGGCAATATTATTGCACAATTAAATGATTTCAATAACTGACTATGTAGAGAAACCTTGATTCACGGTTCAAACTTTTTTTTTGTTACCTATTTTACATTTCGAATCTTATTATCACACGAATATAAGACAATGCATATAAAATATATATTGGTTCGTAATATCTAATCTACGGCGAAGAACGTGTGAAATCACCTTACAGATGAAAACGACACATGACGGGGCATATATGTGATTCTACTGAATGAGATGGATACTGGAGAAAGTATCTAAGTAAGGAGAATATGAACTAGAACGTAGTTATTCTTTACAATCAGATGAAATTTCTGAAAAACAACGAGAAAGGGGGCTATGAGAATTCAACATTTAATAGACATACTGAAGGCAAAAGAAGGAGGGAGAAAGAATTGCTGACTTGTTTTACTGGTTGGAACAAATGTATAGTAGGTGAAAAGCCAAAAAAAATCACGAAAAGTTACATAGACCGACGAAAGAGAAGCAAATTGTGGAGCTTACATACTGCAAAAAGTTGCCATATAAATGGTTATAAGGTGAATAAATAGCATGATATGCATTCTATGTGTTAATACTATCTTTAATAACTCAGCCAAGTGATTTCAGTTCGTGCCTTCCGACATTTTATTAATTATTTTTATTTTGCACATTTTGAAATAAAAGCTAATTAAACATTACTAATGACTGAAAATGCGGAAACATACTTAATAATAACAAAATATAAATAAAAATAATAAAAAATGATAGAATTCAAAATACTTATAATAACGAATTAATACTAATATAATTAAACTGTTGCATAAAATACGAAGGCGTCATGTATTCGGGAGGGTGTAAAGGATAGAGCTACAGGTTTAGGTAGTTTCAACAGTAGAGAAGCTATTACCATAAGTGTAGCTTTTACACCAAGAAATATGCAAATTCCAGTTTTGGTGAAACTTACCTTTCTGCAAGATGCTTTTTTTACCGGTCCTAAAATTAGAGTTTGAATTGTTGCGATGATAATGAATCGATATTAATATTAATTGTTCTTTAGTATTTAATAATGAGATTTTCGAGATAATATAGGCCAATTTATATTTTAAGAATTTTGGCTCAAGTTATAAGCGTAGATCGCGGTGTGAAAATGATATAGGTGCGAAGAGATATTGTTAATTAGAAATCTAAAAAGGTCAGCGACATAACAAAAATAACATTTCTTTGCTACATTTAATTTTGAAATATTATTTAATGTTAATGTTCACCCAATAAAAGGCCCAAGATCTATTCAAGGTAGAGGATTTCTGTGTAGTGTTGTATAAGCGTAAAAACAAGGTAACAAGTAAAGTTCATAAGGTCGTTTTCGATCATACAAAAGACTTACAAATATATTAAACACACCCTTAATTCAACAAGGCAAATTCAGGAACAGAGTTTTTTGAGTGTTTATAAAAATATTATGTTTACGTGATATCTGTCCTCCTATATGACAGTGAATGCGGGACAATGTCCTCAAAGAAAAAAGGAATTGAAGAAACAGAAATGTGATTTTACAGAAAGATGCTGTGGATAACGTGGGCCAATCATGTGAGCAACGACGTGGTTCTAGAGAAAATAAAAACAAAAAGGAAACTTATACTTAACATCGGGGAGGTACGGTGGAGTAACGGATAGCGGCTCGGATTGAGGAATCGGAGAGCCGAGTCGAGTCCATTACATTCAATTACGTGCTAATAACTTTGAGAAAGGTATTAATCCTCTTCTTCTCGCTCGCTTCAGACCGGGCTCTATAGCATGGGATGGCAAATGGTCTACCGCAGAAAGGAATGGCAACCTACAGCAGGAAAAAAATCGATCGCCTAAGCGTGTATCACGCATGGCACATAACTGACTGACTGATACTTAACATCTGGGGAAATTTCTGGGGTACTTAGTAAGGAATGATGGCTTGGAGAAACTGATACCCACGGGACAGTTTGAAGGGAATAGGGACAGAGGAAAACAGCGTATAATATATGGACCGCGTGACATAACATAATGGCGGAAGCGGACTTGAGGGAAATAACGAAAAGACAGAATATATTTAGAGCTAGAAATGACAAGAAATTGTGGAGAGACATGATCGCTTATGTCCTGATGGGGTACGTTATATAAAGAAAAATATCCGTACATTAGGAAAAATTCATAAAAACACTCTAGCTGTAGCAGAAAATGTTTCTGTATATAAAATGCAAGATAACAGTACAGCTTAGCAGAAAGCAAGAAACAGCGTACATGGAACATACTTTATATTATAACAGTAATAAAATTATACGAGAGAAAACGAACAAAAGTATGTTATAAAAAGCAAGCTACCACAACAATTTGACATATGCAATAAAAATATTTTCAGTGTATTTAAGCATTAATCAGTTGATTACCAAAACAAAAAAACACATTTGCTATAGCAGAAAACATTTATGCACGTTAAAAAGCAAACTATTTCTACAGCTGAACACAACAAATGTAATCTCAATACGTAGTGAAAATAGAATACATGATTAAAATAATTAAACATTGAAAGAAAAACAAAATAAACCAGAAATCAATAAATAAACAAATAAATAAATACAATATGGGAGTTGCTAATAAAAAATGATAACAAGACTTCAGCAGCAATCAAAACATGACAAGCAGTAGCAACACTCATCAACAGGCAGGTTAGGTTTAAGGCGCCAATTTCACTACAGTCAACAACAGTCTCGAAGGATTAAAGCGTTGATTCGTGAATTGGTGATATAGTAATTGTGAGTTCAATCCCTTGGACAGGCAGTGTGTATTTTGACTCAGTGGACACAGTCGAGTGTTAACTGAGCAGCATTAAAATGTATGAACAAGACAAGATATTCCGAGACGTGGGCAGTTGAACGAGGACAGACTACGCCCGTAGATTAAATAAAAATGTCCACTTCAGAATTTCGTCTAGGTTACACAGATCGATATAAACCTGAGGAAGGCTATAGGGCACAACTGATGAAATGCTGTGATAACAACAACAAAGTTGGGGACAATAGACCCAATATAAATATTATAAATAATGATAACGCCTCTCGTCCGTGAAATTCAGACAGAAAGCAGGACACGTTTTATAAAAAGCATGCGGACACGAGAGTTGGGCAAAGATTAAAAGAGAAATGAAATTCTACCGGTGTTTCCTTCCAGTTCCGTCTCTTTCTTCTGTACTTTCTAAAGGATTAACGATAACAGTATGTTGAGTCATATTTAGTTATGATGAGTCCGCTGGTATCAACGAACATCGCCGGTACTTTATAATATGTCATTTTCAAAGTACTATTGAATACCAACGAAGCTAAAGACATACATGGAGAAAATCAAAATAAAGCGTAGTGTCCCGTAGCTTCAGATGTCTGCATTATATGACTTTGCAAATATTCTGCAATATTCTGTTTGAGATCGTGCTACTTAATGGAGAATAACCATAATACACGATCTCTGGTTGAAAACGTAAAACTATGCGGAATAATATATAATAATATTATTATTATTAATACTAATATTACTACTACTGATAATAATAATAATAATGTGCGGTAGATGTAAAACATTAGAGCCAGAAGAATGATGAGCTAAAACCAGAGATAGATGGTTTGGTTTGGTTTGGTTGGTTTTATCTTATGTCATATCAACCTCAATGGGCTATTTAATGCCGACAGTTTTTATTGATGATAATTTAATTTGTTTTTTTTTTTTTCCAAAAATGTATTGCTGGTAATATTTTTTCCTTCAAAAAATCTATTTCTGGTAATTTTTTTTTTTTTTTTCCAAAAACTCTATTTCTAGAAATATTTATTCTGGTAATGTATTGTTAGTAATTTTTTTTTTTCAAAATTTTATTGCTGGTAACAATTTTTTATAGAGTATTTCTGGTATTACAACCTATTTTTACACTTTAATATTGTTTTGACCCAAGTTACCCTGTTAAATATTTGCCCATAGCTGTGACCCTAACAGGTGCTACCAGCTCGTGTCACGGTGGACCTGGTAACACCAGCAATTAAGAGGTGGTTCCACCCTCCTCAAAACCTCCTGATCAGAGGCCTTGCTGTTGGGCGTAGTTTATTGTCATACCAAGGACGGGTAGAGATAGAGGCATTTATAATGGCTGCAAAGGAATAAATCCTATTTACCAGAGATTACATGGTAAACGCAATATAAATACTTCAAAGCCAATAGGGGGAGACAGAAGGCCTTATTATGATATCACAAGATCAAGGTCTTCCAATTAATGCCTACAATTTAATATCAACAAAGGTAGCTCAAATCCCGCCTGTCGCTTAAACCATATATTTTAAAAAACTGTTGACTACAGTGTTACAGGGAGCACAGTCCTTGCTTAAAAAACATGTTAGACGCAACAGGCTAGGTCAATATATTCACTGGAATGTCTGTTCGAACTATAATATTGAAACCCAAGATACATGGTAAAAACGCCACTCGAATGCTATCATGAATACTGGTTATACTGTGGAATATCTCAATCCTTACAAATAGGAAAATTGATGCAAATAGTCCAGAAATAGTTATAAAATATTCCACAAAAGAAACCTACCAATTAATTGATATGACTTGCACACGTAATTCCAATGTTTCTAAAAATAAATTTCAAAAGTGTCAAATTATAAGAACAAATCGAAGAACGGAAAACGAGGAAACTTAAAACTATGATTATCCCTATTCTGATAGGAGAATTGGATATGATAAAGAGATGCACCAAAAATCATGTGAGTAAAAATCCCTAGAGACATCAGAATCTCAGAGCTACATAAGGTTTATTTGTACAGATCTGAGCATATCATCCGTGAAAAATCCTTTCCATCTAAACGAAACTTACCCGATGTACATAGATAACTCACCTACAATGCCATTTTTACTCATAGACCCCGACATGGACTTGGTAATTAATCACTTAAAATTACTCTCTGGCAAGATGATACCACAATAATAATAATAATAATAATAATAATAATAATAATAATAGTCTTGCATATGCGTAAATAATGTTACGCAGTCGGCTTAGATAGAAGTAAAGATAAAATTATACCTTACAGTGTTGAGCCAAGTTTCGAGAGAAAATTAGCTTAGGTGTAGCTTCGCTTTTGCATATAAGATGTAAAAAAAATTAAAGTCATTCTTAAGAGTGTGTCTTATATGCCAACATACTTGATATAACTTAATTCAACACATTAGAAAATGAATAGTTATCAGGACAGTAGGGATCTTGAGCCAGACCGTGCTATAATTATTATTGTGATCTATGGAAATACGATGGAGTAATGGATTGCTGCTCGGATTAAGGAATCAGAGACCCAAGTTCGAATTCCAGTCATGGCTATTGGATTCACTTATGTTCTAATACCTCTGGGAAATGTACGAATTCGTCTTTTCTCCAATCTATGGGTGGAATAGCAGGACAGACTAGGTTCTATAGCCTGTCGTGGCGACCGGTCTAGGAGAACGAAAACTCTGAATTCAAAATCTCCAACAATAGGTAATTAGTAGGAAAATCTGGGCAACTGGTGTAGTAGAAGGATATCTCAGAATTCAAATCTAGAGCCGGAGTCCGTAAGACTGTCGAATGTCATGTTTAATTTCGTTTAGGCAACTTTTGCGACGACGAAGTTGGCGAAATGTATTGGCTTCTGCCGTTGACCTGGTCAATTTTGGTGGCATGGAGAGAGGGAACGTGCTGCATGGGCATAGTCGATTTGTTATCAAGAACCCTACCCAGACTAGTACTTTGAAGGGAACATAAATCTTTGGAGGCATATCCATGTTATCTCGAGACTGATGGATGCCACAATGTGTACCCTAGATATATACCCGTGTACCAGTCAGCTATAATGAACACATGACTTTTTATGGATAGTTTGATCCTCCCTGATTACCCAAATATATGATCCTGTGCCAGACTGAAATATCATTAGAACATCAATGGTATGATGTGTGGTGGCATTTGCTGCTTTATATATCAGGTCTTGTGTTAGACGGAATTAAAACACAAAAATATTCCTATCATATTTTTCTATTCTCATTGAGTGTTCCAAACAAGTCGCTTGGTGTTAGAATAATAAATGACTAGTAGATATAAATACGGTTACCAGAAAACATTTCTTTCAGCGAAATGATTAGTTTTTGTTAATAATTAATAATTATGATTCGAGAAAGAGCGTGATGTGTAGTGTAGCAGTTATCGACAGAGAACACATAACCGCCATACTGTATTCGATTTTCGGTTTGAGTTGTTTGTGTTCATTTCATTCAGCGAAAATCAGTATTTCAAATGAATTTATTTCCTGTGACGAGATACGTCGATGTAAAACTATGTCAGTAGCATAATACCGAAAAAAAGAATTCTACACAGCAAATATTTATTTTTCAACATACTCTCCTTCATTGCCAATGCACTTAACTACAGTGATTCTCCATTAACTGCAGATGACGTGTATTTCAGGCTTACGGTCACATCAAGTTGAAAATCCGTTTCCAGTACGATCATCGAAGCTAAACAAGTCTGGTCAGTATCTAGATGGGCAACACTTTGGAAATATCATGTGATGTAAGCTTGGGTGTACGGGCGGCGTAATGGATAAAGAATCGGAATTTTTAATCAGAGAGGCAACATCCAACTCCTGTTGGGCCTGTTATATTTGCCTAAGCGTAAATTCACTTAAATCCACATTTTCTCCTCCCAGCAATGGGTAATTAGTAAGACTTGTATCACGAAACCATTATTATCTTTAAAAAAATTCTTACAATATAAACATATTTTCCGGTTTTAAATGTAGATAAACCGAAAAAAAAATAAATCAATCTAACAAAGCGTGTTTCAGTCATGAGATTTATATGATTAAACTCTGATAGACATTTCAGCCGTAAGTAAATTAGGAATCATATAAACCAAGCGCTATAGAGTAACCATTATTAGTTAAATTCAGTTAACAATTTATGGGATTAAAGAGTATGCAAAACAATGGAGATTAAAGAGTATGCAAAATATTATTTCACTGTTATACTACGATTCTTGATTAAGAAAGTAAAAGGTGAATGTGAATTTGGTTAATCACTACCCCCTCTCTTTCTCTCTCTCTCTCTCTCTCTCTCTATATATATATATATATATATATATATATATATATATATATATATATATATATATATGTGTGTGTAAGCAAATATATGGATATAGATCCGACAGTTTGAAGAAAAATATACGGAAAAAACAAACAAAAATCTTTATATGCAATTATGCTGTTTTAATGTTAATATGTCAACGTCGGACGTTTCGGTCTAATAAACCATCTTCAGGACATATTCATAAAATATAATTAACATTATCAATTCAACATGACAAAGACGATGGACATAAGAACAAGACTTATCCAAACAGATAACTGAAAGTTTTATATGATCATCGTTCCGTTTAAACATGGTCACGTTGTCGTCACGTGGGCGACGCTGTGAAAACGTATTCCTAAAATTTGCGTTTATGAATATGTCCTGAAGACGGTTTATTAGACCGAAACGTCCAACGTTGACATATTAACATGAAAAACAGCATAATTGCATATGAGGATTTTTGTTTGTTTTTCCGTATATTTTCTTCATATATATATATATATATATATATATATATATATATATATATATATATATATATACTTTTTATTTTCAGCTAGGTTCAATAGTTTCACTATCAAAATTGCTAGGTGTATACATAAGTTATATTCTAAGACGTTATTCACTTGCTGTAATATTTTCCAGCTTTTCTCTCAACGTCGATCTTCCAAAATTTAAATGCCATGTCAATCGTCATCCTCTCTATCCTTGAAGCCTCATCTTTTATTGGCCTCTCTCCTCAGTAATGTATGTCTCTGCAGAGAATGATATCAGATAGAGACATACATATGCCGAATGATGTGAACCTGTGTTTTATAGATTGTCCAAAAGTGACAGAGAAATTACGCCATAAAGAATTGTTGAAACTTCTAGGTAACCTTGACATACTTGGAAAGAATGTTAGAATATTCAAGAATAGAGACTGGATGCAAATCACCTGCATACAGATAGAAAATCAGTTCAGTAAAATATATAATGTCAGTGAAGCGATTCCGATAGAAATAAAATTCCTACCAGGATTCATTATTGGCGACTACAGTCTAGTCAAGAGAAGTTATCCAGATAACATAGTTTTGATAGCAGTAACACAAAAGAAAACAACAAAATTACTACAGAATGTAATGAAAGAAAGCGAGACGAAATTAGGTTGGTGCAAAAATAATGACGGTTTTTGACGTAAAAAAATACGTGAAAAACCGTCATTATTTTTGCACCACCCTAATATCAACTGTAATAAGACGAAATGTCAGCAAAAGAACAGCACAACAGTCAAAATATTAATTATCTAGGAAATGTTTTAACAGGAGGCGGAAATTGCCGCACTGAAATCCAAAGGCGCATTGGAAGATAGAAAGGTGCCTTCCAGAAGCTAAGCAGCTTATTATTAAACTGGAAATATGTGTTCGAAACAAAGAAAAAAGTGCTGAACTGCTATGTAATATCAGTCATCTTATATGGCAGTGGAATCTGGACATTTTTCTCACAGATGAAGAAGAGATATGACGCAACAAAAATGGGGTTCTCCAGAATAAGGCTGAGAATGTGAGCAACGACGATGTTTAGAGAAATTAGTAACAAAAAAGGATACATACATAAGACGGACACTTGACTAATCATCACTAGTACGTCACAAATAACTGTTGATATTTTTAAGTAACCCTGACATATTTGGGAAGGATATTAGAATAATCCAGAGCCTATACTGGCAGCGAACAGTCTGAATACGTATAGAAAATGTATTCAGTAAATATTTCAAAAATAGAAAGGTGTAAGAAAAGGATGTCTCTTTTCACCTGAATTATTCAACCTATTCTAATCTTTTATTGGCATCTCTCCTCAGTAATGTTTTTCTATATCCAAAGTGTTATCAGAAAGAGACATACAAATGCAGAAGGATGTGTAACTGTGTTATATAGATTGTTCAAAAGTGATAGATAAATTGGGACACTGGAATCAGAAGGTGTATTCAGATTGAGAAAGATGCCTTGCAAAAGCTGAACAAAGTATGTCATATAGGAAATAAATGAATGGAATCGTCTGTTTATATAAATAAAAGAATTTGAGGGGAGTTAGCATTAAGTATTAGCCCCGTGCTAATCACTTGTCGAACTCTCTGCTTTTTGGGCGGAGAGGAACAAAGACGGGTCTATGGCGAAGGGAAAAGTCTGGGGAGGTAGACAAAGCCTACCCCGTTATTACAGAGTCTAATTTTTGCCCGGACCTACAGGCGCGGTAAAACCCACGTTAAGCCGGGCTTTTAGCCTCATCCCACACTATGGGGTGATCGGGTAAATACCAAGTTAGGATTAGGACAATTGCTAAGTATGCCTTCGTGTAGTAAAACTTCAATTTCATTACTTAACTAAGATTTTGTCTTCCTTATTTATTTCCCACTGTTATCTGGAAACCACGAGATAAAACAAACTATTAAGAAACAGAAAAAAAATCCTTGCAACAAACAAAACTTTACTGATCTGTTACTGAATATCAGTCCTCTTATATAGCAGTGAATGCTATTCAATCTGCTCGCGGGTTACGAAGATAATTGAAGCAACAGAAATGGGTATCTACAGAAGAATGCTGGGCATGCAATGGATCGTGCATGTACACAAGGATGAAGTTTTAGAGAGGCCTTGGAAGATTTGATGCACACAGGACAGACTGAAGGCAAGAGGGGCAACTACCCATTCAGGTTTAGGTGTGATACGAAAAAGACATTTATTAATCGCAACAAATTACAGGAAATTATGAATAGCTATGGTCGCTAACGTTCTGAATAGAAAAAGAATATTATTTCATCATTTGTAACCTCTTGCATTTCAGTGATTTTAACCCCTTGCTTCGTGTAAAAGGATTAAGTAAAAACTCTTTCTCTTCTTACCGCCTTTTTTCTTCCATGTTTTCTCTCTTCTTTATTTCTCTATCCTTCTCTCATTATCCATCACCTTTTTTCATCACTCTCCCTCATCGTTATTCTCTTTCCCTCCTTCTCCATCACTCCTTCACTCTCCATCCCTCTCGTAGTCTCTCTTTTTATCTCTACATTTAACTTTATTACTGTGTGTCTCTCTCTCCCTGACCGATTTTTTTACCTCTATCTATCCAGCTTTTTCTTTCAGTCCTTCTCTCTCTCTCTCTCTCTCTCGTTTTCTTATCCTTTTCTTTCATCGTCTCTCACCCCTCTTTTCCATCCCACTCTCTTTCTCCTTACCTCTACCTCATGTTTCTTTGTCCCACCGTGTCCCTCTCTTCCCTCTCTTCCCCGGCCTTTTATATTGCCCCTTCCTGCTTTTTACTTTCCTCTCCACCTCTCTCTCTCTCTCTCTCTCTCTCTCTCTGATATTCTCATTTCTTTTCTGTCACCATTTCCATATTTCTTCCCCCTCTATCTTTCTGTCTCTCCTTATCTCTACCTTTTTTCTTTCTCACACTGTGTCCCTCTCTCTCACTCTCTCCTCTGCATTTTATTTTTCTCCCTCTTGCTTTTTCTTTCCCTTTTTCATTCTGTCTCTGTCTCTCTATCATATGTTTCATTTACGTAATATGAACATTATGTGAAACTGGACAATCTATCTTGCATAACAGCCTCTGTCGTAGCTAAAAGCCATTAACCCCATAGTCAATTCTAACTGAACCCGATCAATAATGATAATAAAAATATCCAGAAAAGTAAAATCATTACTCGCTGTATTTGGACGACATAATAGTTACATTAGGATAATAAATCATGAAAAGTTTAATGATGTTAAAGACGTATTGAAATATTAGTTGTAGTGACACAGTCTCCCCAACTTGCCTTGCCTAATGCTTCATTGCTCCTTGTCATGCAAGTTCCTTCGCTTTTTTTTACTGCAAGGTTTTAGTCGACACGTCTGGCCAAATTTCTCTGCTTGAATAAACAGGTAAATAGAATTAGATGATTCCAGTGTTTTTCGCAATGACAAAGATTAGCGAGGTAATAGTTGATCAGTTACATTTTAATTTAACACGGACATATAGACGAGACATTCATGACTGATAAGTAAAATATTTAAGAGCTATTAAAGGTTTAGATTATCACGTGGAATGTTTACTCGTTTTTTCTCGAATGATTAACTCTTTGATTGCAGCGTTCCAGTATAATTTTAAGCTCCAGAGTCAAAATACGCAAATAATATAGAAATGTATAAAATAAAATTGATATGTCTGCTGATTTTATACTTCCATATACGCCATTATTCGAATTACCGTATTTTTCGGAATTCAAATCTAACTGGTTTATAAGACGCATCCTCATTTTGAAGAGACTTGCGAGTATCCAATGAAAATTCGAATATAGGTCAGACGATTAACAACGTTAAATGCAATAAGCACTCTGATTGGTCAGTTGCATTTTACACTATTAATAACTTCAGCGGATTGGGCGCAAGCAGATTTTAATATAAAATATGTCATTGAAAAAGATGGTGATTTGGTTGGTTCGTTGATTTTGTTTAATGGCATATCAACACCAATATGGGTTATTTAATGCCGAAATCTAAATATTTTGAATTAATTTTATGGCTTCAACTAAATATATATATATATATATATATATATATATATATATATATATATATATATACACTGAATGCAGTCGTCTGCCTTCAACTACTGATAAATGTACTGTTGGTCATTTATGGCTTCAACTAAATATATATATATATATATATATATATATATATATATATATATATATATATATATATATATATATATATACACACTGAATGCAGTTGTCTGCCTTCAACTACTGATAAATGTACTGTTGGTCATTTTGCTTTGAATATGTATTTGGAGGAATTTTATTATATATAATTATTTTTGGTAATTTTACTGTAAATAGTTATTGTTGATTTTGTTTAACGATATATCAACTTCTATGGGTTTATTTAATAATGAAATCTAAATATTTTGTACGTAAATTTATGCTTTCAACTACAGATATTTTGTACATGATTTTATGTAATGTTTTACTGCAGATATACAAATAAAACAATCAAGAGCAAAATACGTATCAAGTGTTTACCAACCGTTTAACGGGCGGCTGGGCATTACGCCGTTTTTCTCTACCACAGGCAAAACGGTGGTCATGGCTCAGATGGTAAATTCCTCACTAAGCTAACTAAGAAAACAAACAACACGCAGAAAAGGAAAGTGTTATATAATTCTTCTTCTATGTATCGAGCCTTTTCCGGGCATGGACGATTGTGGCTCTCCACAATTTCCTGTCCTTTGTAGTCCTTAATATAGTTTATTTGTGCTATATACTCTAATTCTTGTTCTGCTGAGCATTTACACAATCTCGTTGTCCAGATTATGCACTGGTTTCCTCTGACCCCCTGGCCTTCAACATATCCTGTGAGTGTCACATTTTCTAAGCTCCTTTTCCTCAGTATGTGCCCTAGAAATCTCAACTATCTCTTTCTGATGCTATGTATAAATGTCCCTTTTGTTTCCATTTTTTAAAACTAGGTCGTTGTTCACGTGTTTTGTTTATGGTTTTCTCAGCATCCTTCTGTAGAACACATTTCGGTTGCCTCAAGTCTTTCCACCCTCTGAGATGAACTTGTCCAGGATTCACCGCCATAATATTGTGATTTTTCCTTAGTAGAAAAAGAAAATGTCTTACATAAAGAGGGATGGAGAGAATGGTCGTGTGAGAAAATGAAAGAGAAAGAGAGAGAGAGGTAGAGGGATCTAAAGGGAGGGGAATAAAAAGGACTAAGAGAGAAGGATCGAGGGCGAATGAAAGGGAGAGAGAAAGAGAAATATAGGATATTGAAAGTGAGAGAAGGTGATAAAGAGAGGGGGAAATATATAGAGAACGAAATAACTAAATATAAATACTGATTAAGAGATAGAGGGGGCGGAAAAAAGAGAAAGTTAGCACGAGAGTTAGACAGAAATTAGAATAGAGATAAATAGAGGGAAAATAGATGAGATTTAGTGAGAGAGAGAAAGTAACAGAAAAAGAGATAAGAGGAGGGATAGAGAAAGAGATGGGGGTGTAAACAGAAGAGTGGGTAACGCGGGAGAAATAAATAAATAAATGAAAAAGAAGGAAAGAAAGAAGAGGGAGAAAGAGAGAGTTTGAAACAAAATGAAAGATGTATAGAGAGAGCAGGTACGACAAAGAGGGATAGAAAGAGATATTTAAAAGAGATATATAGAAGGGAAGAGGAGTTTGGGAAAGATAGAGAGAATGAAGAGAAAGAGGAAAGAATTAGAGACTGAGAATGAAAGATCAAGAAAGGGGGATAACAACACAGAGAGGGAGGGAGGGGAGGAGAAGAAGAAGAAGAAGAAGAAGAAGAAGAAGAAGAAGAGTCTAATAATTTTTCCTTACTCGTTGCTTTTCATTTTCGATCAGTGCGAAACGTTTCGAATCTTTGAAAAGAAACAAAATTCAAAGAAACGCATTCAAATTAAAGGCCAGATGTGAGATATATTTATAAAAATAAAAAAAAATACAAATTTCAAATTATGCAATCAGACTTCTTGAAGTGTCTGTTTATATCCAATGTTAAAATAATATCGGCAGTTTTCTCATAATTTTACGAAATGGTTGAAATTCAAAAAAAATTTCTATTTAGTAAAATAAACTAGGGTAGATATATTTTATTTATATTTTCCTTTACACAATCAGTAATTCTACAAGTCCTGACCTTCATGTTGTATTCTATTGGAGAGATGTACGTTCCGATCGAACCGCTTCCTCCCAGCTCTAAGAAACCTAATCCCAAGTTTCTGTCTATATTTCTGAGACGAGGTATTATGTACATTATTTACATTATTCGGACTATTCTCCTCATCTTTGTCGCCATATTTATTACAGGTGGTTGGAATGTTGAACTGAACCCTTTATTTTGTTCACTTGGGTAGACTGTTGTAGTTCCACGTACCATGATTATCTCCTGTTAATTTCCCTCTGAAAGTTATCCACTGCCTTAAACTCACACTCTTTGGGTCCTGGATCACTGGATCTAACCAACACCTTTATCAACTGTGTCCTTGAGGAGATTTGGGTATGTATTTCTGGGTATTATAAACCTAATGTCTTCAGCAACCATTTTTACCAGTGCTCATATTGCAATATTAGCTCTGGTAAAAAAAAAATGCAATGATAACAGCAAAATTCATTAAACTTGGCACATGGAACTAGAACTGTCTACCTCAGTAAACGAAATAAAGGGATCAGTTCGACATTCCAACCACCTGAAGAAGACTGGAGCGTACAACGGCCGAAACGTTGTAATAAATATGGCAACAAAGATGAGTACAATAGTCCGAATAATGTAAATAATATATGTTCAAGTTTAGTTTTTGCTATTATCTTCTATACATATCCCCATAAGCTGCGGATCGTACCTGGAGTGACTCTCGGGAAATGTACAGGGTGAACATCATTGTCAAAAAAAAAGGACAAAAAAAGAACAATCAGTCCTCCATTTTTAATAAGTAGGAGCATAATTCCAAGGATAGGAGATGTGAAAGCCGTGAAGCGGTCATTGACTCGCGCCGAGTTCGAATTCCGAGTTTTACTTTCCCTTTCTCAAAATAATTTAGGATCCCAACTATGAGTTAAATAGAAAGGCTGACAGGCCGGTTTCTTCTGTCTTGGAGTGGCAATGTCTCAATGTGAATCAAAACTGAATTCGATAGCCGACAGAAGAGAGGGATGTTGGTGCTCTCGCACTTGCCATCCACCTGCTGCAAAACATGTGGCGCCCATACGAGACAAATGGGTTATGATATTCAGAACATGACGTAACGGGGCAAGATAGATAGATAGATAGATAGATAGATAGATAGATAGATAGATAGATAGATAGATAGATAGCGAGAGAGGGAGAGAGAAGAGAGAGAGATTACTGCACTTGCTTAATTCAGTTCAATAAAACGTACTTTGCTACATAGGGTATTTGAACATTCAAACAATAGTATATATTTTCTTAGAGTAACAATTATTAATTTATTTAAATGAGTATCTCTTACTTATATTAATAAAAAAAAAGTCTTATATAGGAATATAGTGTCTCTGCCAACTCTTGAGTTTGAACATAGATCGCCAGTGAGCTAATACCGGCGATCCCATTTTTGAATTAAGTAGACCGCGTGACCATAGAGGAAACGCATAAGTAGGCAGTCGCGTGACGTATAACTGATCACTATTTCTAGTCGATCACTCTCCGAATTACTTCGGAGGTGTGCTTGTCGAACTCTTTACCTCTGGAACCCAGACGAGGCTGTGCCGGGGGGCGGAGTCTCGTCTGGAGTGGTGGACAGCTTACCGTTCCCGTTTTTACGGGGAATTTTTTGCCCGAGCTTACGGGTTCGGTTACCCCACAATAAACTCGGCCTTGTACCACCTCCGACCGCGTGGGGCGGTAGGTGAATGTCACCACTATTTCTAGTCTATCTGCTATTACTAGACGGATCAATATTTCTACTCTATTACTATACGGACCGTTATCCTCTACTGTATTCACTATACTATTTCTCAAATCAGATCAATATACGGTGGTTACTGTTCGAGATCAAGCACGTACTATTAGAACGAGTGTTATTCGAAGGTGTCTGACACGAGTATTTTTCAATGGCGTTACTACAGTTGTATCTGCGATTGCAAAAGTCTCTATGCAACGAGCTTTCCTTAAATTGACAACGAGTATTCGTTGACATCACAAAAATAGGATTTATTAATTTATAAATATTTGTTGATGCAATTTAATGAAACTGGATATGTTTTATTTGTTCTCTATATTGCCAGATCATTCATTTGTGCATTGTCGTCATTTTTGCATCAAAGTCAGCTCTATAAAGCAAGAAAGGTTTATTGTATTTAGAGAAGTAATACACTCATATAAGCAAAATTTAGTCGAATATTTACAAACCTTCCCATTGTTATTGTCACAATTCAGCTCATTCTGAGTTAACGACTTACGATCAGCTATAAAATCCCATAATAGGAAATAAAATAATTCCAACCAGCTGTACGAAAATTTTCATTGTGATTCTTTCCTATTTATGGCTATGACTATAAACTACATCCGGCGGCAAGGATTCTAATCGGAAGTTTGGCGGTTTTGAAGGGCGTGAAACAGCCTCTTAGTTGCTGTTGTTCCCAGATCAACCCTGGTAACAAGTTGGTAACACCTGTTAGTCTGTCAGCTATGGGCAAATAGGGAAAAGAAAATATGAAAGCATAAAAATATAATTTTATTGTAAAAATACCAGCAATAGATTTACATAAAAATTCATTTTTAAAAGAGTTACCAGCAATAAATATTATTGCACAATGTAAAACTGTAGATTTTATCTATACTTGAAGCCATAAAATTGTGTTCAAAATATTTAGATTTCGCCATTATATAACCCATAAATGTTTGCTAAGCAAAATCAACCCACCAACCAACTTGAATGTAAAATATGCAAACCGAAGCAATTTAGAGAATGCCGAGCAAATTTTCGAATTTATTTATTAAGTTTACTGTTCAGTATATTACTGTACTTTTTAAACATTTAGAAATCAATGAGAAAGGTTACAAATACTGAAAAAGTTATATTAAAACGGTCTGAATCTGGTTGACGAAAAACCGATTATACGCGTAGTGTGCTTGAAATAGCGGTTGTTAATTACAGATTGCTTGCATTTTATTTGACCCCAGATAGTTCAATAATACAATAAATATTTAATTAAATAACAACTCAAGAGGATGCTTCTCTACACAGTACCACCAACCGGAAAAGCGGTCTAAATCTCTTTTCCGTAAATCATTATATTGCCATTAATAAAAACGTAGAAACGACATGATCGTCAGAGAAAATACATAACATGCCAAAAGACAGATATCTGTGCGCTGTGACAGGTACTTGATTTGGTCCCGTAGCTGAATCTTAAATAAGCGGACATTTTAAGGGAAATTGACAAAAATTCCAGTAACTACAATAATGAAAGAACAGGCTAAAATAATACTGCAAATGAACACTGTAATGCAAAACAAGGCATCTATAAGAAAATAGAAAGGAAAATAATCATAAGACAGTAAAAAAGACTGGGTGTTGTGGTGTTAATAGCGCGGAATGATTAATCGGAGAACCGAGTTCGAATCCTAGTCGGGTTATTTACGTTCACGTATGCTCAAATATCCTTGGGAATGGTATTGTGGCATTCTAAACGTAGCTTAGATGCGGTACAAGGATGAAAGCATAGTACACCTGGTAAGGATCGAACTCACTACACAACCGCAATTGATCTAGAGATACAAGCTTTCTAATCATTACACCACGTCCAAGTGCCGTGTGATTTACTTATTATAGTTAACATATGTAACAAAGGTCGAAAGTATGGAACACTATAGCGTGGATCGAACTCACTACTCAGTCTTAATTGATTTATTAAGACAAGCTTGCTAACCATTGCAAAGTTATGAATATAGCTTTTCTCCTCCAAGCTATGGGATGAATAATATAATAGATGGGGTCCTGTAGCATTAGTCTGAAACCTGTCTACCGCAGAAAGAAACGGCGCCCAATAGCGGGAAAATAATCTGCTTAGTCAGGCATGAATTGAAGATCGGCCAAGCGTGTATCTTATATGCCACTTCACTGACTGAAAAAAGAAACTGTGTCGATATGCAAACAGAATACGCCCGAGTGGTTATTGACTTCGTGGCAAGAAAAATGAGTCGGGGAAGACCAAGAATTGTCCATTTTTATTGACTAAGAAATCCCAGCATGTATCTATTAGATTTATTTATAAATATAGGGGGGTGTTTAGCATTCATTCGCTAGAATTAAACTAACGGTATGTAATCAGGAATGATAATAGGTGAAAAACGTTAAGAAAAATCAGTTCACATTACGCTCTTAATATGATAAAGATATTTGACATCAGAAATAAAACCAATTTCCTAAAACCATTTCCTTGACTAACTCCATGTACATTTTTAATGAAATAAAAACGCGTTCATGTAATCACAATATCCTTTGTAAATTCTTAAATGATGCAATTTACAAACGTAGCCTAAATTTACAACCATAAGTGTAACTCACCGAAATTTGAAAAACAAATCAAGAAATAGGAGTCCAACATTCTCGCGAGAGCATGAAGTCTACAAGGCTGGCAAGGTAATGCCTTTTTCCAGACACCTGTTCAATTATGTTTTCTATTTCATCAACACCCACAGAGCTAAGCTATAATGTATAGGGAGAGAGCAAACAATAATAATTGCAAAGAGACTTGATCGCTGAAAATCTTGTTATAATTTCTGAAGGGAAACACAGAGGCAGAGCAGAAGTGAAGCAAAGCTAAAACCTGCTTATATATATATATATATATATATATATATATATATATATATATATATATATGATTCCAACGCTACATAAGAGTTCCCATGTTTCAAAACAAGAGCCTAAAACTTCAATATAATTATTTGAATTAAATTGAATTGAAAGTACCAAGCTCTGTTCCATCTTCAAGCGAATTTTTTTTGGAATAACTTAATTCTGAAATTTACGCGTTTTATAAGTATATGCATTACTGAAATTAAAATTACGATGGTAACGGATAGAGCAATTGTTTAAAGAGAAGGGGCGTAAGAGTTAATAATTTGTATCAATATCTAAGTTACATTCAAAGACGTCAAGTCAGGGTAAAGTTGGGGTGTTTAAATTTAAAGCGGAAGATGACATCGTCTAGTCTGGTTAAAAGTCTATGGAGATTTATTTATTTTTTTGTTTTATTTTTTATTTTTTCTGAAAGGGTTTTGTGTATATAAAAAAACATAAGTCGCTAACATTTATTTTTTTGACTACTTCATAAAGGGTTATCTTTTTTGTATATAGGGCATTTAAACTATTTATTTAAACTATGAAATTTAAAAATTATTTTATTGTTTGTTTGTTTTAAGCTAATTATTCAATACCAAAATTTGATGATGTTGGCAAAAAACCATTAACTCGTGTCTATTGTTTAATAGATTTTTATTATTTAGAAACTTAATAATGTGTAGTTTTTCATGTAGGCATAAAGGGCATGGGTCATCCCAAGTTTTACAAGTTCTAGTTTTGTTTATAATTTTTCATTTTACTTTTGGTGTTTTATTCATTTCCTTCAAATGCCAAAAATATTAAGATAGAGATGTCTGATTTCTTTTTTTTTATATTGTTGAAGGAGCACTTATGCTGCCTCCATCTATTTTTAAATTTATTCTTCGTAGACCCAATGTATATTATATTAGCATTAGGACTCTCAATTAATGAGATAGTACAGATTTTACGCGGCATTTATTTTCCAATAGGCAGTCTTCTGGGTTTCTACAATCACATGATTTTTCACTATTTTTATCTAATTTAAGTGGAGGGTTTTTATTAATACTATTCTGGCATGGGGGTTTATTCAGGATTTTATTATTCTGTTTTTTTTTATTATACTTTCTAGATTTTCAGTGCAGCTGTAACTTAATTTTAGGGTGTTTTTATTAAAATATTTCACTAAATCCACTATTGATAGGAAAGTGTTTTTCAATTAAAGCTAGGAAATTCTTAGCTTTAATTGAAAAACACTTTCTTATCTCATCCATTGAGAGTCCTAATACTAATATGATATATTAGAAGTAAAAGATTTTTTATTTATTATTCCAACAGATTTTCATTATATTTAATGTTGTTTTTAGTGGATATGTATATTGGCTGAGGCCTTCCGTTTAGTTATTAAGCAGTAATAGTTTATTTATTTTCGTCTACCGGACTGAATGTTCGAGAAATCTTATAAAAGAAAAATATGTGCTATCCAGAGCATGCATACACACATATATATATATATATATATATATATATATATATATATATATATATTCATTGATACATATTACATTAAATAATATAGACAAGTGTTGTCTATTTATTTTATGTAAATTCTTTTCATCTCGTCTGATAAGCTTAATAATCATTAAACGAAGAATGAAAATCACAATATTGATCCATATTTTTTAATCCTCTCTAAGCTTTCGGCTTACATAAGCCATTATCAGAGATGACAATTACATTACAATATATTAAGCAATACAAAGACAAGACAGTAATGATAATCTGTTTCAGTTTACATGGAAGATTTCCAAGCAACGACAAACACGTACATATAAGACGCTGGAAGCGAAAATTGCACCGGTCTCTTTTGAAATTTGAAATTTATTTTTATTTATTATTTATTGTGTGATATTTATGCGAGTGTCATTTCCTTGGTTGCTCACCAAGCCAGTCACTTTACCATCGACAATCGCAACATGCCATATACGAAACAGTGTTATCACGATAAATGGCGTTAGGTGCTTATGTAAGTGGATTCATAACTTTCCCAAGGGCTTTAATCAGAACTTAATTAATCGTGAGCGTGAAAGAAAGAGACAGCGAGAGGGAAACAGTCAGCCAGACAGAGACAGAGACAGACGGTGTCAATTATCAACAATAACCTGAAAACTCAAATATTTCTCTGCATGCAAAAACAGAATTGTGAATTCTCATGTATCTTAGAAAATTGGATTTTAGAGATATACAATTTAACCCCTTACATTAGTTACACATTAACGACACTGTCTTGACGGTTGACATTGCCTCTTGCTGAACTTTACTAGAATTCGAACACATATCAAACATAACTTCGGAAGCAAACAAAATACAATTGTTGATATAAGAAAATATTAGTAATTTATGCCAAAATACAACACCGTGAAGAAAGATTCAAAATACTCTAATATTAAAGAAAATAAATGACCCCTATTAATCGCATTTTCAGGTGTGTATAAAATATTTAAGATATGTATAAAATAAAATTGATACGCCTGCTCATTTTACGAATCCGTTTTGCACATGACGCTACTTCCATATACTCTATTTTTCGAAATATAAGTCTCACGGGTGTATAAGACGTATCCTGATTTTGAAGAGAGTTATTGTGATTATCCAACGAAAATTGGAATATATGTTAAGCGATTAGCTTAACTGCAACAATCATTTTGATTGGCCAGCTGCATTTCACACTTTTAATAACTTGAGTGCATTGGGCACAATCAGATTTTAAGATAAAATCTACGTCAATGTAAAAGACGGTAATTTGGTTGGTGGGGTGATTTTCTTTAGCGCTATATTAACAACTCTATGCGTTATATAATGCCGAAATCTAAATATTTTGAATCAATTTTATGATGTCCACTATATATTTATATATATATATATATATTAGGTTGGTGCAAAAATAATGACGTAATAATGTCGTTTTTTGACGTATTTTTAACGTAAAAAAACGGCATTATTACGTCATTATTTTTGCACCAACCTAATATATATATATATATATATATATATATATATATATATATATATATATATATATATATATATATATATATATATATATATATATATATATATATATATATATATATTTATTAAAGACATTTTTATGTTTAACGTTCTTTTTATAGATACAAGTATTTAAGTAAATGCTATGTTTATAATAAACAGTATTAAATAACATTTACCGGCCTGAATGTCCGAGAAATTTTCATAGAAAAACGAACGCTCCTTTGTGGCTGAGTCGGTTAAGGCACGTCAGCGTAAATGACGGTTCCGTACAGGCTGCAGGTTCGAATCCTGTCAAAGGACGAATATTTTCTATGAAAATTTCTCGGACATTCAGGCCGGTAAATGTTATTTAATACTGTTTATTATAAACAGAGCATTTACTTAAATACTTGTATCTATAAAAAGAACGTTAAACATAAAAATGTCTTTAATAAATAAATAGTCGGACTTTGTCCATTTCTTACTGTATATATATTGAACGCAAGTTTCTACCTTCAACTACCGATAAAATGTATTGCTGGTTATTTTGCTTTGAATATATTTATTTGGGGGAATTTCATTATATATAGTTATTGTTGGTAAATTTACTGCAAATAGGTATTGTTGGCTAGTTGATTTTGTTTAGCGTCATATCAACTTCTATGGATTTATTTAATACTGAAATCTAAATATTTTGTACGTAAATTTATGCTTTCAACTATAGATATTTTGTACATAATTTTATATAATTTTTCTCCGCAGATATAAAAATAATACAACCAATAGCAAAACACGTCACAAGTGTTTACCCACTGTGTACTGATTTTCATTTTGCTATAAAAATTTATTGTTCCTCATTTTATTATGAAAATGTACTGTTGATATTTATTTGAGGGTTTTATTATTAGCCCATAGTTGGGACCCTAACAGGTGCTACTGCCCCGGCGGTAATTTGAATTCTAATGTCCAAAATATCAAGATGTATGAGACGATTGATAATATCTTTACTAGATTTTCTTCAAATAGCTTCCATATCTGTGGTTAACCTACTCGAACAAACCCGTTGAAACAGCATATATTGCAGAGACTATGCCATCGCTTATAAACCACCTAAGATCATTGAAGAACCCAGCCGCATTACTGACCCGACAGGGCATCAGATGAACTTCCTTGAACTTTTCCTGACATCCTTCCCTGAAAAATGCTTCACAAAATTTTTATCCCACTCTCGGGAACGTCGGATCATTCCATAGATCCAAAACTGATACCAAAGAAAAGGTATCCCTGATTTTTTTTTTTCCATAGAAAGATTTTTCGCTACACGAAAGTAGACTGGCACGTCTTTAGCTCTTAAATGGCGGAGGTTCTTCTGTCAACTTGAAAAATGCAGCTTCCAAAATTGCTGCTCTTGTCTCAGAATGGATCTTTTCGGGAATGAATAATTTTATGCCTCCCCCCACCACCAAAAAGAAAAAAAATCAGCCTTGGTTCACCGCGGCAACCGTAGCTCATCGTAAGCACTACTTCAATATTTCTCACAAGGAGCCGGGGTAATTTGATTCTTACTGCATTCAAAACAACTCGTAATCACTGCAAGAAAGTTCTGGAAAATGCAAGTGTAGCTTTAGCTCTAAGTTGAAATGGTAATCACTCTCCCTCTTGTTTTCCTCCGTAATTTTCCTTCCGTTTTCAAAACTTATTCGCCGTT
>OZ010583.1:102670027-102850027 GCA_963932145.1 Acanthosepion lycidas
ATATATATATATATATATATATATATATATATATATATATATATATAGGGGGAGAGAGAGAGAGAGATTCATAGATAGATGGATATCGATATATAATCAAGTGTATAACGAAACTATAATTAATATAATTTATATATTCATAACTCCGAATAAAATGCAGTATATATATATATATATATATATATATATATATATATATATATATATATGTGTGTGTGTGTGTGTGTGTGTGTGTTCAAATCTTATTACATATATAGTTGTATTTACTTTCGTGTATCGATATATATGAGCATGTATGCATGCACTTATGAATGCATATGTGTTTAATGCACATCACTTGCATATCTACTGCAAGAACGCACACGCGTTTCTTTATAGCTAGCCAGTGGAATATAAACAGTCTGGTGTACGAAACGTTTGTTCTATGTCGACACCATCAAACGGGTAAGCGCTAAAATAGAACGATAATTATGAAAATTTTATTAAATAATTATTCTCAATTTACACAAGCAATGTCTTGTTCCTGAGTTTGCAATACGCAAAGACAATTTTAAAATGAATCAATTGTATCAATTGCGTTTCGATGCATGCACATAAAACTAATCGATAACGCCATACGTCAGGTTCTTCTTTTGACCAATCAGAGGCCGCCTTGTATCAGTGAAGTAACAATATGGCGGTTCACTCACATGGAAAAAAATGTCGTCTGTCAGATACTGAGAAAATAGTGTTATATGTGTATTTTTTTATACGGAGAAATCGTCTGTGGTACTATTATCAACATATCATTGACAATTTTTCTCGAAATTTGTAAAGAAATGGAAGAATTTTAAATGAAATCTACGTGAAATTGTAAGAAATGTCTTCAGAGAAAAAAATTGTCGAATCTGAAATCCCTGACTATGCGGGTTTTCATCAGATCTATTACAGCCGATATATAGACCGTCAACTGCTACATTAATTTTTTCAACCTCATACTTACTAGTGTTGTTTGGAGGAACCAAAATACTTTTATTTTTAAGGATATATATTAATACAAATTTTTTAAAGATAAATGTTCTATTTTTGTCAGTTTATCTGTTTCAGTTTAAGTACTTAAAATCTGTTTATACACCTAGATTTAAAAAAAATATTTAACTGATGTGGGCATTTTTTTGTAAAATGTAATTTATGAGAAAGATTAGTGGGAATATTTTCTAGTTACTTAAATCAACCTCCATTATTTAAATTTGAACATGTTTTGAAAGAGGAAAAGTCGCAAGGGGCGAAATTTGGGGAATATAGTGGTTCTTGGACTAGGCTAAAAACTGCTTTAAAAGTTATGGTTACTGCTGTGTGGTGAGGCAACCACACTCTACAGACTTTCTATCGAAACACTGCTATAAAGTCCGGAAGCAAGCGGGAAGGTTATAACTTACTGTGCATGCGCGACAAAGTTGACGGTCTATCTGTGCCGCGCGTCATCATGCTGCCAGGTTTAGCCCTGTTAGCATAGGAACAGTACCGATACTTTTTGATCAGTTTTCGTCTTCTTTTGTTCTACATGCAAATGTAATGTTCTTTTCATATTCTTCGTTCTACATGCCATTGTAATGTGTTCGTGTGACTGTGGGTGCATGTGTGTGGTTATTATGGCTTGTTTTTATTGGTCAATGTTTTTCTCTCCTCTGTAGTGTGTTTTTCCGCCGCACGTGTCGGTCTCACGCCAGCCTCCTCCGCCGGTCTTTCTGCAATTTCTTCGCCGATTCTGTATGAGTAAGGAACACTGCTCTGCATCTCCCTCTAGAGATGCTAAACGCTCGTTTTATTATCGCTAGTTAATTTCCTCTTACTCCTAATCTTCCATATTGCCATACCCACTATGGCTATAATTATGAATGTACCCGTCATTGCCAACCAAATTATCGTGACCTGCTCATCATCTTCCCAAGCCATAACCTCATTTCCCAACGCACTTAACTTGTCCCACATTTGATCCATATCGATCTTTTCTATCGGCTTCATTAGTACTGGCATTTTATTCAAGTTAACATTGGGGAATCCCTTCACTATTGGCTCCCACAACTCTGTACAATTGACTAAGCTTCTGCCAATCATTTCTATGATTGAATCTTTCTCTTCATATCTTTCTTCTTCCTGGTAATAGGGGGGTAAGGAAATAGATATCCCAAATGCTGAACATCCCATGGGTAACTTTAACAGGGATAATGATGGCTTTACTCTTAATGTCCTGGTGGACTCTTCCCCACATATCCTAGACAAGCTGATGGGTTTCTGTGTAGCCACTGCCCACACCACTTCTGAAACACTGATAGCTTGTGGTAATGCCGTGTTTGCTAATACCTCTACTTGACAAGTTCTCTTAATTCCCTCTTTCTTCCCTTCAAACAATTCTAATATGCACATTTTGTGGTTACCAGCTATATAGATAGGGCTTAACGATGTACAAGCCCCTAGAGCATTATTTCTACACTTTCTAGCTTCTTCAGCTGTTAGGAACATGAATTTTGTTCTACCCGAATTTAAAGCTATGTATTCTGTTTCCATCTTGTACCTTGCTACCATTCGTGTAGCCATCATCATCATCATCATCATCATCAAGATCATCATCAATCCTTTCATTTTGGTTATTCTTGATTTTCTGGTTTTTATTCTTCATAACCATTCGGTCTTGTTCAATTCTTCATTCAATTATTCCATAATTTCTTTCTAAGTTTGTAACAATCCGGCTCTTCCCTCCCCTAACTCCTAGCAGACAGAATGGTCCGGACAGGCATGCGTGGCGCTCACTCCAAAGGTCGTAATTCCTGACACCACTGTGGCCAGTTAGCAATGCCAATAATCTTCTTCCCTCCTTCGTCAGGTGCAACTCGCGACTCCATCCCCTCCATCCACATCCACCACAGTCATCCAGTAGGTTTTCGGATGAGCCAATGTCGTTATCTGTCGACACTGAGTGCTTCTATTCTGCACCGCTTTCTTTGTTCTACTGAGACTTGGGGTTCTCCACCCTTCTCAATCTCATCTTCAGAGGTAGTTCCTGCTCGACCCCTAACCTTCCCTCGGTGTTTAATTGCCGTTCAGGAGGTGTTTTGTCCTCTTCTTCCTCTCCTGATTCTTCCTTCTGTTTCGAGTCCGTTCCCTAGACGCCTTCATTACTTCTTGACTTGATGTCTAAATCTCTCCTGTTTCTTAGTCTTTCTTTGAGCTGGGAAAGGGGTATTTGATCCTCTTCCTCCCATTCGTTAAACTCTTCGTCTTGTTTAGGGTGCCTCTTTTTAGAGCCCTTGACTGCTTGATTGGATCTCTTCGTTTTTCTCTTCCTTTTCTTTTGGCATTGGGGTGCGACGGTGACATCACTGGGTCTTCTCTGCACCGATTCAGGCAACGACTGAACGCCGCTGATCCGCGCCGAGGGTTCCAACTCCGTCACTCGGATCGCTTCGTCTATCTGGCTAAATCGATCTATCTCTTCATTTTCCTCGGAATCCTCCTCCGTCTCCATTTCTTCCGGCTCAACCAGAGTTACCTTCCTTGTCTTTGTCTCCTTAGGCCTCGGTTCGCTTATTTCCAGGTTTGCTATTTCAGCCTTCTTCAGATCGTTGGTATGGACCCTCCTTGCCACTTGATCCCATATTACATATGATACTGGACCCGTCTGCTCTACTATCCGGTAGTACGGTTCCCATCTCTGGTCCAGCTTTCCTTCTCTCTGTTGGATTTTATAGTAGACAGGGTCTCCAACCTTCAATTCTACTACCTTTCTTTCAGCATTGACTCTCTCATTTATTCTCTTCTGTGCCCTCTTTATTCTTCTTCTGGTCTGTACAAATATTTTATGTTGTTGTTCCAGCAACAGCTGATGATGATCTTCTCCCAAATACTTTCTTCGGGGCTTCGACAGGTTATCCCCAGGCAGGAACACGTCTCTGCCAAACAATATAAAGTAAGGAGAAAATCTGGAGGTTTCGTTTATCGTAAAGCTCACGGCCGCCAGAGCCTGCGTCAAATACAAATCCAAATTTCCTGTATTCTCTCTGGCCAGCTTGGCCAGCACATCTCCCAAGATTCTATGAAACCTTTCCACTTTAGCGTTTCCTTGGGTGTGGTATGGAGATGTTTTTACGTGCTCTATATTCAAACCTGTCAGCACTTCTTTCATTATGCTGTTTATATTCTCTGTGCCATTATCATTGACAAGTTGCACAGGGTCGCCATACCTAGGGAAGATTTCACTTATTATCAAATCGGCTACACTTTTCGCCTTCTTGTCTGGTACTGCATATGTCTCAGGCCAATTTGTTAGCCAATCGACAAAACTCACTATATAGTTGTTTCCTAGTGCAGTTTCCCCATATCGTCCTGATACATCCATACTCACTTTCTCGAAGGGGAAGTTCGTCACGTCCATCCCTTCAAAGGGTGCCATTTTCTGCCTTCTGCTCTGCGACTGGCACACTACACAACTCCAAACATAGTTAGTGACCTCTCCGTACAGTTTGGGCCAATAGTATTTTCTCCCTATTAGATCATATGTCCTATCAATTCCGAAGTGACCCAACCTCTCGTGGCACTGTTCCAATATCTCTGGTCTTAAACTTTTGGGCTAATACAACTTGGGCTTGACTTCTTCATCCCTACCTGAGAGATAATACAGCCTTTCCTCTATTATGGCATACTTGGTGGTCTTTCCTGCCTCCACCTTTTCTCTAAGGGCAGCTATTTCACTGTCTGCCTGCTCCTTCTCAATTCCTTCTGTCCAGTAGGGATCGGTTATTATCTGTGCGTCCCCTTCCTCGTCCGATTCTAGCATAGGGCGATCTTTTAGCTTATTAGAGTTAATTACTCCGATTCTATAGGCTTTAGCATCTACTCCCTGCTCTACTTTTACAGATCTTTCTTCCAGTTGTTTCGGTATCCTTGAGAATAAATTTGCGCACGTGTTTTCCTTCCCTGCCAAATTTTCTATCTTACAGTGGGAGCCACTTAACTTTAGCGCCACTGTTGAATCTTCTTATTTGTCCATTCTGCCTGAAAATAGGTACTGCAGAGGCCTGTGGTCCGTTTTTATAGCAAAGACCGCGCCATTCAAGTAGTAGTCGAGATTTTGGAGAGCATACATGATAGCATATGCTTCTCTTTCTATTACTGGCCATCTCTGTTGTGTCTCTGAGATCTTATGAGAGAGAAAGTATATCGGTACCTCCTCTGCTATGCCTGGCACTGGTCTTTCTTTATCGGGACACGGTTGGGTAAGAAATGCTCCTAGACACTGCTCACTGGCATCAGTGTATAGTACCATGGGCTTGCTGAGGTTTGGGTACGTCAGCAGTTGGACGGCTGTCAACTGTTCTTTTAAGGTATCAAATGCCCGTTGACAGTCTTCTGTTCACTTGAACCCAGCTTATTTCTTCGTCAAGGCTACTAAGAGTATGACAATTCTCGAGAATGCCGGGACGAATCGTCGGTAGTACCCTATAGCTCCTATAAAGCCTCTTAATGGTCTCACTGTCTTAGGTTCTGGCATTTCCCTTATGACTTTCACCTTATCCATGTCGGGTTTAATACCGTCTCCGTTTATAACAAAGCCCAAATATCTAGTCTCCTCCTTCAGAAACTGACACTTCGACAATTTCAATTTTAAGCCGTGCTTTCTTAGTCTTCCCAACACTTGTTTTAGATGGAAAAAATGTTGTTCTACTGTTTCTGAAAATATCAAAATATCATCTAAATATGCCATGGCAAAGTTCTCGTATCCTCCTAACACTATTGACATCAGCTGATTCCCGGGGCATTGGCTAAACCGAATGGCATCACCCTGAACTGAAATAGAGCCCAGGTGACACGCAAATGCGGCCTTTTCCTTGTCAGCCTCATCAAGGCCTACCTGCCAATACCCGGACCTCAAGTCCAACGTAGAGAAGTACTTCGCTTTCCCTAATAATGCCAATATGTCATCGATTAGTGGTAATGGCACCGCCAACGGCTTCGATATAGAATTAAATTTCCTAAAATCTACACAAAAACTGTGTCCACCATCTTTCTTACCTACTATCACGATTGGAAAGCTCCAAGGGGAGATCGATCTTTCGACCATCCCCGCTTCCAACATCTCTTTTACTGCCTTTTCTACAAGGGGTCTCATATGAATAGGTGTCCGGTAGGGCTTCAATTTCACAGGGGGATGATCGCCGGTGTCGATTTTCATTTTTACTGTGTGGGCCTGGCCCAATTCCTTATCTGATTTGGCCACCACATGTCGATTATTTCTCAGCAGACCTCCCACCCTGGCCCTAAATTGATCAGGTGCCAATATATCTCCGTCCCATATTCCTTATGTTTGCTCTACGAGTTTTCCTCGTTTCTCCTCGTATCTCACTCGATTCAGAGTCCGTAGGGGTAGTGCTTTTCCTATCTCTTCCCCTCTCTTAACCATTATCGTCTTTTGGGCCTGGTTCACCATCATAATGGGCACTAATTCAGCTGCCTCCACTACTGCCTCACACAGAGTTACCTCATTTTCTTCTAGGCCCTTCCCTTCTACAGGGACCAATTGCAGGGTTCCTTTTCCTATTTTCTTCCATGACATTAGCCTACCCTTTCCCGACACCGCCGTTCTGGGGGGTAGCTTTACATCTTCCTCCACCACTATTGTTATATCTTCTTCCAGTGGGCATCCCAATGGCGTTCTCTCGCCATTCACTACCAGCACAGTGGGGTTGAACTCTATCCGAGCCCTCTGGCTCTGAAGCCAATCTTCTCCCAAGATTGCTTCCGTACACAGGTTGGGGGTTACGTAGAAGTTCTGGGTGCTTCTTAATTTCCCAATCCTCACAGGGAGCCTCGCCATCCCTTTTATCTCCAGGGGAGCTCCATCTTCCTGCGTGACTTCTAAGTCCGCTTCCTGCAACCCATTCTTCCGTTTCACACGCCTGTATGCTTCCTCTCTCAGCAATGAAACAGACGCTCCTGTGTCTATCAGGGCTTTCACTGCCCTACCTCCTATCTCTGCTTTACAAGATAGCTCCTTCTCTTGCGTCAGCGAAGAGAACACTTGGGCTTTCCTTTTCCTGGGTTCCCACCCTTGGGTCATCCCAGACATAGGTGCCAGTAACAACAAACTACTTTCATTCTTCTCATATGGGGGAGTTCTGCGTTTTCTGCACCTGGGCGGTCCCGGCTGGACCTCGCCCAGTCTCTTGCGGCTGTTCCTAAGAGCACAGTTCCTCTCCAGGTGCCCCGGTCTCCTACAAAACCAGCACCTTCTTGTTGGACAGTTTACTGACCACATATCCAACATTTTACTCTTCCTCTCTTCAGCTGGGCCACCCTCTCCCTTATTCTTGGGGGGACCTGCCCTCTATCTAAGTGGCTCTCCTGACCACATGTCCAACGTTTTACATTCCTGCTTTTTAACTAGGGCACCCACCCTCTTAATTCTGGGGTGGCCCGCTGGCTTTTCCCTAGTCTTGTCTCTTGGGCTCGGCCTTTTTTATCAATATCGGTGGGGCACCTTTTCTCAACCCGCACCACTTGGCTAGGTGTCCCTTCTTCCCACACCTTCGTCGGACATTCCGCTGCTCTGTGGTCTTCATGTCCACATGTCCAGCAGACCAGCCCGTATCTACTCGGCGTGGGCTTATAGAACCCTTGCCTTGTTGACCAAGCCTTTCTATTGGGATCTCCCTCCCACACCTCAGGCTCCCCCACCTCTAGCTTGACCTTCCGATTCTACGCGGGGGGTCTACCTCCTTCCCCCTTTCTTCCGACCTCTGAACTTAGCTCTTGCTTCTTCCCGCCTCTTTTTATTTTCTCCCAAACTCCCTGGATCTCTTTGGCTGCCGATAACCTTAGCGGTCCTTCCTTCAACACATCGAGACTAACACGCTCGTCACTGAGCGCTTGCACATACAGATCAGACAACTGGGCCTGCATGACCGAATTATTTCTCACTACCTCTGGGAAAGCTAATGACGACAGCTTCTCCCTACGGGTCCCCAATTCTCCAGGGGTTTCGTCCCTCAGCTGCGTCAACTTCAGGAGGGGTTTCATGGCCTCTATCGCTGTTCCCTCGTGAGCGAACTCCCGAGTTAATAATTCTTCCAACCTTTCCCATGTCAAGTAGGGTTCATTGACTAAGAGTCCTTTTATAAACTCAGATGCTTTCCCTCTGGCAGCATCATACGCCAAATATAGGGCCTCTTGGTCTGAGAGTCTATATATTACGTGGCTCTTATCCAGGACTGCCAGCCAGTCCCTAAAATCCCTTGAACTCCCATCAAAGGCCGGGACCCTCGGTCCACCCAATAATTTTCTTAGGTCTGCCGGCAATCCCTGTCCAGCCCCCCTTCCTCTATGTCTACTCTATCTGAATCATAGTCAGACATATTTAACAAAGCAAAAGAAAAACAATGTGAGCAGCAACAATCGAGATTGGGAAATCAACCGAAAATAAAGTGTCCTACCCGACAGACGATTTCTGCTCGTTCTTCTCAGGTTCCGGGTTGTCGTACTAGAGTATCTGGAAGCGTATGGTTATAGCCAACCAAAGTCCTTTGGTTCCCACTCTAGTCTGTTTCAATTTGAGTCCTTGAGACGCCGTGAGTTGTCCTGGTCGAATTTTTCTGCAACTCCTGTGGCGGCGGCTGATCCAAGGTCTTTTCCTGCTGTCACGGCACCAATTGTGACGTCCCCCCGGTGTCGCTACGCCAAATGAGACGTCTGCCTGGCTGCGTCCGTCGTGCTATCCTGTCCTGTGACGACCAATTGGCTTGGTATTGGTCGCGGCACCAAATGTGACGTTCTAACCTTTTGGTGATTCGGATGGGAATCTGGTTAGATTCGGTATCAGCCTTGTCGTTCCCAGCTCGCTTCCAACGTCTGGTTACCGAAGTAACTGTTTTGATTTCCACTCTAACCTACCCACGTTGTGAATTGATCTTAGGCAGACGAAATCAATCAGTCGCTGGGCCGTAATGCAAGCCGAGTTCGAACAAGGGTGATATCGCACAAGTATATATAAAAGAAAATAAAATAATAAAGTTCAAATGTGTTAAAAAAAAGGATCACAATATTTTATATCTGGTTGCTGAATACAGGACTGCGTCTTTCTCCCAAACCCGCTATATGGATTCGTGACACTTTGTGTTTGTTAGGAGAGTCTTAACATCTTAAGTTGTTTGTTCTTTAAGAAACTGGTTCTTGGTGTATCTTCAGACGATATTCATGAAATTTATTTTGGTGGTGTGAGTCTAAGTCGCTCTTCAAAAATAAATTGTTCTTGGCTAGAAGTTGAGTTCGGAATTTGCGTGAATCTTAGTCAGCTTCTTCGAGACGGGTCTTCAGAGCTCTCAGCTCAATGCAACTGCTTGCCTCTATGTCTCCAACCCCAACTACAACTTAACTCGAACTGATTTTCGCTCGCCGCGACTTTGCTTATATGGACGCCGACCAAAACCGGGGTGGGCTTGTCGGGGTTTGAGGTTCCTTGATAATTCTCAACCCACAATCCACTTATTTGGTTTCGGTCCGGAAAATTTTATTATTTTCCATTTTTGGAAGTCTTTCGTCTTCCCACCTCCTTCTGTTCTCATATTGGTATCTCCCCATGCCCTCAATTACCCTTTTTTTTTTTCACTTTTCCTTTTCCTTCTTCTCTTCGAGGAGACCTCACACCCTAGACTCTTTATCTTTTAACCGGATTACCTGGAATTCGTCAATTAGCTTTTCGCCATGACCAAGAGGGTGGCCACCCAGACGTACCGGCACTCCTGGCGCCAACCACTGATCCGATAAAACAGTTTCGCTATTATAGCCGGATTTCATATGGAATTCGTCAACGAGATTTTCGACAATTATCAAGTCGGTGGCCATCTGAATGTATTTACATTCTTGGTGCCAATTACTGATCTGATAAAATAGTTTTGCTATCCTAGCCAGTCTGACGATAAACAGATGCTCCTCTCATAATTTCTACATATAGACAAAGGCTTAACCTTTCCTTCATGGTAGTCAGCGGACACTTTTGTTTTTGTAATTCTGCGACATAGTTAATTTTTATCTATTTAGAATTCTGTCTCTGGGGTTATTTGGCCAACCTGGAATTTCCACCCGCCCCGTAACCTAAATCAGATTAATTCCAGTATCTTCCTTTGTACCTCCTCTACAATGGGAATAAAAATTTTTACAAATTTTCCTTGTCAGAAAAATAACACCGCTTAGTGTCCTTTTCGTGATGGCTTCTTATCACCAAAATTTAATTCTCGCCTTTCTTTCTCTTTCTTTTTGCCTTTTAGCAAGCCAAATAGTGTCACACATTGAAATAAAATTCAAACATATAAAATATACATTATTCCAGGATTATTTTCAAACTTATTCCAGATGACCTTCACCCTTTCTAACCTTCTAACTTTCATTCCTGGAGGAAAAGGGTTTCTCACACGTTTCACATACGATTTCATTTTCATTTTTTTTCTTCAATGGTCTTTGGACTGTCATAGCTAAAATTCATCTCTGACATGCTAAACCTCTTATGAATTGAGTTGGATATTTTCTAATTGATCTTTTTATCTTTGATTCTTCTGCCTGATCCTGTTTTCTTCTCTACTGTTCCCTGTTTTTTAATATTATTTACCGTTCTCTTGATAGATCCTGAGTGAACTTTAAACACAGAAGCCAGAGGATGACTGTCAGTACCATTACTGAAGCCCTGAATGAACTTTTTCCTCTCACTATTGCTCAGTTGGGAAGGCAGTGGTTCCGACACAAAATGATTTGAACGTTTTCTATTTCTAGCTGAATAACTCAAGGAGTTTTTTTCAGTGATTTTTACGACAAATAATGTAACGATGGCTAAACTTCTCATCTGAAAACCTCTTAAAAAGAAACTAAATTAGTTTAGTGACTTTTTAGATATTCAATATTTTGTGGGGAGGATAATCATGTTGCTACAAGATTTGCAAAATTTTACTGTTTTTTTTTTTTTGTTTTTTTTTAAGCGTTTCACCCCAAGCAAGGCGGGAAGCCAATAGGGCGCAAGGGGTTACAGAAAATTTGGAGCAAGATCAGATACGAGTGATAGAAGAAAGGATGAGGAGAAGGGTAGTGGACAGGTCAAGGCAACTAGAGATGTCGATTGACATTACAATTGAATAGCTGGAGAATATAGCTCTCAGGGAAACTGGAAGAGGGAAGGGAGTACCACAGGCGGGAGGTGCGAGACATGAAGCTCTTGGAGTAGAAGAGACGGCTACATTTAGGAGTCGACAGTGAAGGTGTGAGAGCAGGATGCTAGCCTCGTAAGGCGCTTGAACTCATGAAGTCTGGGAACCAGCGAAGGCAGCTCCTCGGAGCAATTGCTATGAAAGTATTTGTAAAACAGAGAGAGGCGTCTGTGAGAAAATGACTGTAGACAAGATGACAGAGCAGGGCCAATTATATTGCATATTCGCCTATGGAGCCTATCAAGAACCCCGAGGCAAAAAGAAGGGGCTCCAGACCATATATGGCTCAATACTCCATGTAAGGGTGAATTGTTGATTTGTAGATCTGGAGGATCGATTCCGGGGAGAAAAGTTTCCTGGGTGCGGCACAGGGAGCCAAATTTTCTTTGCCATGGACAAGGCAAATGACTCAATGTATTTGTTCCATCTCAGGTCAGCGGTCAACGCGAGACCGAGCAGCCGCAGGAGTTGAGCGTCAGACATTCTAATCGAGGGCAGGGAAGGATCTCTGTGTTACACCCGGTATGGTGAGCTAACCCATCGTATTCAACGTATGAGGGTCAAGGAGCTCAGTTCTTAGGAACTGACATACTAGACGCCAGTACATATGATTTGATTATAGTGCTAAATGCTTTGTGCAGAACTAACCAAAATTTTGCATGGCTGAATACAGAGACCTGGTGCTCTACGTGTCACACGGTCCCCAAACGACCCTCCGCATGTTTTGAATTCAGAGTTGTCCTTCTCCTAGACCAATTGTCATGCAAGGTTACAGAACCCAGTCTCTCCACTATTTATCAATAGGTGGAGGGAGAAGAAGAGGATTAATACGTTTCCCAAGGGTATTACACCCGGTATATATATATATATGTATATATGTTGATGATAAGCATACTATTCACACATAGTCATGAAATTATAAACGATTTCTTAATTTTGATATTAGATTCATTAATTAAGATGCCGTAGTTGTTTTCATTTTTTATTTTCTCAAGTACTTTTAATCTCACCCGAGATCTTCTTCAGGAGCGAGTTGCCAAGACAAAACATTGATTTAAAATCGATCAGAGAATTTGAGAAAATTAAATTAAATATAAATAGACATAATATGTTCACATTATTCTACCAAACATGCTTAAATAATAACACACGAACGCATATATATATATATATATATATATATATATATATATATATATATATAGAGAGAGAGAGAGGGGGGGAGAGAGAGAGAAAGATAGATAGATAGATAATATTAGTGGTAAATATACACATACATATGCAATCATATATCTGATGTATATATATAAATATATATACATACATACATACAGATACATATATATTTGCCTAAAAAATAAATCCAAGAGGGTAGAATCCAGGTAGAACTCAATGTCCAGGACAAACTAAGGATATAATAAAAAGGCTCAAACATTAACATTAGTGTTTAAGACTTTATTAATATATATATATATGCACACATATATATTTATACATATGGTTATTTCCGTCTGTCTGTTTCTGCGTGTGTCTGTATCTCTTATTTCAGGTAAGAATACTATAGAAATCTTGTCCAAGAACTTATTAAAATATGTCTTTGAAAAATTTTAATAGATATCCGGATATAAGAGAGTTGTCGGGACCGGAGAAGAATATCTTATATCCGGGTTTCACTTATATCCGGATATCTTATACAGTATAACATTTATGCCACAAATTTATATTCTTGCCAAAGCAAAGAGCATAAAAATCAAAACAAATCTTATTTGAACGTTTTGAAAATTCCTCATTTCTTATATTCTGATAAAAGAACTCGAACAACTTGTAAGTGAGTGCCAAAATAACCGCACCAAAACCTAAACGTTTCTATTCACCATTCCGTATGAATTAAAGATAAAGAAATGGAGTTGAGACAGATAAGCTTATATCTTCAGGGTCATATCAGTAAAACTAAAAAAAAATAATTGACATGGTTTGGTTTGGTTAATTTGGTTTATTTTACGGTATATCAACTTAAATGGGTTATTTAATGACGGCAAAATTTTCATTGTTGGTAACATTTTTTTTTTTCAAAATCTATTTTTGGTAATATTTTTTCCATCAAAAATCTGGTAATAATTTTCCTTCTCTGGTAATATTTTTTTAAAGACTTTCTGTTATTAAAACCTAGTTTTACGCTTTCATAGTGTTTTAACCCCAGTTTGGAGGTTAACTATAGCCCATAGCTGTGACCCTAAAAGGTGCTACCACCCCGGGTAAGGGTGGACGTGGGAACACCAGCAAATAAGAGGTTGTTCCACGCTCATCAAAAGCTCCTGAGCAGAGTCCTTTCTGTTGGACGTGGTTTATCGTCTTACTCAAGAGGCGGATGTAGTTTATCTTCATACTCAGGAAGGAAAAAATAATTGATAAATGTTTCCTATATATTTAAAAATAATTTCTGGAACAATTCTTTAAGTCTTTGAGTAATCCATTTCGGTACTTCATTTCCAGGAACGTGCGGAGAACATAGTTTAGACAAAAACAGAAACACGTCGACTTGTGCTCAAACAAAAAAAAAAACGCACGTCTGGAACACAGAAATAAAACAAATATAATTATACTGTTTAAAATTATATGGCAGAATCTATGACAAAGCGGGAAAAACATTTACTTGTGGCGAATTTCGCGCTTTAATCCTCATCGAACTCAAGCGATGTTTACGTTCCTGTGGCAACACATGGGCATGGAAGCGAGAGGGACATTGAGAATTGTAAATTTAATTTTTTTAATATATGTTTTGGGTATATATATATATATATATATATATATATATATATATATATATATTGAACAATAAAAAAATATTAAAAAATTAAAATCTTCAGACACACTGGGTTGTAGATTAATATTCTTTCGTTTTTTTAATATTATTTCATTTAGATTACTCGACTAGTTTTGGCCAAAATGGCCATCTTCGGGAGAAGATACATTTCTGCTTGCTGGTAGCAGTAAACTACAGAAATATATATATATATAATACTAATAATAATATTCGATTGGCAAAAAACCTCGGATAATAAAACTTGTAAGTCTATCAAAATAAATTGGTGACCCGAGGCAAAAGTGAAAAAAAGAAAAGAAAGAACTAGAAACGTCCAAACAGGATGAAACAAATCGACTAGTGCCTTAAGATTTTAGTCCAAAGAAAAAAAAGCAAGAGAGTAACAAAGATAAAATATAGAGTGCTCAATCCGCTAAACAGTGCTGGAATAAATAAAATAAGCCCTAAACAGCCAGGAACAACCTACCTTCGTTTCACCTAAACGGATCTTCAGGATCTTTAGAATATATATATATATATATATATATATATATATATATATATATATATATATATATATATATATAATTTTGGTTGGATAGATGAGACTTTGTGACCCTGGGTTTCACGCTTTTTATCTGACGATCGCTAAAGCGTGAAACCCAGGGTATACAAACTCACATCTATCCAACCAAATATGTTAGCTCTATCTCTGATATTGAGCACTTTCTAATAAGAACCGCGCATATAATATATAAATAATTATAGATATATATATTTATTGATATTTATATACACACACTTTTCACACACTCACACACACATATATATATATATATATATATATATATATATATATATATATATATATATATATATATATATATATATATAAATATATACCTAGTGACCCAGACAAACCTTCCTAGGTTTCACCTAAACGGATCGTCATATATATATATTCTAAAGAGCCTACACACACACACACACACATATATATATATATATATATATATATATATATATATATATATATATATATATATTAGATTGGTGCAAAAATAATGACGTAACAATATCGTTTTTTGAAGAATTTTATTATTAAATATCCCACATTGGGATAATTGAATATCTGCCAAGAATTGTGAAATGTTGTACTGGACGTAAAATTTACTCATCCAGTGATTAAAATGATATAATGAAAGATTGTTCAATGGTGACCTTCAGTTTCACACATTAAACCAGTGGTTCCCAACTGATTTGGGGCCATGTCCCAGATTGGTATTTCTAAAATTCTGGTGCACCCTTGTAATGCACACTGAATGCTCACACGTTCTCATTGGCCGACATAATATGGGCTCTTACATCGACATGAATCACGCCCTCCCCTTCGTTGACCAAGACACGCAAGTGTTGGGAGACGGGAAACACCCTGTATGCCAGTTACACATGTACGTACATATAATTTCATGCAGGCATACTGTATATGCATCGTATGTACTAATACGCATTAACATTAACACTCTCACTCAGACTCAATAGAAAACAATTCACTGTTAATAACTCATACTCGAATTTCTTCCCTTATTTGTTGGTATAGTAAGCTGAAGTATTCACATCCTACGCATGTTCCACCAAAATATTAGCTTGGCCCACCGGTGGGCCATGCGTCCGACGTTGGGAATCACTGCATTAAAAGATGACCACATATACTGGAACTGTTATCTTAATTCAGAAACATACTTCTGTTCAAAATATTCGCATTACTCGCATATAACTATTCTCGCGTTTTTATAAAATACGAAAATAGTGTAAAAGGAAACAATAAATATATTGTTAATAAAAATGCAAATATAAGCAAAAACATTGTTTTCATGATAGAAGAAAAAAATCTATTTAATAGGTTACAAGAAATGTTTCTAGCTTCAATGAAAAGGAGAATAAAATCAGCCAAACGAAAGAAGAGATGGGCGACTGGAAGTGATAAATAAGTAATAAGAAGATTTAAACGCAAAAACATGGCATCTACTAAAACACCTTCAACTCGTCCGGATGTTACTAATCTCGTTCAAGTAAAAACCCATGTTGTTTATTTTCGGATACCGTTCAAATGATAAATAAATATAGCAAGATACAAATGAATGGGGAAGACTGAGAGGAAAAAGTGTGTAAAAAGGAAGGATAAAAATAAAAACCAAAAAGAAAAGAAAAGAAAATGAAGTCGATGAAGAAAGAAAGGGTATGACATGTAAAGGAAGAAGAGAAAAGAAAAATGAAGGAATATGAATAGAAGAAAGAAAGAAAAGGAAAGAGAAGACGAAAACGGGATAATGCAAGATGGAAACTATTAATAAAACAAAAAAGAAGTAAATAAGAAAAGAAATCAAACAAAAAATCAAATGAACGAGATGCAATGGATCTAAAAAGGAGAGAAGTAAATAATTCAAAACAGGACAAACGGTATATGAGGAGGAGGGGACCGAAAGAAACAACGAAAGAAATCAGAAAGGAGGAAAAGAAAAGGAAAAGGAAATAAAGAAAGAAAGATATAGATAACAAAACATCAGAAAAAAAAATGAAATTAAAAATGTAAGAGGAAAAGCAATGAAAATGAATAAAGAGAAATAGACACTAAAGGGGAAGAATAGAGAAAGATAATGTAACGTTAAAACGAACATGTAAATGAAAGAAAGAAAGAAAGAATGAAAGAAAGAAAGAAAGAAAGAAAGAGAAGAAAAATGAAAAACAAAACAAAACAAAAAACAATGGAATCAAAAATGAAAGAGAAAAAGATACGAAAATTAAGCAAAGAGAAATCGGCACGAAGAAGGAAGAATGAAGAAAAAATGACAAAGAAATATGAATGAATCATGAAAAAAGAAAGAAAACATAGATAATAAGACAAATGAATGAAGAAAGAAAGAAAATAATGAAATGAGGAGGAAGAAATAAAATTAACGAAAATTAAATAAAGTAAAAACAAAATAAATATATAACGAGAAAAAACAATAAAAAAATAAAAGAAATCGAAAAAAAAAAGAGTAATAAAAATCAGGTTATGAAATAAATAAGAAAAGAAAGACAAAGAATATGATAAAGGATGGGGAGAAACAAAAGGAAGAACGGGGAGCAATAAAAAAAGAAAGAAAGAAAGAAATGAAAGAAAGAAAGAGTAGAGATTAAAGGGCGAAAAAATAATACTTATTAATACTAAAAACAGAGAAGAAACTAAAAGCTAGAATGATAATAAACGAAAGCAAAATATAGATAAAAAAAAAAAAGGGCCGAAAATTTCGAGGGAGGAAAAAGAATGAAAAAAAAAATAAAAAAAGAGAAAAGAAGAAAAGAAAGGTAAAGAAATAAACGATTGTTTCGGAAGGGAAGAAAAAAACGGATTGGCTGGTTATTTTGTTTTTACCACGAAATTTGAGCGTGACGATTTACGAGAGTTCTTCGGAGACGCCGATCTTCTGTGAAGGTCATGCTACACAAGACCTTCTCAAGGCATGGATTTGTTTTATTATATAAATTATTTTCCTTGTATTGCTTTCTATGTTGTTATGCTGTTTTAAAGGTTTATATATTTTCTTGATGTCACGAGCAAATGTTTTATCTGTTTGGCGAACTCAATTCTCCCCTTCTGCATTCTCACTCTCAGTCTTTCGTTTTAGTGCCTCTCAAAAGTGATCGTGCCAACCAAAATTGATTCAAAGCAAATCATTTTGGACATTTATATTCGAGAAAGACACAGTATGTGTGAAAGTTAGATAGCGGGACAGACAGGCATAACTAGAGAGTGGATATAACAAATTCTAAAATGTCATCTAATAGATTGCTAGGGGAAAGAAAGAGTACTTAGCGCCAATCTTCCAAATGCCTATCTTGAAATTACCATAACAAGCGATGTGTAATGCGGTTAGGCAGTGGAGATAAGCCATGTTGGCGCCGATCGAATATATATATATATATATATATATATATATATATATGTATATATATATATATATATATATATATATATATATATATATATATATATATATATAGAGAGAGAGAGAGAGAGAGAGAGAGAGAAATAGATACATAGATATAGATATATTCAGGACATCGGTGTTGAACTCAGTGTCCGGTTATATATTTATATACGCAGTTTTCCTGATATTAAACACGCTTATCCTTAAATATATCATACATTAAACTACATTTTATCACATACACACACGCATATATATATATATATATATATATATATATATATATATATATATATATATATATATATATATATATATATATAGGCAGCATATTCACTTTTAGACATGTCTGATTGAATAGATTAGAGACATTATATCTGCTAATTTTTAATAACATCCATTCATACTCAGGAATACACTTCCGCGTATTGATACTAAAGGTTGAGAGAAATGAGCTATACTTTTTTTTTTCATTTCCCATGTACTTTCGATATTTATCTAAGATCATCTTCAGGAATGCAAGTGGTACAAAACTATATTTTGTTCATTAGTATAAGTATTTATATAAAGATGTATGTTATCCATTAACGTATTTTTTTCATTATACTTTTAAATGCAAAACGGTTGACAATGTGCTGAGCAAACATTAGAACGTCAAAGATTATCCATTATGGATGTATCTTCTATGTTATAATGTCATGGTCACGCGCGCATTAAAGCATGTACAAACTGTTCCTTTCCAGGCATTTCAGAACATTACTGTAGTCCTCATAGTTGATTCTGTTCAGTGCCAGCTTTATTTTTTTAAATATAAATTGCTTCTAGTATTTGTAATCTAGATTTTTTGTTTTGAAGGTAAGTATTTGGGAAATGAAAACAAAAGAAATTTAAACAGCTACAGCACATTTCTCTTATCCATTAGCATCAATATATGGAAGGTTATTCATAACTATGTAGGGATTTTATTAACAAATAGCAGACATAATATCTGTAATTTACACACACACACACACACACACGCATATATATATAACGTTGCGTAACGTCGGTGATACTACGAGAACCGGTGTTACAACATGATATTAGTGCGAGCTAACGAACTGGAAAGATTACATTGAATCATTTGCTTAGTCACCTTCTAGGATAGTGTGTTCACTGTGTCGGACGAAAAACATTTTCTCGATAGAATCTATCTCACATATTTATTCGTCCATGCATTGAATATTGCTGACACAGCTGGTCTGGAACTTCTGCTATGTATTTAGAGATTCTTTATAAAATACAAAGAAGAATCTGCAACATTATCCGTCCTAACCTGGCATCTTGGCTTCAGTTATTTTCTTGCCGTAACGGAGTTTCCCTTTGTTCTCTTATATTTTTATGGTAATTCTTCTGATTATCTTTTATCTACAGTACTTAGACTTTATGGTTAGGCGCATAACGGGTTTGGTGGCAAGGTCTCATCATTTTACAGTTGAAATGGATACGTGTAACCGTATGTTCCAGGCTAAGAGGGTCTTTGTCTTACACTTATCGCTTGTGGAACTCTCTTCCGTATTTTTGCTTCCCAGTCAACGTTGATCTTCAAAAATATAAATGAAATATCAATCGTTATCATCCATCTTCTTGATTCCTGTTCTTGTATTGTTTTGTTACCTTAATAATGTTTTCTTTTTCTGAAACCGTGCAACTCGGTAACCCCTTGCGTCTTACTGGATTCATGGACTAGATGGAGAATGTTTTCTTTCTATGAGGTATGTCCTTTCAGGACATAGGCTATCATGGCTGTCCACCTCCCTCTATCCCTTGCAGCAGTTCCTTCCCTCTGCTTCCCCCCAGACCATGTCCTGTCATCCATTTGCTTAAGTCTTGTCTCTCTTTCCCTCTATACGACCCGTGAGTATCAGATTCTCCAGGCCTACCTTCCTCATCATGTGTCCCCGAAATTTCAGCTGCCTCTTCTATGTGTTAAGTATAAGCCTCCTCCTTGTTTGTATCCTCTCTAAGACCTCATCGTTGCTCACACGCCCGGTCTATATCCTTAGCATCCTTCTGTAGAACCACATCTCCGTCGCCTCGAGGCACTTCTTCATCTTTGAGGAAATCGTCCAAGATGGCGATTAAGAAATTATTAAAAAAATAAATAAAATAAAATAAACGAGGTGCAATCTTTTAAATCGAATTTCTAAAAAAATATTTCTAAAGGGGAAAAAATCATTCCTCCGCTGTATGTTGAAATCAAAATTTTTCTGATAATTCAAGTTCATCGGCGAAACATATCAATATATGTATTTTCCAAATTGCGTCTGTATGCGTGTGTATGTGTGCATGTCTTTGTGCGTGTGTTTGTGTGTGTGTATATGTGTGAGTATAAGAGAAAGAGAAAAAGAGAGAGAGAGAGAGAGGAGAGGAGAGAGAGAATGGAAATTTGTAACCTTACATAAATTCGGTTAAAATAACTTCAACTAGGTTTATAATTGTATCTGTTTATGTTTTATGAATGTTGCTAATAATATATAAAAGCTAAAAACTGACACCTCTAGAAACTATTAGGTTGGTGCCAAAATAATGTCGTTTTCTCACATATTAACATATGTGAAAAAACGACATTATTTTGGCACCAACTTAATAAAAAGGTTGACTTATTTTAATAAATCATTGGAGGTTCCATAATTTTCCTCTGAGTAAATTATGTTTACTTTCTTTTATTAAAATGGACTTTTCCAGGTCAAAATTTTCACAAAGCATCTGGTAGCAGACAATTACAGTTTTTATTTAGACCTTCTTGAAAAGGGTAATTCAGCTTAAATATGTCTCCTTTGGGACTATAGGGAACAACATGCCTAGCTTAAATGTAGATCCTTTAGGGTAAAGGGGAGACAAAATAAGATCTGTTTCGACAGGGCCATTTTCTTTAATAAGCCTTTAGATTGCTCAGGTCGGTAAATGTTAATTGAATTATTTAGAAAAAATAATGACTTGGATATTCTATTCAAAAAATGTGTATCCAATAACTATATATATATATATATATATATATATATATATATATATATATATATATATTTTCTTCTGTGGGAAAAAGCAGGATAAATTATTTTCATTACGCTCTTTACACACACACAGACATATTTCTGTTTATACGTTATTTTTATAGTTAAAATTTTATCTATAAAAATAGCGTATAAAAAGAAAATATATTAAATAATTAAGTAATTGTGGATCACAATCCATTTCATTACACACACATATATACATGCATATATATATTATATATATATATATATATATATATATATATATATATGTAATAACAATAATGTTAGATAAATAATTCTTTCACACGCACACAAACATACACACACACATATATATATGTATATATATATCTTTATATATATATATATATATATAAATATAAATAACATTTGCTAAAAACCGTCGATAGTGGGCCCATAATAAGGCGTGCATTTCTCTCCTTAATCCAATTTTACAGCTTTTGAACTCTTGTTTTAAGATATAGTCGCACGTGGGTAAAATGTGTCACGAACTGTTGTACGTTCAAGGTATTCTATCTTGACTTTTTACTCTCTCACACGTGCACATACACACGCACACGCATACACGCACATCCTTATTATAGATAGTTCCATGTTTTTCCATCCATCCAGGCTAGTGATTACAGCCTACTCCCTTATGTAACAGATAACTGGGGAAGAGAAGTGATATATATATATATATGATTTTTCCAACGGTGTTCTCGTGCAAATAATTTGCACACCGCTCTCGGATTCCTCTTTTGTATCGATATCATCGATAACCAAGCCGGATATGAAAGCGCCAAAAGCATATTATCAGGGTTAGAAGTAATAAAAAAAAAATGTATAAAATGCAGATTAACCCCTTCCCCACTAATAATTTTGGCAAAAAACGTTTCATTTTCTGGTTAATTTTGTATTAGTTTTTAATATAGCAGAAAAAAAACTGAGGTAGCTTGAGGTACCATGGCGGTGTCTAGCATATCAACAAGTTGTATAAGTTGACAAGTGGACTCGTTTCAAGCTCAGAAGGGAATAAAATGAATCAAGATCGACGTATGATTACGTCTGTAGCTAGTTTTTTTTTATAACTTGTTTTCGATGTTTTCATTTGTTAGTTTCTGAAAAATACAGGTGTACGCCGGAGAAAGGTTTAATGAAAAAAAAAAAAAGAAAAGAAAAGAAAAGAAAAAAGAATGTATTCTTTCTCATTTTTATATGTAAGAAGAATCAAATTAAAAGCAGGTTTTAACAAACTTTTTTGATCAGTGATAGAAGCCGCAAATCGACCATCATCATGAAACTCCCAATGACTATGCAATCATATATCTCTCCACATTGTTTCTATTTATTTATCTATCTATCTATCTATCTATCTATCTATCTATCTATCTATCTATCTATCTACTGCATTTTAAGCAAAATAAATTCATGTAAACAATGTATGTTTGTTTCCTTTTTTATTGTATTTTAAATTTTTAGAATTTTCAATCAATCAGTTACATAATGTCATTTTGTATATAGACTTAGGTTTATAGCCTTTTGCATATGCGCACAAACACACATACAGTTGTGAAAATCCAATTCTCATAATGGTCACCGCGTGTTGCAATGTATCAGGTCTACATGTCTACTGGTGCACTTCCAGACATATCTAAACTTCCGCTATCTTGGAATGCGGAATAAATGAGTCATGCTTTGCTAGGTAGTACGTTTTTATGTAATACAGCTAGCAGCTAATATGTGAAAAGTTTTTGGAGCAGTAGATTAACATCATTTTCATATGAACATCAGTAAAAGTGCCAATGGATCTTTAGCCCTATTATAAAGGATTTAAGATGACATGAAGAATTAAAGTGTCAGCGAGTAACACCGGCGTTTTATAGAAAAGGATCCAAAATATCTCTACATTATACCCCAACCCCAAAACGATGCAAATGTGGATAGAGTGTAAGCCTTCTTGCGCTCAAATCAACTGACAGTTGACGAACTAAATACGAGGTATGTCTGAAAAGTAACGGGACCGCTGTTCCAGACAGTTTAATTATTAGGTTGGTGCAAAAATAATACCGTTTTTTGACGTATTTTTTAACGTCAAAAAACGATATTATTTTTGCAACAACCTAATAAATTTAAAAAAAAAATTATATGGTTTCTCCTTCAATATAAGTGCCCTTTGAATCTAATCCATTTTTTCGCCTTTCTCTACCACGCTTCTACACACTGTAGTAAGGATTCGTATTGGATGCCTAACAGGGTCGTCGTTACGACCCTCTTGATGGCCTACACACCTTCAAAATGGGGCCCACTTGATGATCCTCTTGATATTGAGGAAAGGAAAAATTCACACGCAGCATGATCTAGTGAAAAGGTAGGTTATCTTACCACAACTCTATTTTCTTCGCGCAAACCGAGCGAAGAAAACGCCAAAAAAAAAACGAAATAAAAACCTTATTTCTTTTCAGACTTGATTATTGTTCGTCTAACCCTCTGACAAGAAATCACTGTGAACGATGGCCATAGCTGACACTATATGCGGTCCACTTTTCAGACCGACCTCGTATGAACTGAGAAACAGTGAGTCACATTCTTTTGTAAATTAGAAAAAACCCTCAAGCGTCTAATATTTAATGATGATTAGAAACAATAGCGGCTTCATGTTTTATTTGATCTTTTGAATAATTCAAAGATGGAAGTCAGGATTCTTACTAGTTTTCAATATGACACGTAAATGAAACTTTTGAATATCAAATGGAGAATAAAAAATTCACATTTGTCGACATAAAGAAATTTATCTTTCTCTCAGTTCAAGATCGGCTTGGGTGATTCATTAAACATAAGGGATAGTTTACAAAATATTCTTAGCAGAAATACAATCTGTCAAACAATACGCTTATTCTCTAAAGATTTTCGATTGGTCCGTTGTAAGGAAAAGCTCCAAACTCTTGACAAAAAATGTATTCGCCTTCATACTGAATCTCTTGTGCATAGCGTAAGTTTTCGTGGGTTACTGGATACAATGTCCATTACAAACATGGGTCATTCACCCAATCCAGCCTCCTCTTTGGCTATTTCCAACGTGGAAAAACCATCTAGAAGTACAAAGTTTGCTGACATCTTCCCAATCCAGTAGCACATTCCTGAAAGCTATTTTGAATGAGTTGAATAGTAAGTAAATTATGCTGAACACTTCAAACTTAGCAAACTGTTTTATAGGAATAAATTGTCGCTGTTAACTCTGGAGTTTGAACACAGATTAGCAGAGAGAAAACACAAGTGATCCCATTTTGATGGTAAAGGAAATGTATTTGCGCGGCGTCTAAGTGATCACTATTCGGATTACTATTCGGACCACTAATCAGTGGTTACTATTCGAGCGAGTATTATCAAGCAAGTACTATTAGTGCGAGTGATATTTGAAGGCGTCTGACACCTGTATTGTTCAATAGCATAGTTTTATCTGCGATTACAAAGTCTCTACTACAACGAGCATTACGAAAGTGGCAACGAGTATTTCTTGACATCACAAAAACAATCTAGGCGAAAAACAAATCTAAATTCTAAACTAAATATAGTTCAGGTGAAACATACTATGAAGATAACAAAAGAGTTATGAAGTTTACAGTGAATCTATGATCATGAGTACTCTCGCTTAATCAGTCACAAAATTCTGGATACAAGAACTAAGAATGTTTCCTGCAAGGGTAACATTATCTCACGAAGTTCATTGAATCACAAGAGACGCATTTGAATGTGACGGCAGACATGATTGAACAGAGAATCAACATTTATTTTCACAGGATCATTTAAGGAATGCAATTGTGGCATATCCTATATGGAAAGACAGTGGACGATTTATACACATAGAAACAGATTAGTTTGTAGAAAAGCTTTGCATATACTTGAACCTGATTTGCGATTTTGTTTTTCAATCGACATATTAACAGGACGGTAAATGAAATATATATCTAGTAAGATTTTCATGAGAATCAAAAAGCTTATAGAATTCATAGCGATTTTCTAAGCGTAGCTTAGATGTGGCACAAGGCCGAAAGTACGGGCAACCAGGGAGAATCGAAGTCACATCTCAGTCATAATTGTTTTATTGAAACAACTTGCTAATCTTTACACCACGTCGAAGTACCTTAAGATGATTTACTAAGCGTAGCTTACATGTAGTACAAGGCTGAAAATCGGGAGCACCCAGAGAGAATAGAATTCGCTAATCAGTCAGAATTGTTCTAGAGAGGCAAGCTTGCTAACCATTACACCATGTTAAAGTGTCCTAAAATGTTTTTCAAAACTAAGCTGTGGCACGACGCCTAAAGTCAGTGAGAATGAAAGTCACTACTCAGTCGTAATGGATCTAGATTGCTAACGATTGCACAACGTTAAAGTGTCCTAAAATGTTTGTCAAAGCTAAGCTGTGGCACGAGGCATAAAGTCAGTGAGAATGAAAGTCACTACTCAGTCGTAATTGGTCTAGCGAGACAAGCTTGCTGACGATTACACCCCATGGAAGTGTCCTGAAAGCTTAAGGAAATTCTGAATCATTTACAAGACAAACGAAATTTTGTTACCTAGAATTAAAAAAAATATAACTAAGATAAGTATATTGATCTTATAACTAGTAACATGTAGTTCAGTACTACCTGCCATATGGGAGCGTCATTAGCGAATAAACTGGTTCACCAACTAGGTATTTACTGGTCAGGTGGGTGACTAGACAACCATCAGAATTAAAAACAAGACTTACTAAACGGCGGATGAATCTTAAAGTAAGGTCAACTGACATCTTACACAATGGTGTAAACTGGACTGCATAGCTATATATCCAAGCAATGTTGTGATGACACGGTATCAGGCTGGGCAGAGTGCATTCTAGCCTGCTGTCACTGACTAGGTGAAATGGTTCTTACGATGGTATTAGTGACCAAGCTTTCAATTTGGAGTGCATCAATTGTAGTTTGACTTGGGGATCGAAAGCGGATTCTCCAGTTCTAATCGAGCCAAGAGACACCGCACACGAATGAATAGCTTTCAACGCAGATATGTGGCGGTAACTGGTCAGGTGCTCAAAAACCGGCTATAGAACTGAAGACGACTATGATGATGATGATGATGATGATGGTGGTGGTGGTGGTAGTAGATAAAGATGAGGATTAACTAAAATAGAGACAAACTGTAGAAAGCAGCCGCATAGATAAACTGATTATATAAATCCATAATAAGTAAGTGAAGTTGGAGTGCGGGTTGTAAGTATTTCGTGTGGGTATGATTCTCTTCCCGTGATCTTGCGCTCCCAACCACTCTGAGGATGATACGTCAGGGCTGAGGAGCAGAATTAAAAATACTTAAGAAAACGTAATCAATTTAGGGAATTCGCTTCAGTCAAATGCGTACAGGGTCAAGTATTTGAAACAGTTCTATCTCTATCTCTCTATCTGTCTCTGTGTCTCTTTCGCTTACTAAAGACACACACGCACACAGGCGCAAATACATTTACCCACAAAAAATCACAAGTGCCCGTAAGTCAACGTATAAATATATACCCACTAATAGATATACTCCTTTATATAGATGTTTTTACCCAGAAATTTACTCCTTGCGCTAAATACCGAGAAATATATGTATATAAATATAAATAAAGAGAAGGTCACGGATCCGTCCACACAAACACACAAACATATATATATATATATATATATATATATATATATATATATATATATATATATAAGTTAATTTATAATATTAATGCTCTGTAAATGTACATTGAGCACTATTTTGTAAAAATACAAATATCAATAAAAACACCGGATGATATATCTTACTGTTCATATATATATATATATATGCAAACATATATATATATATATGTATACACACGCAAACATATATATATATATATATATATATAGATAGATAGATAGATAGATAGATATTATGAAATTGACTAAATCCGACAATTATTTAAATATATTTTATGTTTATACGTTATTTTTTATAGTTACAACTATTTAAGTAAATGCTTTGTTTGTAATAAGCTATATTAACAACATTCAATGGCCTGAATGTCCGAGAAATTTCATAGAAAATATGTGTCCTCCGACAGGAATCTAACCTCTATCCTATACGGAACCGTCATTTGGCCTGAGCTGCTATACAATTTGGCTATAGCGGAAGGCTCTGGTTAGCAGAGTCAAATTACTGCTTTTAAACTACAAATTCTTCGTTATTTATCTCGAACCCTCATATCTGCTCGAAGCTTATCTCAGTGTAAACAAATGACATCATATATTGTGAAATGAACTAAGAGCGAAAATTATTTTAATATATGTTATATAGCACCTCAGGCTATAAGCATATCGCAAGCCACATGTGGATCTTTAAACATTAATCTGAAGTTGACGATATATGTTGACTGAATTCTATTTTTCGTCACAGTTAATAGAAATGGTAAAGAAAAAAATCAAGTTTTATAACTATTTACTGGCTATGAATTGAGACCCAATTTTATTAAAAGACAACTACAATGTTAATGCCGTCCTGGTTATGACGATAAACTGCATCCGTTTCCTGGGTAAGACGATAAAGTACTTCCGACAGCAAGGCCTCTGATCAGGAGGTTTTGAGGAGTGTGGAACCACCTCTTCATTGCTGGTGTTTCCAGGTCCAACCTGACCCGGGTTGGTAGCACCTGTTAGGGTCCCACCCACGGACAAATAGTTAACCCCGAAACCGAGGTAAAAAGCATTATAAAAGTGTAAAAATAGGTTTTAATACCAGAAATACTTTGTAAAAAATTATTACCAGAAATAAAGTTATTATAATATATATATATATATATATATATATATATATATATGTCCATAGTCATAGCGGGAACTAGTGCTGATGTATGCGGATTGTTGGTCGTGATGTGTTATATTCCAATCCAATTAGCATATTTTCCTTTCTTTCTTTCTTTGAAAATAAAAGACCAGCAAACGTATTATGATTTTCTAGGCGTAGCGGAGATATGGCACAAAATCGAAAATATGGAGTACTCGGTGAGGATCGAACTAAATACTCATTCATAATTGCTTGTTTACCATCACACCATTTCGTGCTGTTCACGCTCAAACGTATTAAATTCTTTTGTCCATTTTCACTTTTAACACAAATATATATATATATATATATATATATATATATATATGTGTGTGTGTGTGTGTGTGTGTGTTTGTGTGTGTGTGTGTGTGTGTGTGTGTGTGTAAAATTCTACCTCCACCCGAATCGTGTAGAAAGAAATCACTAATAGGTATATACGTATCACGGGTGAGGCAAAATCACGTGTTTAAACACTTCAGATTGGAAAAGACTACACACACGAGCACGCACACGCAAACACTCATACACGCGCGCACACACATATACGTGCACTCACACACACGAGAAAAAAATATTTGCCGAAATGTAGACAGGAAGTATATATTTTGATAGAGACGATCTAATTAATGGATTAGCTGTCTACAATGCCAGAAGCTTCGAAAGTTCATGATATTTTAAATACATTCTCTTTGTTCATTAAGTGAAAATCATTACTTAAAACGAACAGTACATTTAACTATATACATAAAAGTGAACCGTTAGATCAAAGGATGAATGGCGACAGTCTGCATCATACTTGAACGTAATCTTTGTGGTAGGAAGATTGCTTTTACGTCTGAAACAGACTATCACCACTCTATATTGACCACACTGACCTCTTTTGTATTTACACGTGCTCGATCTCTGATATCAAACCCGTTTAAACATAAATGTATCATAGATAAAAACTATAGGTATATCATTCATTATCAACACAACCCAACAGTCTCAAAATTCAATATCTCAGAATTTGACGAAAATTTACTGTGTTGTGCAACCATGGGGAACGGGATACTAGGCAAACACGGACAAATATGCCCACAATAGGACAACGTGTCAGAAGGATATTTTTTTCCATGACACCGATTTTTTTAACTACATTCACTCCTTGAAAATGTTTATTGTTTCAAAAAAAGTTGATTACAATTACAATAAAACCTAATCATATGAAAAGTGGATTTATACATTTTCTTTGTTCTTGAGAATTGACAACAAAAGTAATAAACACTTTTTATTTATCACATTGTTTATTTATACTATTTATTAATTATATTATTTTTTACAGGGGGGGTAACAAAACATCGCTTAATTGTCAATCGATTCAACCTTTATAAAATGGTAAATAATAAGGACCTCCTTATAGTTCAAACATTTTAATAATTTAGTAAATGTTTATAAAATTAGGAATAAAGACATTGTTTTCATATTTTTTTTCTTTATAAATTAGTAAATGATAAATATTGCATTATTATTTTTTTTATAATTGATAAATATTACATTATTATTTTTTTATAAATGATAAATATTGCATTAATTCTAATTTATTAATTTTTAGAATGGTGTAAATATAAAATTAATCTTGTAAATAAACAATCTAATAAATAAATGGTTATTAATATTTTTGTTGTAAATTATCACGACAAAGTCTAAAAATGTATAAATTCACTTTCATCATATGTATATGTTTTATTCCAATTCTAATTATTGCTTTTTAAAAGAATCAATGTGGAAAAACATAGCTTTTGATACTACGTCTTATTGTGGGTAAGTTTTTGCATGTCTGACACAATTTCAGTTGAGCCATAGTTCATGAATTATGACTTGCTGAATCAAACGAAGATTTTAATCTCAAACTTACCAGAATTCGCTGTTTTTCATGCTGTTCAAAAACACCGAAAATTTGAGATTTTTACTTTGGTAGTTTTTGATTTTGATCAATCAGGAGACACAAAATAGCCAACTCACCATTTTAAATACCTATAATAATAAAAATACATAAAACAGTGGTAAGCCTTAAAGAGAAATCAGTGTTCAATGTATCAGTCTCTAGGAAGCCTGAATTTCAGCCAGATATATTCACAGGATGCAAAGTTACGAATTGTTTCATTCAGCTGATCATTCGCTTGACAAGTGACGCAAATAATAATCCAAAAAATTAAGACAGATCACAACTGTGTAAACAATGGCTCAAGAGAAGTTTCAATTTTCAAGTTTGGCTTTTCTCAAGAGTGGGTAAAATTCAGCAAAATCTGAGATCTTGCAAAATTTCGGAAGGGTTCATATGGAATGACCATATTTGAAGATTATTTACAAAGAGGGATGATAATCACACAACGAAAAAGAAAATATATGAGGCGATTTAAATATACTGACGCTATCGAATCGTATCAGAATATAAATATGCGGCAAGGATTTATATAATAATAATAATAATAATAATAATAATAATAATAATAATGAGAAGAAGAAGAAGAATTCATGCATAAAGATATATGTAAAAAACAATATGAATTATGAAAAAAAATCTTTAAACATTGATCTAAAGAATGCAACATTTATTAAAAGAGAAAATACCGTTCTTAGGCAGAAAATTCTTGGAAGAGCCGCTATCGAATCTTATCAAAATATAAATCTACGCCTGAGTTCAAATGTATCGATTCCAAAAAAGAGATACTCCTACCCATATACAACATACTAGAATCAAATTTTTTTTTAAATATTAAAAGAATACAGTTAAATCTAAAACCTATTTTAAGGGATTTAAATATATAAATTAATTTATCAAACTAGTATAAAATAAATATGATTATATTATAAAAACAACAATAAGAACATTTATTAATTTTTGTTTATTATACTTTAAATTACATCACTTTGCATCGTCTATAGATAATCATGACTTACTGAAATATATTTAAAGCGATCTTAAATTTACAACGGTATTTTGACTTCTGTTTAGAAATATTTTTAGTATAGAATCTTTACATTTGCCTAGATATATCCGTCACAGGATGCAACGCATCGACTAAGATAAGTTTACGCGTTTTCTCTCTCTCTCTGTTATATATATATATATATATATATATATATATATATATATATATGTATGTTTGTATGTATATATATATATATATATGTATGTATGTATGTATATGAAGAGGGAGAGAGATAATGTGTGTATGTGTGTGTACGCGCGTGTATGTGTGTGCGCGTGTGTGTGTGAAGACTTCCAACTCGTGTATACAGTAACAACAAATTCAGACATACCCACCCACACGCATATTGAAACACGAATATCTATATAGATATCGTGCTGCTTACATTTTTATATGCTGCGGAACGCTGAGGAACGCACCAGTTTTATCTACAGCGTAGAGAACTATCCTAACAAGAGATTTGGTTTGGTTTGTTTTATGGCATATCACCCCATTGGTTCATTTAATGCCGAACCTTACAATGAAGGAAAAATTAAGAGTGATTAAGTGAACTCTGCTGATGGCATAGGTAGTCACAGATAGGACACGAATGAACTTGAACGGAAAAGTCATCTTGCTTTACCAAGCATTACAGAAACTAAAAATTCAAGTTCCCCGAAACAGAAACTATGATCTAGAATTGGAATGTAAAAATAATTGAATTCATGCTGAATCCAATATGAACATTCAGGAGGTTAAAGTGATAAATATTAAACAATTCAATTCTTTTTATTATTATTATGATGTTCCTCCTATTCATGACGCGGGACCACTCGAGGTAGCGGCTTACAGAGTAAAAATCACTTTTTAGTCGAATATGTGGGGAAGATAACGGTTAATCCTAAACTCGAACAGGTTAAGATTGTTGTGTAGTGATCGGGAAAACACCTTCTTCGGACAAAATTCCATAGAGCAGCGGTTCGCAGGAAAAAGTTGCTTGAGTGAAATTACATCTCAAAAATGGAATACAAAGGAAATAATGGTCGTTCTCTACAATGGATGTGGCATTGCGGGTCCTAGCCATGAATTGGTGGAACTATGGAATGTAATTCGTCTTAACACTGTCCATGGAAATAACGATAGAGCAGCGAGAGACTTGCGACGTTTAGTTTGTAATAAAGGAGTTGTAGGGTGGAAAGTAATTTGTCACCTACAAGGACACGGAGACGAGATTGGAAAGTGAGCCCTGGGCATCCGGTTACTTACTAGAGCGGTACAGGGAACTGACAAGTTTCCCAGAATCTCTTAGTTTGTTTGGTTTGGTTTATTTTGTTTAACGGCATATCAACCTCAATGGGTTATTTAATGCCAACAACATTTTTAGGATAGATTCGTATGAATAGAATATGTATTCTTTGGTTTAAATTGGTTTGGTTTATTTTTGTTTAACGGCATATCAACCTCAATGGGTTATTTAATGCTGGCAAGAATTTTAGGATAGATTCGTATGAACAGAATATGTATTCTTAGTTTGAGATTTGTTTGGCTTATTTTGTTTTACGGCGTATTAACCACAGTGGGTTATTTAATGACGACAACATTTTTAGGATAGATCCGTATGAATAGAGTATGTATTCTTTGGTTTAGATTGGTTTGGTTAATTTTGTTTTACGGCATATCATCCTCAATGGGTTATTTAATGCTGACAAAAAAATTATTGCTGGTAATATTTTGTTTTGTCAAAAATCTGTTCTCTGGTAATATATTTCCTTCAAAATTGTATTAATGGTAAAAATTCTTTTTCGAAAAAGTATTGCTGGTAATAGTTAACTATTTGCAAATAGCTGGGACCCTAACAGGACCTGGGAACAGCAGCAATTAAGAGGTGGTTCCACGCTCCTCAAAACCTCCTGATCAGAGGCCTTGCTGCTGGACGTAGTTTAAGGTCTTACCCAGGACGCAGATGTAGTTTAACGTCTTACCCAGGACGCGGATGTAGTTTAATGTCTTACCCAGGACGCGGGTGTAGTTTAGCGTCTTACCCAGGACGCGGATGCAGTTTAACGTCTCACCCAGGATGCGCATTCTTAGTAATGGATCGTATATACCAGATCCACTTTTGACCTGGGTTGATCATAAGGTCGAATAGGTACTCAAGGGACATGGCCTACCTGAGGGGACACCCATTCATAGTAATTGGTGAGATTTCATGATCCGATCGGCAATGACTGAATGTAACTAGAGGGTATGAATCCGTTATGACAAATTTACAGTACGAAATATGGAAATTGAAAATAGAATAAACTGCGCTAGGGGTAGGTTTGTCGAAAGCTGCAAGCCTTTGATATATTTCCACTCCATTATTCATATTGCACCATTGCTGCCTTTAGCAAGCGAGCTTCTTGATTCTACCTACTGGAATAATACAGCAGCCACAATTATTTTTCTTTGGGGTGGACGGGTCTTGCTAACACAACTTTGCTTTAGTTTAAATATTTTGTTTAATTTTATTTTCGTTATTTCATGATAGATTTTTATCATGAAAAATTGAAAAGGAAAAAAAGAGACAATTGTACATATTTTTAAATGTTTATGTCATAGGATCCTTGGGAATATTTGCTATTTTGGTATATGTTGGATTTAGTGGGTTCTTGAGATAACTGAGTCAATTGTAAAAATTGAATAGATCGTTAATCAGGTTAGCTAGGTTTAGGATAGTCAGGGACGAACAGCCACCCGTCTTACAGCTTTGTGAGACAAACATCTATTATCATGTTAAATAAAGACCATCCGCTGACATGATGGCTAGGATCAAAGTGTAGTATCTGTAACAGCAACAGAGAGCCTGCTCACGGCTACAGGCATCAACAGTATCAACAGCAGTTCCATCCAGTCATCATCATCATCATCATCATCAGAAACTCGATCATTCTATCGGCCGCCGCTCCAACCAGCCAGCCATTTTCTCCGCCAGCAACGATATGAAATTATCAAGACAACACTTTTCATCGATTACAACTCGGTCTTTTTCAGGACAAGAATTCTAAGCGGCTACAAAACTGTCCTTCTCAGAACAAGGTTCTTCTTACTCTCTACACGAACATGCAGAGATATGTTTGCCTTGTGCACTGTAATCTTATATTTTCGATGCATTAGGTTGGTGCAAATATAATGACGTAATAATGTCGTTTTTTGACGTTAAAAATACGGCAAAACCTAATATTTTCTTTAAGAAAAATAAACTCGGTAATGTATTTTTTTTATTCAAATCTTCGTTTTGTTTGTTGTCTTCTGTTATTCAATATTTGTTTATATATTGTTATACTACCTGCAACAATGTCTTCAATGACATATTTATACATAATTTTATTCTTTCGGGATACACATATTTTTTTTAGATTTGTAGAGAATAAAATGTATTGTGGGTAATGTAAAAATGTATTGCTGTTAATTTCACCACCAAAATGTATTATATACAATTTACAACAATATATTGCTCTTACGATAAAAATATATATTTTACTATAAAAATGTACTGTTGGTCGATGTACTGTTGGTCGATGTACTATTAAAAAAAATCCTTATTGATTGGGGGGATGCCGGTCACTATTTGCTCATAGATCGGACACTAATAAGACCTACAACCCCTGGTCAGCAAGTAAAGTGGTGGCTCCATGCTCCTGAAATCCTCATGTCTTCCAATCAGAGTCCTTGCTGCCAGATGGAGTTTATCCTCATACCCAGGACAAATTTAATTTATATATTTTTTAACAGAAAATTTATTCTTTAAAGGAAATAATTTGTATGGTTTCGCGGAAGGTATCTTAAAAATACTCAAAATAACAGAAAAATTCTCTTTTGTAGGGGAAAAGACGAGATTGTATATTAGGCAAACGTATATTTCAAACCGGTTCAAAATGAATATGAATATGTACACAGGAATGTCTACATACCGGAACTTGTTCAAAAAACTCGGGTTAAGATGAAGACACAGGGAAATCAAAGTATCCAAATTTACAAGTATATCGTTGAGAAACTGAAGAATAATGGACAAAAATTAAAATCGTGGCCATAATATCAAGAGCACTTATAACAGTGCTCACAAATTATAAAAAAAAGGACTGAACATTCGAACTAAAAACTGAAACTGACCTGAACCCTGCAGGTAGTTATTAACGGCCAGTCCTGTGAGGCCCTGGCGGTCAACGCAGGCGCCCCCCAGGGGTCACGTCGCGAACCAACACTTTCTGATCTACATAACCCTAACCCTACTCTGCCTAAGAATATACTCTGATCATTTGTAAGAATCTACGCCAAGGAAACGACCATATACGTGAAGATATCTAAAACTATTGACGATGAGAGATTGCCAGCTGGCTTCTTCTCTTCCTATCTAACACTAACTTCCCAGTGGAGAAAAAAACTGGCTGGTTACAGTGATATATATATATATATATATATATATATATATATATATATATATATATATATATATATAGATATATATATATATATAGAGAGAGAGAGATAGAGGGTGTGTAAATATAAAAGTGAACATAGAAGTCAACGCCTAGAGGCGACTGTCTGTTTCATGCTAGATGCAATCGTCAGGCCTGAGGATTACATCTAATATGAAACAGACTGTCGCCTCTAAGCGTTGACTTCTATGTTCACTTTTATATATATATATATATATATATATATATATATATATATATATATATATATATATATATATATATATATGTGTGTGTGTTTGCGTCTGTATACATATATATATATCTTTGTATATATATATATATATATATATATATAGTGAAAGATAAAATGGTTATGAGATTGATTAACAGGAATAATACAACTTTTGGAAATTTTCTCAACAACAATTTATATACTAAATATCATCTCATCAGAAGTTAAATTTCAGCTCATTCTTTTAAAAGAGAAAACTACAAACATTATTGACCAAAGATATCGTTCGTGTGGATAATCCATTTGTTCCGTGCCTTTCTTATTATTCCTAATGTGAATTTAGAGAGATAATCTTTCTTTCCTTCACTCAGTGACCAGTTTATTGAGCACGTAATTGGCAGAGACAGAAATAGGCAACTGCACAGAAAATTAATCCGACTTTAATTATGTCTTTCTGCTTTTGATCTCACAAGATTATAGGAGCTTCGTAATGGTGTCTCAGTGGAATTATTCGTGATCATCTTTTGCAAACTCACTTTCCACGGTTGTCATAGCAAGGAAGATTAAGACGTTTCAGTGTCATCAGTGAAGTTCCTTCAAAGACCTTCAAATCGATCCACTTATCTTGATTTTTAATTTTTTTAGCTCATATAAAGTTGTCAGTCTAAATTATAATATTATATGAAGTTTTGCTACGGAATATTTCGTTTAAACTTTTAGGAGATAACTCTTATCCGTGAAAATTTCAGTTTTCCTGTTTAAAATTTTCTATATATTTTGCTAATATTTAATGAATTTAGAGTTCCTCGAAACAAAAAAAATCCCTGTTGCATCGTTAAATATTTGAGCTTTACAACTTAACCATATTGTAGCAATAATCAAAAATATAAAGACAGTCCATTAAGTTTTAAAATGGGATAATTTTTCCATTTAACTCAAGTAGAGGCTGAAGACACGTTATCGCCTCATCTACCTATCTATCTACCTATTTTTTCTCACTGAAACCAAGCCATACGTCTCTGATATTTTTTTTTTCTGATTTTTCTCACGATCAAAGCAACATAAAAAAATATGAGGTATTCGAAGAGAGTAATATACCTAGTAACTAAGGAACATGAAAAATTATGATTATTTTTACTATTTTCCGGATACGGCGGGGGATTTACATTTATCTTTCAGGTATTACTGTTATCGTCTGCTCTTTTACAGACTCGATGTATCCCCTTTGAAAACGTTTGGAGACAATACACTAATCTCAAAAGAAAGCCATTGCCACCTAGCAACATCAGCCTAAGAGAGATAACTCTAGGACAACAAATGCATAAAATATTACAAATCTGATGTGAAAACAGCCAAATTGCGTTAACGTGTTCATATTTATGGAAAACATTTTAAGTTCCTCATGTTTAGATTTGGATTCGAACCGAAATTGAAGTTTTAACTTACTGAATATTTTCTATATTATTAGATTTGTATATGACCTTAAATGACTTTAATATTTTCCATATATCTGGCAGATTAGTGTCGGATTCTTATATTTTTAATATTGTTGTTTTCGCGTAATCAATAATTCTCACTATATATATATATATATATATATATATATATATATATGTATGTGTGTGTGTGTGTGTGTGTGAAAATATAAAGAAAATAGAACTGGTTAGGTAAAAAACAAAAAAAAAATTCGCTTGAAAAGATGGAACAGAGCTTACTTTAATTCAATTTAATTCAAATAATTATATTGAAGTTTTCGGCTCTTGTTTTGAAACATGAGACCTCTTATGTAACGTGTTGGAATCATGTGTGTGTGTGTATGTATATATATATAAGTTGTACCCTGGACGTATTTCCCATTTTATACAAGTTTCAACAAAAACGACTAAATAAATACAGCAATTACTTTGTTTGCTGGCTGCCGTGTCATCTAATTTCATAAATATGTATTTTGGCTCCAATCCCTCTTTTATACAAGTTTCATTAAAAACGACTGACAAGAGACTACGATTATTTTCTTTGTTTGATGACGGGTCATGTAAATATATATATATATATATATATATATATATATATATGTATATATATGTGTGTGTGTGTGTGTGTGTCTGTGTGTGTGTGTGTGTATGTATATATGTATATATATATATATATATAGTACATGTAATAGGTTCATTGGTATATAATCCAAGGAGATTCTGGTAATAACAATATTCAAACTTATCCACAGAGAGGTCAATGTATTTATTATAATAGATCATATCAATATTTTTACGGTAAAAAACAAAATTACCTCATCATTAGCATAGTCTATTCCTGACTGATCTGAACCCAGCCATTTCCAGCTCTTAAGAGGAATTTTGGTTTTTAATGTGTAATATATATATATATATATATATATATATATATATATATATATATATATATATATATATATATATATATATTGGATAAGTATTAGATTGATTCATAAATAATTTCCGTTCTCGTTTATTAAATTTCCTCGTCAAGAAACAAACTATAATTACATTCTATTCAATTATATATTTTCTATTAACTAAAATACCACTCAAGCCAACTCTTTGATAGCATTTGAGTAAAATTCCACATATTTAATTCTGAAAAGTTTTTCGAGTAATTCTTGAATCTGGCTTTCATTAGAGAACTTTTCTCCATCAAAGCTTTATGCATACAACGAAAAGTGAATAAATAGTTGATTCAAGTTAAAAGAATATGGCGGATATGATTGTACAGTTCAATTTTTAGTTTCAAATTTTTCCTGCATTAGTCTTGCTGTATGCGATGTTGTTTTGTCATGGCGGAGTAAAAGATTTAACCGCCTAACGGATTCTTGTACTTTCTGTTGGTTTAATGATTTAACCACAAGTAAGGTGGTAATGCCTCGAAGATTCCAGGGCTTAATGGGAGTGAAAAAGAATGAGACGACATTAGCGACAAGAAAGAGAATAAAGGAACACGTTTGGGGGAGACATAAAAAAAAGGGATGTGGGTTGCATTTATTCTTTTATGTTTGTCGGTGGCAGGCAAGCAGTAAAAAAAGGAAGAGAGTTTCACAGGTGAGAAGAGCGAGAAATAAAACTATTAGAATAAAAAATGACTGTTACATTTAGCTAATTCAATAGTAAAACGTTGAGACGTAGTTGACAATCTAGTACAACGCTTCAAGTCATGCGATTGAAATAAAAAGGAAGAAAGGTCATCGGAAAAACATGCCAAGAAAATATAGATGTATGCCACATGAAAGTCGCTGAAATCGAGATGCCAAATCAGGACTGATTCCATTACAGAAACTTCTTTGGATTTAGTCGAGAATCACAAGATATACAGAATTCGCGCACCAACCTCGTCGCTGTGGAAGAGTAAACAAAGGTGTGAATCCTCTTCATTACCGGGAGATATGGACTGATTTATAAAAAGAACATAAAATTTATTTTAATTAGTACTAACTGACTATTTCCTTTGAAAACATCTCAGATCGGTTGTGTACCAGAATCGTTCACACATTATTGATGATTTAAAAAATGCAATAACAACTGAGTGGCAAATGCTCATCACTGAAACCCTCAGGAGAGTGAAAAACAGTTTGATGAAGAGAATTGATGCTTGTTTTGTGGCAAGGGGTGCACAATTTGAGCGTCTATTATGATTGGGATCAATAAAGGCGTTTATTACGTGTTTTGTATGAAAACCTGGATGGAGCGCGATTTTTGAGACAAACTCTATAGCAGGGTAATTAGGTCAGATACTGCAGTAATATTCAATAAACAGACGAATGGATTTTGACGTAAAAAATTGTCTGGCACGTCACTGTGGACCAACATTCCTGGCAGTAGAGTTCGCAATTGATTCAATATAACTACTGCACTTTATGCAAGTGGAAAACATGAGCCAAAGAAGGCTCAAAGAGTAGCTCTCCTGAATATTAACATAGGATGGAAGGTAAAAGGTTCTCTTATGTTTAATTACATGATAGCAGTTTCGTTTCGGAGGAGTTAAAATTCATAAGCCATTCCTTGTGTCAGTTAACAACAAGCTGCCAGTTTTATTTTGTCGGGGCTATTAGTACGACAATAGTAGTTATTTGTGTTATCTGCATACATTTCTAGTTGGGAACAGATGATATCGGGAAGGTCGTAGATAAAGATGAGTAACAATGCAGGCTCAAGGATAGAGAGCGGTGGTACGCCTGTATTAGTATGAATTAATCTACAAACAACTGATTTTTGAATTATTTTAGGACAAAAATTCGTCCAGAAAAAAACCGTAGTCATTGAGCTGTTGAAGAATACTAAATCTATACTGTTGATTGTGTGCGAGATATCTAAATCCACAGACTGAGCCTCGGCTTATCGGCATACAACAAAGAATGTAATACACATTAAATCACCGGTGGCAGGCGTAGAGAAACGAAAGCGATAATCATTATCCGGAAGAAGGCCATGTTAAGTTAGATGCTTAATCAATTCAGTGTTCCTCAGAGACTCTTGAAAAATGTATATGCTCGGTTATAATAAAGACATTGAGCTCTCTGTGGATCAGTTTTAAAGTTTGTTATTACTAGGGTCCACCTGAATAATATACCAATGGATCTACTACCTGTATATATATATATATATATATATATATATATATATATATATATATATATATATATATATATAATATTATATATATTAAATCTATTATATTATATATTATATTAAATATACTTAAATATTATTAGGTTGGTGCAAAAATAATGACGTAGTAATGTCGTTTTTTGACGTTAAAAAATCGTCAAAAAAGTCAGTATTACGTCATTATTTTCGCACCAACCTAATAGCTCTGGATTTACATTGAGCTCTCAGGATTATTATAATGGAACCTTAAAGGGGTCTGTTTTTCTTTCAGATATACATACATACATACATACATATATATATATATATATATATATATATATATATATAGATAGATAGATAGATAGATAGATAGATAGATAGATAGATAGATAGATAGATATGTAAAATTACATGACTCGGCACCCAATAAAGAAAATAATACCCATTAACTCATCGGTGGCAGACTCAGAGAAACGAAAGCCATATTCTTTATCCGAAAGATGGTCAATGGATGCTTAATCATTTCAGTTATCATTAGAGCCTCTTGTACATTGCCGAAAACAGTAAAACACTAATATGGCAATAATTCGAGAAGTTAGAAGGTTCACCGGAGTTTTTAAAAACATGAACTACAGAGGGTGATTTTCAAGAGGCTGGAAAGATATTTATTGTAGATTTTGAAGAGAACAGGAGCACATTTTCTTAGGAAAATTTCAGGGATACCGCCAAATCCACATTCCTTGTGGGGATCTAGGTTGGTGATTATAACAGAAAACATGGGCGGACTTATGCACAATCTCCCACATGGCACAGTGGATAAAGGCGTTGTTTAGATCCAGTGACATGGACCCAAAGTGTCGGAGTTCAATACCCGGTTAAGGCAGTGGAGAACTTTCAGAGGGAAAATTAACAGGAGATAACTGATAACTGGCATCCATCAAACATGGCACGTGGAACTAGAACAGTATACCCCAGTGAACGTAATAAAGGGTTCAGTTCGACATTCCAACCACCTGAAGAAGGCCGGAGCGTACAACGGACGAAACGTTGTGATAAATATGGCGACAAAGATGAGGACAATAGTCCGAATAATGTAAATAATGTGTACTTAGCTCTTCATTGCATTTTAAAAACTCTAAATTAATACCATTCCAACGAAACCTCTACATGCACAAGATTACCTTTCTTTCGTGGATAGGGTTAAAAGATTGTTGTAGTGATTTAGCCGTGCCAATCTAGTGCCTTGAGTCATGAATATCTTTGGATGTATCTCAGCTTTCCTCACCTGTCATTATTATTTACACTATTTATATTCGAATCATTGTTCTCATCTTTGTTGTCGTTATCATAACGTTTCAGTTGTTGTGCTCTTCGGTTATCTTCAGGTGTATATCAACCTGTGTCTATCGATATGTTCCTGATATTGTATGGACCACAGATCTACTGAATCTTTTCCATTTGTCCCTTGACTCTATTTAACATTATTTAATGCCGAAAGCTAATTAATCTGAACACAATTTTATGGCTTCAACTAAATATATTATTGACGCAATTGAATACTTTCACCTTCAACTACGCGTCTCTACCCAACTCGTTGCCCTAGAGAGAGGGGATCGGTAATCATACTTATGCCAGCGCAACCAATGATTGCGGGTACTAGGCAATTTGGGGCTCTGGCCCGGGTGTACGTGCTCGAGTTCCACGACATTAAATCACACCTTGTGTCACATCACACTCCAGACGGTATAAATTCTAAATACAACTCAATGATACATTTTTATATGGAATATATAGTTAAGGCAGAAATATTCAGAACAACAGAAAACGCATATTTGAATAAAAATAAATCAAATAAATGTTTGAAAAAAAAAATTGCTGGTTCAGCAGTCAGAATTTTTTTTCAAGCATTTCGGAGTGAACTTACATTTTTAGCAATGGCGCCCTCTTTATTCATGTTACTAAGCTTTAAATAACAAAGATTAAAATTAAATAAACGACAGGAGAGTGTTCAGTATATTTTAGTGATTCAAAATTATTTTTAAAATGTATTGTTTTCATGAACCAAAAATATAATGTGTATACAATTGAAAGAGGTTTCACTGTTGGTAGCTGGGATTTGAACCTTTAAAAATTATAGTTTGTTTGATATAGTTCCCTGAACTACCAAGGAATATTTTGCACAACATTACGGAATCGATTATACATTTTATATTAAAGAGGATAGCTAACAGAATATTTCATCATCTCCAGTGTAATGTACGTAAAGTAAAAAAGATATCAAATGAATGCGATCTAGTCTGAAGACAAAAGAAAATAACAGAATTAAAGGATTTGCTTAATGGTTCGATTAATTTTTCCAATAATAAATAAAGGATAAGCGAGAAAAAATAATATAAAATCGAATAAGCAAGCCTTTTAATATTGAGCGTGTGGTGAATTCAACAAGCCATGAAGAAAAGAAGATAAGGCGATGATAGAAAAGCCGTATTGATTGCATAAACTTTTGGCTGATGAAACACTTGACTGACGACCGATCGCTTCGTAGCGATCGTTTATTTAATATTCTGGGCTATGTCTTCCGCACGATAAGCTTTCTTGAGTCGGCCTGTTTGTTTGGTACGAAACAGAGTGAAACAAAGGGGATTATTATTGATCCTCAAAGATACTCTAAAATAGAAAGAAGTGAAAGAGAAAGAATGAAAGAAAGAAAATTTAAAGGAAAGAAGAAAGAAAACCAAAGAAAGAATAAAAGGAAAAGAATAAAGAAAAAAAAATGTGAGTCATTAGGAGAGAAAGAAAGAAAAAAATTAAGAAAACAAGAAAGAAAGAAAGAAAGAAAGAACGAAAGAAAGCTAGAAAAAAACAAAGAAAGAAAAAAAAAGAAAGTAAAGAAAGAACTAAATAAAGAAAAAGAAATAAAGAGAAAAGCACGAAAGAAAGAAACAAAAAATAAAGGGAGGAAAAAGAAAGAAAGAAAAAGGAAGAATCAATGAAAAAGAAAAGGACAAAAAAAGCAAAAAAAGCAAAGGAAAGACCAAAAGATATAAATAAGAAAAAAGAAACTCACATTAACAAAAGTAAAAGGAAAGAAGAAACAAAAAAAGAAAAGTAAAAAGAAAAGCAAAAATAATAATGAAAGAAAAAACGTGAGCCTTTGGGAAAGAAAGAAAGAAAAAAAATCAAAAATAGAAAGAAAGAAAGAAAGAAAGAAAGAAAAAGCAAGAGAAAAGAACGAAAGAAAGAAAAAGAAAGAGAAAAGAACGTAAGAAAGAAAAAGTAAATAAAGAAAGGAAGGAAGGAAGGAAGGAAAAGAAAGAAAGAGAAAAAAGAAAGAAAGAAAAAGTAAACAAAGGAAAAGTAAAGAAAGAAAGAAAGAAAGACAAAAAAGAAAGAAAGAGAAAAGAACGAAAGAACAAAAGAATGAAAAAAAGCACAGAAAGGTAAAATAAATAAAGAAAGCAAAAGAAAAAAAAAACAAAGAAAGAAAAAGCAATGAAAGGAAAAAAGAACGAAAGAAAGAAAAAAGAAAGAGAGAAAAGAAAGAGACAAGAACGAAAGAAAGAAAAAGCAATGAAAGGAAAAAAGAACGAATGAAAGAAAAAAGAAAGAGAGAAAAGAAAGAGACAAGAACGAAAGAAAGAAAAAGCAACGAAAGGAAAAAAGAACGAAAGAAAGAAAAAAGAAAGAGAGAAAAGAAAGAGACAAGAACGAAAGAAAGAAAAAGCAACGAAAGGAAAAAAGAACGAAAGAAAGAAAAAAGAAAGAGAGAAAAGAAAGAGACAAGAACGAAAGAAAGAAAAAGCAATGAAAGGAAAAAAGAACGAAAGAAAGAAAAAAGAAAGAGAGAAAAGAAAGAGACAAGAACGAAAGAAAGAAAAAGCAACGAAAGGAAAAAAGAACGAAAGAAAGAAAAAAGAAAGAGAGAAAAGAAAGAGACAAGAACGAAAGAAAGAAAAAGCAATGAAAGGAAAAAAGAACGAAAGAAAGAAAAAAGAAAGAGAGAAAAGAAAGAGACAAGAACGAAAGAAAGAAAAAGCAAAGAAAGTTAAAAAGAAATAAATAAAAAAGAAACTGTGATTAACCAAGGCAAAAGGAGAAAGAAAGAGTGGTGAGTGAGTTTACAGATTTGTATCCTTCAGATGAGGCTCTGAATAAAGCAAGACTTTTTTTACAATGATATAATTTTATCAGCGGATGTTTCACAGTAATGTTTAATTCATTCACGACATCTCGGAAATATAAGTGAAAATTCGCTTTCAAAAAAGTAAAGGCTTTTATGTCCAGCCCGTGTGCGCGCGCACACACAGAAGCATGCACACAAATTGCCATATATAGACATTAAAGCATTTATATTAAAATAATAATGAAGAACTCATATTTTAAAGTCTTCCGACCTAATAGTAATATTCCTCTCTATTTGACACTTAGCGCTACACAAGTGAATTTTGTACCATAATACATTGCAAGAATACATCAGTAGCTAAATATAACTCCAGATATAGGAGAACTGCATTTACCAGTACATTCATTGCATCCAAAAACAATTCTTTTTTTTTGGCTTGCTTTTTCGTCTGAAACGTTAAGTACTCTTTAAAACATTATACAGGATGTACCAAAATTTACACACACACACACACACACACACACACACACATATATATATATATATATATATATATATATATATATATATATATATATATACAAGTATAGGATTGGTGTATACGGAATAAATTCAAATAACCAATAAATACTATTCTTAAAAGAGCGCTCAATACAGAGTAAAGCAAATATAATTATTTATTCGAACATTCTAACATAAATATGTTATAAAATCACTACAAAAATAGCCATTTTGTTTCAACACTTCTGATGTCTTATCAAGTGATGGTGTTGAATGCAGAATAAAGGGTTTTAAAAAGTTCAAATCAATCAAACATCCCTCGATAATGGAAACGCTGTTACATAAGCTGGAATGACCAATCAAATTACAAGTATATGAAAATTAAAAACAAACTTCACAACGAACTAAGGTTATAATAATTATTCAATGCTTTAATGTTGGGGTTAGACTAAAATAGAATTTATTCTAACTAATAAATATTAAATTATACGATACAATTTGAAAATACAACTTAAAAATTACCCATATTAAAATTTAAATTTAATCTATATTAACTTTAAAATTATAAAATTACTGAGGAAAAACGAAAAATACATGTTATTCTATTTATTTTGTTTTTATTGAAATTTAGTTGGAATAAACTTTAAGATCAAATGTTGCTCTGCACTTCATGACAACATAGATACATTTGAAGCATAAACAGAGGGCAGGGGGGGGATGACATCTCGCAAACGACAATACATACACAATCAGATTATAATACATAAACACGCAGACGTATTTAGATATATACACACGCAAAAAAAGCGACGAGACAGGAAATATCTCCGCGACCCTTAAAAAAAACAAACAAAAACAAAGCGTACATACACAATGAAAGGTACACACAAGTGACCATACATACGGACACCTATTAAGACACGTACATGCACACACATACATTGACAAAAACATGCCGATACACTGACCAAAAAATATTCAAGTTTGAACAGAATTTCGGCATTTCAAATTTCAAATGAGAAGTTTCTGCTTAAACAAACACATACACACACACACACACTCTTATTTATATATATATATATATATATATATATATATATATATATATATATATATATATATATATATATATGTAAGAGTGTGTGTAAAAAAATCCTCGTGTATGTAAAATAAAAAAAACGTATTCACAGAGTGAATGACACATTTTGAATGAAACCTGTATTAAAGAGGGATAGCAATCCAAAATATAAATATGCATATATAAACACATACACCCATATATATATATATATATATATATATATATATATATATATATATATATATATATATATTATAAATGCCCTCGTTTTTAGTTTGGCTTCTTTTTTTTATTTTATTTCTTTTTTTACCTCTCTCTCTCATCACCCCTTTTCAAGTATACGTAAGTTCAGTAAATTCAAACCAGACGAAAAATTTTCATATATTTATAGGCAGTATGAATTGGATGGGTTTTAGGTTGGGTCATATCATTTTCTATTGTTCTTAATGTCACCACAAATGCAGCCACACGTTTCTGGTGTCTGTTTTTTGTTTGTTTTTTTAATTTGAATATTAGGTCAGCGAATCGGGAGTGGTTTATGGATCTGAGAATATTTATGTCATATTTATCTCATTTAACAGTTATATAAGTTCTCTCTTTAAAACTTTTCCCTTTTAAATTTTAATTCCCCACCTTCACCTTTAGACTTTTCCTACTCTTCTTTCTTCCATTACACCTCTCTCTAGAGCTTTCATACATTTCCCTCTCACCCTTGTTTCCCACTTCCACACATACAATCTCACTAATTTTTTTTTTTTTATACCCGGAGTTATATTATCCGATTTCTTTTTGAATTTGTAGGTCTGATGAATTGGATTCGAATGTAATAAATTATAATCATGGAATATTTGTGTTTGAGCCTTTTACATTATATTCTTGCTCTGTCCTGGACATTGAGCTCAACTAAGATTCTATCCGCTTGGAAATTTATATATATATATATATATATATATATATATATATATATATATATATATATATATATATATATATGTGTGTGTGTGTGTGTGTGTGTATATATAAATATATATATGTGTGTGTGTGTATATATATATGTGTGTGTATATATATATATATATATATTAGGTTGGTGCAAAAATAATGTCGTTTTCTCACATATGTTAATTTTATATACGATTTCTGAATTAATTCATTGATATATGTAGCCATGTTATCTATCATTGTGAAGCGCGTTTTTCCCTCTATCGAATCGTGTTATTCGTTACCGTTCTCAATCTCTTCATTCATTTTTTTGCAGGCTTTTCGTCAGCATGGACAAAATTCAAATCCGCACGATTTTCTTGTTCCAGTTCAAACTAGGTCGAAAAGCTGCCGAGACAGCTCGTGATATTAATGATGCGTTTGGCCCAGGAACCACTAACGAACGTGTGGCACAACGGTGGTTCAAGAAATTTTGCAATGGTGACGAGAGCCTCTAAGATTAAGACGGTCGCGGCCGGCCGACTGCGGTTGATAACGAACATATGAAAGCCTTAATTGAAGCCGATTCTCGCTAAACCACATGAGAAGTTGCTGTTGAACTCGAGGTCGACCACTCAACAGTCGTTCGCCATTTAAAGCAAATAGGGAAGTCAAAAAAGTTGGATAAATGGGTGCCGCATGAATTGAACGATAATCCAAAAAATCGTCGTTTTGAGGTGTCTTCTACGCTCCTTCTGCGCAACAAAAAAGACCTATTTCTCGTGTGATGAGATCTGGATCCACTACGACAACGGGCAACGTTCAGCACAGTGGTTGGATGCCGGAGAAGCTCCACAACACTTCCCGAAGCCGAAATTGCACCAAAAAAAAGGTTATGGTGACTGTTTGGTGGTCTGCGGCCGGTCTCATCCATCACAGCTTCTTGAATCCGGGCGAAACGATTACGGCGGAGAAGTACTGCCGACAAATTGACGAAATGCACCAGAAGCTCCAACGTATGTGCCCGAGATTGGTCAATATGAAGGGACCAATTCTCCATTATGACAACGCTCGCCCGCATGTTGCTCAACTGACACTGCAGACGCTGAACGAATTGGGATACGAGTCTCTGCCTCATCCGCCATATTCACCGGACCTCTCGCCGACCGATTATCACTTTTTCAAGCTTCCTGCGCGAAAAATGCTTCAAAAGCCGAGATGATGCCGAATCGGCCTTTAATGACTTCATCGCTTCTAGAACTTCGGATTTCTATGCTAGTGGGATACATAAACTTGTTTCTCGTTGGCAAAAATGTGTCGATTCTAATGGTTCTTAATAAAGTTCGATTAATAAAGTTTATGAAAGGAGTTGTGATCTTTTGAAGTTGAACGTCAAAAAACGACATTATTTTTGCACCAACCGTATATATATATATATATATATATATATATATATATATATATATATATATATATATATGAATGAATTAAATATGATAAATCTAGGGATTGGAAATTTTTTGATAGTTTAGAAAAACTTTCTTGCTGATATTTTTGATTGGCGAAATTTATTTCCAAACTCTCTCTCTATGAGACTATTAGCGAGAGAGAGAGAAAGAGAGAGAGAGAGAATGAGAAAGTGAAGAGACAGAAATAAAGAAGGCGTGCAACTAGCGGTTACCAAGTATATAATGAATGCCACACTTTTTACAAGAGAAAACAACTAAATTAGATAAAGTCTTATTGAGAGTGTCGCTATAGAATCTTACTAAAATATAAATTTACGACCCAGATTTTTTTCAAAAAGATATATTCCTCTTTCAAGCCAACATACGACGTAAACATATAAGCAAATTAAAAGAAAATGATTAAACAAAAACTTATATTATTTAAAATAAAAAAAAATCCTCAAACAAAAATAATAAATAATAATTACATTAAATAGGGAAGCTTTATATTACATCACTTCGCCTCCGATATAATTTACCTTGATATTTACATTTAAACTGAAGAATATGGCTCTCCACTTCTCCCTATCCCTTATAACTCTCAATAGGTTTTGTCCTTCTAAACTTCCCTAGACCATGTTTTTCATCCAGTTGCTTAAGCCCGCCAGGTATGTCATGGTTTGCATTCCTTTGTCTCTTTTTCCCTCTATTCGACTTGTGAGTATCAGATTCTCCTAGCCCTATTTTCTCATTTCGTGTCCCAGATACTTCAGCTGCCTCTTCCTGATGTTAAGTATAAACCTCCTCCTTGTTTGTATCCTCTCCATGACCGCATCGTTGCTCACACACTTGGTCTATGAAATCCTCAGCATCCTTCTGTAGAACCACATCTCCGTCGCCTCGAGTCTCTTTTTCATTTTTGTGGAGACCGTCCAACATTCGCTGCCGTAAAAGAGGACAGATGTCACGTAACTGCAGCTCAGTACACTTTTCTTTGTGACGAAAGAGATCCTCCTGTTATGCAATACAATGCCCGGCGTTTGGAATGCATTATTTGCCATGGCGTTCTTAAATAGAAATCTTTTTGAAAAGATAACCATATTTTTTGGCTTTTTAAAATTTTTATTAATCGTTGTTGCAAAAAAAAAAAAAAATCTTTACATTTTACAATGACTAAGTCCATCAGATGACGAAACTTATCGATAAAAGTTTTTTTTTTTCTTATTTTGTTTTAAAGCAATTCATTTCAAGCAAGGCGGGAGTGCCAATAGCACGCGAGGGGTTACGGAGGATTGAGAACAAGTGTAAAGAGGCATGTTTAAGGAAAATATACAGAGAAGGACGGGGGAACAAGCTCAGGGTGTCAGATGTCAATTGACATTACACTTGAATATTTGAAGATTATAATCATCTGGGAAGCAAGTAAGGGGAAGGAAGATTCACAGATGGGAAGTGCGAGAGAAGAAGCTGTTAAATTTAACCGTTTTGGCAGTGAAAGGGTAGATAAAGTAGATAATTAATTTCTCTTGTTTTTACCAAATGGATTTGTGTATTTCTTTATAATATTTCTAAGGGAAAATTCATCCTGCTTATAGACACCATGCATTTGATATTTATAAGAAATTTTAATGTCGTTCTTTTATATGTATGTTTTCACCACAGTCAGTCGTATTTAATGAAACTTGTACAAAAGTCAGATCGCTTCCCAAATACATAATATATATATATATATATATATATATATATATATATATATATATATATATATATATATACATATATATGTGTGTGTGTGTGTGTGTGTGTGTGTAAATATATAGAAAAATAGGAAAGAACACGTTAGGTAAATAATCCGATGTTTTAGCATTTTTGTTATTCTTTTAAAAAACAGTGCTCAGTACATAAGTAGAGCCTAAATTATAATTATTTAAAAAAAAAAAATATGATTCCATTGCTACATAAGAGTTCCCGTGTTTCAAAAACAGGAGAATAAAACTTATTTTAATTCAATTTAATTTTTATAATTATATGTATCAAGCCCTGATTCATCTTCAAGCGAAATTTTTGGAAAAAAAATTCGCTTAAAGATGAAATAAACCTTGATACTTTAATTCAATTTAATTTTTATAATTAAATTGAACTTTTTAGCTCCTGTTTTTGAAACATGGGTACGTTTATATAGCGATGGAATGACATTTTTTTAATAATAATTACAACATATATATATATATATATATATATATATATATATATATATATGTGTGTGCGTGCAGACACCCATGCAGATCTATATATCGTTTCACACACGAACATGGAATCTCTTGTTTGTGAGTTTGCATCATTAATCAAGTTGAATCATGAAACTGCATCTATCTCATTACTAGAAAGAAACACGGTAGTCTTTCATTGTCTTGCGCAGTGCTTTTGATATTCGTAAACAATGTGATCTCTTGTCATTCGATATACTTTACAAACGTCGTGGAACGACAGCGGGGGGGGGAGGGGAACACCGAGCTTTGTCTTTTGTCTCTTTTGCATGATACTCAGCTATGAATTGTACATGGAACATGATCCCGTCGACCAATGGCACTCTCTCATCTCGTTAACTCACTATTGTCAATCCAGAGTCTTGTATTTGCTGGATGTTCATATCAAAATTCATTTCGCACGACAATTCCTCATTCGTCTTTCTCAGTCATTTCTATTCATTTCTAAAACCTGGCCAGCCTAAGATGTATGGATTTGACCGTGGAAAATAATTATAAATAGAAATACATTAGTACGTCAAGTCTCTATACGTCTTTCAAAATTATATTAAAATTACTTATTAAATGTAGATATTAGGAAACTGAAGTATATATGATAGCTAGTTGCGAGTATGCTCATCTCCTATGCAGACTAGCTAATTCCTATTGCAGACACCTGGTTAGATACATATGTGTCACTTCAACAGATGACGCGTCCTGGGTTATACGCTAAAGTACATCTAACAGCAAGCCTTCTGATCGGGAGGTTTTGAGGGGCGTGGAACCACATCTTAATTGCTGGTGTTCCTAGGTCCATCCTAACCCCGGGTGGTAGCACCTGTTAGGGTCCAAGCTATGGGTAAATAGTGAACCCCCACCAAAAAAAAAAAATCAATATTTTTATACTAAAAAGACAATGCAATATTAAAAAAATTAAAAATACATTTTTAGAGTAAAACTACCATCAATACATTTTTGCAAACGATATATTTAAAAAAAAAAGTATTGTGAAAGTGTAAAAAATAAGTTTTAATATCAGCAATACATTTTTGTAAATAATTTTTACCAGCAATAAATTTTTAAATGAGAAAATTTTTACCTACAATACAGCATTACCAGCAATACATTTTTGATAAAAAATACCAGCAATACATTTTTGAAAAAAAAAATACCAGCAATACATATTTGAAAAAAAATACCAGCAATACATTTTTTATAAAAATACCAGCAATACATTTTTGAAAAAAAAAAATACCAGCAATACATTTTTGAAAAAAAATACCAGCAATACTTAAAAAAAAAAATAATACCAGCAATACATTTTTGATAAAAAATACCAGCAATACATATTTGAAAAAAAATATCAGCAATACTTATTTGAAAAAAAATATCACCAGCAATACAAATCATGTCGACATTAAAAAACCCACTGGGGTTGATATGCCGTAAAACAAAACAAATCAGACTTATACTGAAGTATGTTGAGTAGACTTTTGTTACAGATTCTGGTTGAATACACAATTTAGTCCAATCATAAGTTGAGCAAATCCAATGCGCTGATATTATTGGTAACGATTTGTTTTTCTGTGCTATATATTTAAGGCATTTTCTAATGAGACGTGGGCTGGGTTCAAATTCTCAGGAATATGATATCAAGGTCAATCGAAGAGGGGCCTTATGCCTAGAACGCTAATACTTTAAAATCTCAAAAAAGTACGCACTTGAAATAATTAAATAATGACTAACAGAACATGCCGAAAACCCAAAATTCTTACGTAGAATTATTCAAGTCCGCTGCCACATTACATGAACATTGTGCAAGCTAATCAAAGGGGAATTTAGTCGGATAATTTAACGGATATATATATATATATATATATATATATATATATATATATATATATATATATATATATATATATATATATAATTGTTCTAGCGGCGAGGTAAACTTGCAAACCATTACACCACCTGGAGGTGCCCACACACACACACATATATATATATATATATATATATATATATATATATATATATATATGCCCCCCCACACACACATATATATATATATATATATATATATATATATATATATATATATATATATATATATATATATATATATATATATATATATATATATATATATATATATATATATATATATATATATATATATATATATATATATATATATATGTGTGTGTGTGTGTGTGTGTGGGCACCTCCAGGTGGTGTAATGGTTTGCAAGTTTACCTCGCCGCTAGAACAATTATGACTGAGTAGTGAGTTCGATCCTTACTAGGTGCTCCATACTTTCGGCCTTGTGCCACATCTAAGCTATACTTGGAAAATAACTATATATATATATATATATATATATATATATATATATATATATATATATATGTGTTTGTGTGATTCTGTTGAGCATCAGCACCATCACTTCAGAAGACACCAGAATAATTCTACGACTGCATTTCCTTGGATTTCTGCGCATTTTTGCCGTAGACGTCCTCAATACATGACTCTCACACTGGACAAACTAATTTGCTGACACACGTGCGTTCATCATTTTGCACTTAATAATTTGTCCTTTCTTCTTGCTTTCTTTTACAACCTTATCATAGACTTCTTTCAGCTTTCTAGCTGATTTTTAATTTTATCTCCACGTAAATATAATTTTATGATTTTACTATAATTATCAATCAAAACATGGTCGATCAGTAATCGCTGCCATGTGTAATGGTGTCGTTGCATGATAGTATTACATATATATATATATATATATATATATATATATATATATATATATATATATATATATATATAAAGTAGATGCGAAATGAATTTCGCTGTATGCTTTAAGATTCTCTGTATCTCGTTACAGGAAAACCGAACTTTGTTGAAAAAGATACGAAAAGCGGAGCTCGCTTTCTTCGTGGAATAATCGAATTGACAATTAAGTTTGATAATGTGTTTTGAACCCCAAAATGGCCGATTGAATATCTGTGACTGATAGTCATAAAACGGTTTAACTGACTGCGCTTCATATGTAGTAATAACGTTGGTATTAAGTTAAAACCAGAAAAGAGGAATCTACGAACTTCAAACACGTCAGGCCAAGCAACATTTTCCCAATCTTCCAGCCTTCGTCAAATTTCTGTAATCCTTAGGGAATCTCAGACTCAGTTTTCTGTTCTTGTCTGAAAAGAGAAGAACAGGACGTGGTCTTCTGCTACTGTAACCCAGCTGCGTTAATCTCGAAAGAGTTGAACTTTCAGAAATTCTCTTTTGCTTACAACCTTTGTAAAGAATGATTATTTGAGGTAATTTTACGTTTCTATTAACATTAATCAGTGCCTATTCTCCGAATAATTCTTTCTTCAAAAGTGATATACCTATAGAATTGCAGTTCACTGGAATTTTTAAACCATTCTATGTTAAACTTAGAGCTGGTTGTACGTGATAATCCTATAAGATCGGTTGCTTTTGGAATATCCACACTAGTTCGCTCGGAAACATAGACTAAGCCTCGTTTAAAATAAATTAAGACACTGTTTATTTAATTAATGATTGATAGTTTAAAGGAAATTCTGGTCGTCGCTGACTATCCTGCATCTAGCTAATTTGATTCGCAATCCATTCATTCTTACAATAGACCAAATACTACAAGAGTTCATTCATCACGATTCAATCCAAAATAAAACAGAATACAGTATATGCACAGGGATCCTACTAAAAATATATATGACATAAAAATTTCATATGTACAAAATATCTTTTTTTTATTCTTTTGCAAAACTTCTTTTTTTACAAAAACATATAAACTTATATGAATTGAGTGGGGATAATAATGAAAATAAAACATAACAAAAACTTCCAACTAAAATAAAATATGCTATTGTGACACTATTTGGCTTGCTAAAAAAAAGAAAGAAGAAAAAAGAAGTAAGACGAGAATTAAATTTAGGTGATAAGAAGCCATCACGAAAAGTTTTTTATTCCCATTGTCGAGAAGGTAAAAAGAAGATACTGGAATTAATCTGTTTTAGTTTACGGGGCGGGTGGAAATTCCAGGTTGGCCAAATAACCTCAGAGACAGAATTCTAAATAGATAAAAATTAACTGTGTCGCAGAATTACAAAAACAAATGTGTCCGCTGACCACCATGAAAGAAAGGTTAAGCCTTTGTCTATATGTAGAAATCATTGAGAGGAGCATCTGTTTATCGTCAGGCTGTCTGTGATAGCGAAATTTTTTTATCGGGACGAAAAATTGGCTGTGTTTCGCCAGATGGCCACCCACTTGATCATTGGCAAAAATCTCGTTGACGAATTCCATATGAAATCCGGCTATAATAGCGAAACTGTTTATCGGATCATTGGTTGGCGCCAGGAGTTCAGGTACGTCTGGGTGGCCACCTGCTTGGTGATGGCGAAAAGCTGATTGACAAATTCCAGGTGATTCGGTAAAGATAAAGAGTCTAGGGTGTGAGGTCTCCTCGAAGAGAAGAAGGAAAAGGAAAAGTGAAAAAAAAGAAAGGATTAATTTTTTTTTTCTTTGAGTAAGATGTTTTAAAACGGGGCTAGTCTGGCCACACCCACGCCGCTGAGCGCCCATTGGCTGAATGATAGCAGGAGTACTGGTCGGAGGTAATCATGTGAAGAAGGCGGGGAGGCCTGTTGCGCCCCCTGAAGGGATAGGTGTGAGATACCACTGTGAGAGAGATGGGAAACCCGTTGAGACCCTCTAAGGGCATGGTGAGATACCAATATGAAAACAGAAGGAGGTGGGAAGACGAAAGACTTCCAAAAATGGAAAATAATAAAATTCTCCTGACAGAAACCAAAGAAGTGGATTGTGGGTTGAGAATTATCAACCCCGACAAGCCCACCCCGGTTTTGGTCGGCGTCCATATAAGCAAAGTCGCAGCGAGCGAAAATCAGTTGGAGTTAAGTTAATTTGCAGTTGGGGTTGGAGACAGAGAGGCAAGCAGTTGCAGTGAGCTGAGTGCTCTGAAGACCCCCTCGCAGAAGCTGACTAAGATTCCAGGCATCACGACCTCAACTTCTAGCCAAGAACAATTTATTTTTGAAGGACGACTTAGACTCACACCACCAAAACAAGTTTCACGAAGATCGTCTGAAAGTACTCCAAGAAGCAGTTTCTTAAAGAACAAACAACTTAGGATGTTAAGACTCGCCTAACAAACACAAAGTGTCACGAATCCATATAGCGGGTTGGGCAGTAGACGCAGTCCTGTATGCAGCGACCATACATGAAATATTGTTATCCTTTTTTAACACATTTGAACTTTTAGAGTTATTATTTTATTTTATTTTACATATACTTGTGCGATATCACCCTTATTCGAACTCGACTTGCATTACGGCCCGGCGACTGATTGATTTCGTCTGCCTAAGATCAATTCACAACGTGGGTAGGTCAGACTGGAAATCAAAGCAGTTTCTTCGGTAACCAGACGTTGGAAGCGAGCTGGGAACAACAAGGCTGATACCGAATCTAACCAGATTCCCATCCGAATCACCAAAAGATTAGAACGTCACATTTGGTGCCGCGACCAATACCAAGCCAGTTGGTCATCACAGGACAGGATAGCACGACGGACGCAACAAGGCAGACGTCACATTAGGCGCAGCGACACAGGGGGGGACGTCACACTAGTAGGACCCGTCTGTAAGTTACTGTACTTTCCTGTAATGCTGCCACGTCATTGTCTGATTACAAATTTACATAAAAAAAGGATTCGTACAGGTAGGTTTAATTAACTGGTCATTCAGGATTTGTTGAGTTGTGCGGTTAAAATGATTGCATGTGAAACCAAACAATTTGTATTACAAAATGCAGAAAGATAAGAGCAAAATTTCTAGAGTTTCTCTAATTTTTTTTTTCTTGAAAATGATCGGTGATAATCAAAAGTAATCGGATGTCTTGAAAAAATGTCATTCCAAAGTACGTATTTAATGCGGAAACAACCGAATCGGAAGTTTTAATAAATATTCGATAGCTATAAAATCTATTTAAACAAGGATGAAAGCATAAATATACTATGAATACATTCATGTATTTGTACATATTCTCCCCAAAAACACATCTCTAAATATACACTTGTATGCTTATGTTATACTTGAATTATATATATATATATATATATATATATATATATACACACGTTAGGACATGATTGCGTTTAGCTTGAATCACGCTGTCCCACCTGATCGATGGCATCACTGTCAACTTTTATATGCTCTACCCTGATAGCGAGCACTTTAACCGATAATTAAAGGATACTTTATATATATATATATATATATATATATATATATATATATATATATATATATATATATATATATATATATCCCGAAGAGTTACAGAAGATTACGAAGTTGTCTGGAGGCCGTAGCTGAAGCCAATGTCGATTTGATTCAATAAATTTACTCTTTCGTATTTCAAGATATTTTTTGTGTAATTTTAGTAAATATATTTGTTAAAGTGAAATGTCAGTGTTTTATTCATTTCTGCGTAATTTTGACGACAACTTATCCATCACACTTTGTAATACACACACACACACACACACACACACACACACACATATATATATATATATATATATATATATATATATATATATATTGGCAGCCTGTCATTATTAAGGCAGGTGTCATTGAAGACTACATAAGCTTTCCCTTAAATAATCTATCTTTCTTACGCTTTTCCTTGCTTTCTCGAAAGTTTATTTGTATTTGAGTCTAAGTTGTTCATAAAAGACCCCTGTCTTGGTGTGTTGCCGAGCGTTTTTGTTTCTTGTCAGCTGTCATCATGGCTATATTCATTTAGTTTTAAGTAGGTTACTTTTTATCTTTATAGGTAATATTTTTGGGTATTCAGCCCTTGTTGTTGGATTAGTTGATTAGCAATTGGGAGGAGGTTGACATTTATTATTGGGAGGAGTAGTTATTAAATATATTTAAGATATTTCTGCCAGTATTAAATCCTATTTTATTTATGTTGGGTTTTGAGGTTTTAATTGTGATGGCTTAGATAATTTGTAAGCGTTCTTGCAATTGTTTTGTAGAAGATTTTGGTATTGTTGATTAGTATTTTTCCTACTTCGGAGGATTTGAATCTGTTATTAGTGATATAGTGTGTTTTTATGAGTTGATCTTTATAGCGGTGGTATGTAAGACGACGTGAGAGAGTTGTAGTTTATCGTCCGATGTATGTGCTAGAGTTATTATGTGAGAAAGTTTCTCGAAACGAGCACGTAAATCTGTACGCTACATTTGTTTCATTCAGGTACATTTGTTGGGAGTAGTATTATTTCAGACAAGTAATTTGGTGTAGTATATTATTAGTTTTATTTGCTTGTGTTGTTGGACAGGTTGAGTGTATCTGTGGATGGTGTTAGTTATTGCTAGTTCAACAAGTTTATAGTCGTTCTGCATTAGATTGCTATCAATAGGTTAATAGTTTTATTGTCAACTGTCTTTATTTCTTTATTATTATCATTTATGAGTATTTGCTTTAAATTGGTAAGCTTATATAGTTAACTTGCAAGAAATCAAGAAAAAATCGAAAGAAACATTTCTAAAGACATACCAATATATATATATATATATATATATATATATATATATATATATATATATATATATATAACTCCAAATGTAAAAGGATGAATAGTAAGATTTCACCGTGCAAAACATCCTAATGTAACAGTGCCTAATATATATATATATATATATATATGTATATATATATATGTATATGTATATGTATGTATATATATGTATGTGTATATATATATATATATATGTATATATATATGTATGTGTATATGTATGCATGTATATATGTATATATATGTATGTTTGTATATATATATATATATGTTTATGTACGTATATATCTATATATATGTATAGATATATATATGTATATATATGTATAGATATATGTATGTATATATATATATGCATGTATATATGTATATATATGTATATATATATGTATGTTTATATATATGTATGTATATATATATATATATGTATGTATATATTTATATACACTTATGTATATAAATATATATGTGTGTGTATACGTATACACTTATGTATATAAATATATATGCGTGTATGTATATACATATATACTTATATATACATACTTCTATATTCATATATGAAACATATATATTTATATATTAGTATATATGTATATAATTTAATGTTGTAAAAGTATTTATTTTTCAAGAAAAATTATTTTTATATTGTCCTTTGTTCATTCACTTAATTCGATGTGCGGGCGCCATAACGGAGTGTGGAGCTCGAAGTTTAGTCGAGTTTAAAATATAGATTTAAATAATAGAACTTTTATCTTGAAAAATTCATTGTTATCTGAAAATTATTTATGCAAAATGCGCCTGCATAATGAAAAAAATATTCATTCTTAGAATCAAGTTGATTCCTTCGCAATATATATTTCTCTCTCTATATATATACATTATAAAATATATTCGCAATATATATATATATATATATATATATATATATATATATATATATATATATATATATATATATATATATGTCGGCTTTAAATAACCGATAAATATATATACATATATATATACATATATATATATATATATATATATATATATATATATATATATATATATATATATATATATATATATATATGTCGGCTTTACATTACCGATAAATGTGATGAAAAGCCAAAAAATATTTAAAAAAAATCAATGAAGCATGCTCTTAATTCAGTGTTAAATATCAATGGCATCGAACGAACATTATACAAGGAAATTTCAGATCAAATTTCAGCTAATAACTGAGTACGTATATGGATTTATTGATCTATTCTATGATATACAAATGCGTGCGTTCTTAAGGTCCTTTTAATAAACAAACTTTCAATCGTGTCCTCACAAACAAAATCTATATTTCCAAGTTCTGGGTAATATTCCAGATATTCTTGCGTATAAGTAATGATCTATTTTCCTGTCTTGTCAGTCGCAGCCATATCTTCTTCGTAATATTCTTTGAACAGTTCCAAAAGTAATAACGCGAAAATTGCGGAACCAATTTCCTGTTGGCCGGACATGGCTACTGATTACCGTGGATTAAAATCGATGCTGTTTTTGTTCCTTAATAGTCTGGTGTATTGTATTCTTTATTAGTAATCAATCCTAAGATGTCATTTCGTTTTTTGTTTCTATAACGTGGACAACTACAGACGCAGACATCTTTCTTAAAGCACCAAGTATTTTTCAGACAGATATAGCTTTTTAGAGTTCATATTCAGTGAAATTAATCTAACATTGTTTTTACAGCGTTTCAACGAAAACGTGATTTATCAGTTCAACATTACAAAAAGAAACACATTTTATGAGTAAATTCTTAATAAAAATTAATTGGCAGTGAATTAGTCGTTTTGAAATAATTATATTTTTTTCATTTTTAAAAGAGAAAGCTAAAAAAAAAAATCCAGTACTTTAGAATTATATTTTCTGGATTTATAAAGATCTACTAAAAGGCATCCTTCAGTTTCTTGTTCCTGGTATGACAATGAACTACATCCGACAGATTGGGAGGTCTTGAGGAGTTTAGAACCAACTCTTATTAACTGTTATTCCCAGGTTCATCCTAAACTTGAGTCGAAACAATACGAAGGTATAACAATAGATTTTTTATAGTAATAATACAAGCAATACAATTAAAAAAATATTGCTAGCAACACATTTTTGGAAAAAGCAATTACGAGCAATACAGTTTTGAAAAAAATAATATTACCAGCAATACATTTGGCTCTCGACAAAAACCCTCTTTACAAACATGCATCAATGAAACTTGTTCTAGAAACTAGTTTTTTACAAAGAATACATATTCTATTCATATGAACACCTCTTAAAAATCTTGTCGGCATTAAATAAATCAAACCAAACTCTTTCTAATCTCTCCGCACATTATACAACGGTAGTTGAGTGCATCATCAAAATTTTACATGAACAGAGCATGGAAGTTGATCTCTCCTCTGACGGAGCTCTAACAGCTCTGGGGGAGGAGAAACTATTAGGTTGGTGCAAAAATAATGACGTAATAATGTCGTTTTTTGACGTATTTTTAACGTCAAAAAACCGCATTATTACGTCATTATTTTTACACCAACCTAATAGTTGTTCCCATCAACTGCCTTAAAAATCAAACGTGTAACGTTCCATGACTACTTGATTTTCTGTCTATCGCAATGAACAGGTGTTCTCTCCAGGAGACTCCTTGACTTGAACATCTACAGGTACTTACTCACCCCAAATCGCAAGAGAAACACGCATATACGATCTATCGCTAAAGATGCTGGAAGAATGGTCTGTTCTCTGTGACACATCAGTAAGTACTTTTCTTTATATGTGCCATGTCCTTTCATGACGTAGGCGATCATAGCTCTCCAACTGTCTCTATCCCTTGCCGCACTCAGTAAATTCCTTTCCTCTGCTTCTTAGCCCAGACCACGTTCTGTCATCCGCTTGCTTAAATTCGCCAGATAAGTCACCCATTATTATCCCTTGTCACTTTCTCTCTATTTGACCTGTGAGTATCAGGTTCTCCAGGCCATCTTTCATCGTTATGTGTCCCAGAACTCCCAGCTGCCTGATATTAAGTATAAGAATCCTCCTTGTTTGGAAACTCTCTAAGATCTTTGCTCACACGCTCGGTCCAGGATATCTTTAGCATCTTTCTGTAGAACCACATCTCTGTCGCCTCGAGTCTCTTTTACAAATTTTAGGAAATCGCTGACGTCTGACACATTATGCTTTATCTTTGAAAGAGCCATATAAGACCGAGAATAGATACTGTTGCCATATATAATCTGCAGCTAACTCGTCTTCACTTTCCAGTCTTGACAGAGTCATAAATAGTCTCCGCTGTCTTGTGGTTGATGAATAGTTTTCCACCTTACCACGATTTCCTGCATAGGAAACATTGACAGGTTCCTCGCTAATCTACCGCTATTTTTCATGGGAAATTTTCAGATGAACTACATTAATTCCCCATCAGCTCCCGGGTAGGACCCGCCACGCAACGTAGATTGACAGAAACCACTCTAATTCCCTTCGTATTCATTTAGTATGGAGTAAGTTCCAGACGGAGAGTTTCTTCCCAAGAACTGATGCTTTGTGGAATAGAAACACAGGAGGCTGCTTTCCCGGCCATTACTGTCATAACCTTCTCAGATCTAGGGTAACCTTTATTTTTTCCACATATCCGTATAAGCTACGTCTCTTACTCTTAACGTTCACATAACAATCGTACTCAGTAACCTTCTATCTTGAGAGGCTCTTAGGACTTGTATAGCGTGAAAAACAACTCGATAAATAATGAAAAAAAGGCCTTTGAGATTTTCAGTCAGGATTAAATGTTTAAAGATTTTAAAACTCTGTTGTCAGAGATACAGTAGCGGAGAGTATAAAATTTATCGTTTATTTTACTATACCCCCTGTTAAAGGTACGAGAATTAAAATAGAACGACGTAGAGGAAGCATCTTTAAAGTGAAAATACATTGATGGATTTAATTGTTTTTTACGGCTTATCAACCTTTTAAGTCTAAACATATTTTTAATTTGTAACATTGTTTTAGAGCTAATTATAATTTTCTGATACAAGTCTTACTATTTAACCCACAGGAAGTGGGTCGAAGAAGTAAATTCTTACAATTTGCCTTGGATGGCAACTGGTCTACCGCAGAAAGAACTGACAACCAACTGCGGGAAACAAAATCTGTCCCATGATCCATATATCGAAAGATACATGATCGCCTAAGCGTGTATCACGCATGGCACGTAAGTGACTGTCCACATCAGTAGATGTTAGCAATGTATCGGATATGTGGAGAAAGATCACGGGAGAAAAATATACACCTGGGTGAACTTTGTAGTAGGCGTAGATATTTTTAATATGCAATACTTCCATCTTCTGTTGTTAACAAAGGACTCTTACACTTAAAGTGTATATTATTTCTTTATTTGTTAATTGTTATATGGATCCTGTAATCATGCACTGAATACTGTTTCTTCATTAGTTCAAGACTGGAAAGTCGAATTTTTTCCGTTCATCTTAAAGATTTATTCAATATAGAAAAGTCTGCGATTATATATAATAATGATTATAAATACATTGACTTGTTTTCTACGATTTATCCACCTTTTGCAGGTTACTTAAAGCCAGAAAATATTTTTAGAATACAAGAAATCTTTTCTTAGATCACAATTATTTAGTGCTAAGAGTAAACATTTTTTTCCATGGAAAGAAACAGTGCAGTTATTAATAATAAAAGTTCAAATTAATTTAAGCCATATTTACAGATCAATCGTCACTACTTCATAGCCAGGCCACAAATCTTGCTCATAATGTCGGTTTGGTGCAAAAACAGGCGTACGTATATTTTTATCAAATGCTGATTTCTTTTTTATTAAAATTAAAACCCAACTTTATGAAAATTCTTTGTATCAAAATATTGTTTATACTTTTTGACAGAGATCGATTTGCTTATTTCAAAAATGAAAATTAAAAAAAAAAGCAAAATATGCGTCTCTCAATTTTAGAAACACACCGATGAAAGCGTAACGAATAAAATAGACTCCATCCTAATCTCATTGGGAAATGGTCAATAGATTTGTCATTTGACTGATACTATTGATCTGTAGCGTATAGGACATCAAAATAAACGTTCCCATTATTAAACCAGTTTTGCTCTTCTTTTTTACTTGTTTTCACTATGTTTCCTCATCTTTATTCTGATTTAATGATAGTTTTTTTTTTATATATATATATAGTGTCCGGTCAGCATAGTAATAAGGAATTTGGAATCATCGAAGTGAGTTCCAAATTAGTGTGCTGTGTTGAACTTCGCACAAATTCCTTTGGGAAAAAGCATCTCTTTTCCAAGCTCCTGTTATGGGTAACCTTGCAGCAGACATATCGATCTACTTGACCTTGGATGGCAACTAATCTACAAGACGAGAAGCTCCACTATCTTTTTTTTAAGAATGCATGAAAATTAGAGGATAATATAAAAATATCTTTGGAGAGACATGAACGCCGACAACCTGAAGAGAAAGAATATTGAAAACATAATATAGAATAGACTTTCTCCCTATTTAAAACTAATAATAAATTGTGTATTTATACGAAATATCTGTACACATGCACATTTTATACATTATTTTCACTTGATCAAGACTACATTCATCTTTGCGAGTTGTAAAGAGATCCAAACAAAAATGAAAATTGGTGTCATTATAGTAAACATTTAAGTCATAAGTGACGATGAAATATTACTGTTTGCTTCAGAGTACAATATATTAGGTGGAGTTGTATACGCATGTCCATATTCTATGTATGAGCCAAGTCACTCATGGGAAACTAAAAGCTGATAATCGAATGCTCGTCACTTCGCAATTGACGTATTTTACTGATTCTTTATTTATTATTAAAACGACCTCGGTATTTAGCTGACCGGGTATACACCCAGAATAAATCTTCCTCTCTTGAACAGACCTTGTGTTCATTCCAGATGGATGGTGAAATATTAAACATTAATACAGTGCGAAGTAATTTATGTACGGATCGGAACTTAGCTGCTCTCCGTCTAGGATCAAATTGTCATTCTGTCACTCCGCAGCACATCTGCGAAGGATCAGAGTGTAATATATGTACGCTCTTTGAAAAAAAACTATTGCAAGCAATACATACATACATACATACATATATATATATATATATATATATATATATATATATATATATGATAAAAAGGCTTAAACACTAATGTTCCATGGTCATAATTTATTCCACTGGAATCGTAAATACAATCCTACAAATTCAAAAAGAAAACAGAAAAAACAACCCCGGAAATAAAAAATAGAATTTAGACAGAGTGTAAGTATGAGCGTGTGGGACGAATGTTAGAGCTAAAGAGAGAGGTAACAGACGAGAGAAGGTGGGAGATTAAAACTTAACAGAGAGAAGTTTTAGAGAGGTGAGTTGAAGACGGTTTAAAAGACAGACATATGAATGTGGTCGGATGTCTAATACATTAAAGATATAACCGGAAAGGATACATTTTGTGGTGACATACACACACAATAGATGATCTAATCTTAAAGATCAGAAGAGGGAGGGAGAGAAAAAGAAAAGTAAAAAGCGGTGTGGGAGAGAGATGGGCGGAGAAACTAAAACTGAAGGGCATTTACTGAAAGGGCCTCTGTGTAATTAAGAAAATTTGTCAAAATTAATATATATATGTTATTCTTAAGTATGATTTGAGATCTATTAGTCACTAGCGTACTTCGCATAGAAAAACGGTAAATTCCATTTTCGCTCTGCCGTCTGCCGTTGGCTTAGCGGTTGGATTTTTGATTGATGCCAAATCGGTTGAGTTTCGATTCTGGCTTGAAGCAATCGGACGTTTAAACACACTGAAGAGCTGTGATACAACGAAACAGTCTCTGTGTGAATGTTTATATATTAATATATTTTCTGTTTATACGTTATTTTTATGGATACAGCTTGTTTGAGTAAATGATATGTTTTTAATTAAATAGTATTAATTATATTTACCGGCCTGAATACTAGAGAAATGGTCAAAATGGAGGATTAACAGCAGCTTAGATCAAATGACAGTTTCCGTATGGGATACTGGATCTATTCTTCTGGTAGAACGCATATTTTCTACGAAATTTCTCGAACATTGCTTCGATGTAAACATTTTTCTTTTTCGATTTAAATTCTTGTAACAAATACAACTTCTATTGCTAATACCTACCTGGTCCAAATATGTTATTTTTTTTTAAATTGAGCAGGAAAGGAAAGATAATTTTTCAGATCTAAACCAATGTTAAATTTCAACTAAATGGAAGCCTATGTTGCTAATTCTTTGTTAAAATTGTACAAAAGATAGCGTTCTATACGACAAAGGTAGAACCTCGTATGCAATAACCCTGTTGCACTATCTAAAGAGACTAACAAACTTAACATGCTTTGGGAAAATAGACATATTTACTAAATGTAAGATAACCATACATCAAACGATTGGTTCGGTTCGTACATTTTTAATGGAATTTGGAATAGAATTCATAAAACGGCCACCTGACTAATCATCACTAGTACCCATAAATAACTATTGATATTTCTAAGTAATCGTGACATATTTCGGAAGGATATTAGAATAATCCAGAACCTATACTGGCAGTCTGAATACGAATAGAAAATGGATTCAGTAAAGATACAAAAATAGAAAGGATGTGTCTTCTCATCTGCATTATTCGACAAATCCCCATTTTTTACTGTCCTCTCTCAGTAATGTTTATCTATGCCCAGTGTGATATCAGAAAAAGACATTCAAATGCAGAAGGATGCGTACCTGTGTTTTTTATAGATTGTTCAATATGATAGACAAAGAAAACCATAAAAAATTGTTTAAAACTGAAAGATATCCTTGATATATTTGTAAAGTATATTAGAATCATGAAGAATCTATACTACAGTGAGGCGATTACAAGAGACATAATAGTTCTACCAGGAGTCATTATTGGCGACCACAATTTTAACAACAAGATTTCTAGATGATATTGATATCAGAAACAGAAGGAAAACCACAAGACCCCTACAGAAGGTAATGAAAGAAAGCGATAAGAAAGGACTAAATATCAATTGTAATAAGACGAAATGTCAGCAAAAGGAACAGCACAACAATCAACATATTAAGTATCTAGGAAATTTTTTAACAGGGGACGGAAATTGCAGTATTGAAATCCAAAGTCGCATTAGAAAAACGAAAGGTTCCTTCCAAAAGCTAAGCAACGTATTAATAAGCAGGAACAATTTGTTCGAAACGAAGAAAAGAGTGCTGAACTGTTATGAAATATCAGTCGTCTTACATGCCAGTAGACACTGAACAATTTTCTCACAGATGAAGAAGAGATCTGAAGCAACAGAAATGCGGTTCTCCAGAATGATGCTGGCATTTAAACAACGACGATATTTTAGAGAAATTATAAACAAAAAAGTTCACTTATACTTAACATCATAAAAAGACAGTGGAAATATTTGGGACATATCATCAGGAAAGACGGTTTGGATATTTTGATACTCACAAAACATATTCAAGACAACAGCGACAGAGGAAACAACGCATAATCTACCTAGTGAACTTGGGTACATGGAGGGCTGAACAAGTTTTAGTCGTGATAAAAAAAAATATATATATTTATTAAGTGCTACAATCAATAGGAAACTGTGCGTCTTGATCACCAACGTCTCGAACAGAAATGGCACATAAAAGAATAAGAATAAGCGCTAACTGCATTTAGTATAAAAACTATCGCCGTAGAAAATAGAATCATCGGGCCATGTTAGAAATCCGGCCTAATCTGTGACGTTCACTTCAAACTTAGAAAAGGCATGGATCGATTTCTTTTCCATCCTGTTTTGGTTTAAATTGTAGAGCATATTATAATCCACTAGTTTTGAGTGGCAATCAGTCTACGAGAAGAATTTTAAGTAGTAAAATCGTGAAGGCGCGAATATTATTCTGAATTCCAAACTGTGGAGAAAGCTATGGGAAAACATTCCTCAATCTTTCCTAGGAACTCATTCACAGATAAAAAAAATATAACGAAATAGAAAACACCCCTCCTTAGTCTTGCTCTCACTTTCTGTAACCCCTTGCGTGCTAGTGGTGATCCCGCCTTGCTTTTGGTGATATGCTTAAAAAAAATGGGATGAATCTGAGAAGAGACATGGACTCCTACTTTCGGAAAGAACACAGCTTTAAAAAAATAATATTGCATAGTGTGTAGTGTTCAAGCATTTATGATTAGATTACACTTTTGGATTATCCCAGGCGAGTTGACAATCGTCAGTTACTTCGTACGATGTGAATATAGTTGCACCAGTAGGACTTCGAGTAAAAATCAAATTCACTATATTAAAAGTAAAAACTTGCGAATGTTCGATCTACGATATGTCCCACTCTGTTTCACTGACAGCATATTACTCTTTCATAATGAATTGTAACTTCGGTATCACACAAAAACCAACAGCTCCCAAATGGCTCTATCTAATTTCATTGACAAGGTTTACTTCCACCTGTGGCATGGTTTTCATACACTTTCCAAAGTTATCGTGTGCTGGGATCATCCCCACAGTCGGATAACATCACGAAGTCCCTGTCCTTAAAAACCGACCATGGTGAGATTCGAACTAGAGTCTCGTGGTTCGAACGTTCTAACAAATCAACCACATGCCCAGTGGGCTTAATTGTACTGGCCTTGTTCAGACTATTGATGATGGCAGATAATGTTCGTGTGTGTGTGCTTGTTACTGTATGTACATGTGTATATATTTACGTGTCTATATGTGAACATCTATTAGTATGTATTCATTTGTCCATGTGATCACCTTCTAAGACCTGACCTCTGTACCATAAAATTGCCTTCGGCCCTGTCCTCCAATATAATGATGTTCCAGTGACGATTCTAGCTATTAAAGAAATGAAAAGTGGTCGTTGGATCAAGCCGGAAGAAGACAGAACGAGACGGAAGAAAGAAGCAAGAAGTTCGGAATAATGGAGACCTGCCCGGGGCACTAGACATTGGCAGGCCAACAGTGATTGATGATTTCTCATTGACCTCTCTGCAGTTAGCCAATCAACACTGAACACGTGTTATCAGACTAATATTCACTGCATACCACTGGGGCCTCTTGAATGAATTCTGTATAATTGTACTGAACGCCATTAACTTTCCGAATATAGATAAGTGTTCTATATGTTTCGATTAGGGAAATATTGCTATTTCGTAGTGAATAGCTAGTATTATCCAATTTAATAGAAAGCATAGTCTTATATCTTAAACCCCGTGTATTCTTCCAGAGAAAATTATGGAATACTTTGCGATTTAAGCTAACGATATCACAATGGCAAGCGGCATTATTTTAGTTTCTTTACGTTTTCCATGAATGTCATTGTTCTTACATACATCTACGCCCCTAACCAAACGTAAGTGAAGTTATAATTATTCTACAAATATGAAAGAATCCAATTTCATTGTAATAAAATTGCAAATTATATATAAACAATTAATATATGAATATTTGAGACAAATATTCGAACTTGATTGACATTTTTACCATTGTCATTTATGCAAAAATGTTTCCAATGGCTAATACAGCTAGACTGATAATAATATGGTTTACATGACTACTAAACGCGGTGGAATTATGTGGAAGACTAGTACCTTGATTCAGTTGCATAGCCCACTCATGGTAGGACGGTCTTGGTCGACGGTCTTGATTCGATAATAAAGTTGCATTCTCCTCTTGCAGCCGTGATCACTAGTCGGTTGGCGTTCAGATATGAAAGACATCAACTAAGGGAATTTTAACTATTTTATTAACGTCAACGTATACATATCTAACTTGCCAGTGGGGTCGCTCTCTCCATCCACAAGGGAGAAGATCTTGACACAAAGGAAACACTCTGGAATGTTAAGAAACAACTCACTGAAAAATCTTGCTATCGTTCTCACGCTGGCTCAGCCAATCAAAATCGACTTCCTTGTTTTGTCTTCTATCTAACCTCAAAGGTCGACCTCAGGAAGCCCGAGCAGAGATATCATCCCCACCTCAAGTAATAGTCTGCTAAACGATTATTGCATATTTATTAGTCTACGATTCGTCCATGCGTTGAAAATTGCTGCCACCTGTTGTCCGGTGCTCCTGATATATATTTGGAGATGCTTGATAATATCCAAAGAAGAATCTGCAATATTACTAGTCCTGACCTTGTGTCTCGGATATAATCACTCCCCCACCCACCGCCGTAATGTAGCTTCCTTGTCCTCTTTTTTTTATAAATATTTTCATGTTAATTGTTCGGCTGAACTGTTCACTGTGGTACCAAGATTTTATGAATTTTATGAAGTGCGGTACTAGGTTGGCGGCTAGGGCTCATCTGTTAACAGTTAAATCGGGTAGATGTAACCATGAGTTCTATGCTAACATTTTTTCCCGCACTTTTCTTTTGTAGAACTCTCTTCCGGTTTCATGCTTTCCAGCGAATTTGATCTTCAAAATTTTAAATAGAATGTCAACGATTATCTACTATATTGTTTACAATTCTATTCTCCTCGCTCCCTAATGTTTCTCATTTTTTTCTTGTTCTTCCTCACTCCGTGACTCTTCGGCCTTATTAGCTTTACTGCCATGTATAAGATTTTTAAAAAAATCATGTGTAAAGACTTAGGAAGAGAAAGATTGTAGTTATACATGTACCAACCGACAGAAAAAAAAAACTGGAAAATTACCAGGACTAGCCCGAGAAGAGATAAAATTTAGAATAGTTCCAGAGTTGAATTCCTATATAAATAGAAGTTTATTTAGTGCATAATTCAATAATTGAGAAAAGATATTGTACATAAATCCGTGTCAAACTTGCAAGAACCAAGATCGGATAAATTAGAAATTTCGAAGATAGATTGAGCCCACTAACTTTGTTGCTAGAATCAGTAAGGATACTGAGGAAGTAAATGAAGATTTGTGGTCACTAAGTCTTCAGCGATAAACACCAAACGTTTTGTTAAGTGCATGAAACGCTACTAGAAATACTACTACTATTAATCAAGAATATTATAATGATTATTATAATGATGATGATTTGATATTCAAGCAGATGACCTGATCTAGGCCAGGAGATCAGATCAAGTTACTATAAACAAGTGGGAAATATAGATTTTCTTTTCTTCTTTTAGTAGAACACAGATTAAGAGAGAAAGAAAGCGAAGACGCCAGACGAATATCACTGAACATGCAAGAGAACGAAAAGACGAAAATTAAGACTATTCCTACTACTACTACTACTACTACTACTTCTACTACTACTACTACTAATAATAATAATAGTAATAATAATAATAATTTCCCAAATGTTAAGGGCGTAAAAGATAAAATATCGGCGAGACTAGTAGTAGCAGCAGTAAATGATGACAGAAAAGAAGAATGTGAGGCTGGTGATGAATAAATGAAAGTGAAAGTAGAATATAGATAACCACAGAGGCTAGAATGAAAGACTGAAATGAGCAAGGTGTTTTTTTTACGGATTATCAACCCTTTATATGTTATTTAAAACCCAAGTATATTTCGAATTGTAAGAATAATTCTTGCGATTTAATATTGCATTAACTATTCCTTTGAGATTAACATTGCTTTTTCATATATCTCATACTACTGAACCCATAACTGGGGGAGGAAATAGATTCATACTGTTCACGAAGGTTTTTTTTTTCTCCAGAATAATAAAGGAAAAAATAGTCTCATTTTAATGGTAGATATTATCATCAACAATCAGAAAATAACACAGAATAACTGAAAACTAAATATTGCTTTTTGACGGTTTTATTGTTTTTTATGCTTTACTAAGATAATATAAATAAATATATTTGCAAATATGGATATAGATTTATTCAGCCATCATCCTTGTTTATCGTCTTTTCTCGCCCATTTTTTTATTTCATATTTCCAGAAGGTAAAAATTTGCGATTATAAAAATGGGCGAAAAAAGATGATAAACAAGGATGATGGGTGATGGTCTAATGAGGCACAAAGTCGACAGGTGAATCATTGATGGAGATTATTTTTCTTTCTTTGGATTTATTTAGCAAGCAAAATTCATTTGTATTAATGATTTCCTTATTTTATTGAAAAAGAAATCACTTATAAAAACGCAAATATAGACAGTAGATAGTTTTGCTTACCGTCCTGATCAAAATTCTTCCCAGGCTTTTATACATTGATCCCTGTTTAGGATAGTACGTCCGATTTCTTCTAAAATATCCTCATTCTCTTTTACTGTCATTATATATATATATATATATATATATATATATATATATATATATATATATGAAGACATATAGTCATAAGATGTGTTATATTTATAGGATAAAGTACTCAATATCAGAGGTAGAGCGCATGCAAATATAAAAGTGAACATAGAAGTCAACACTTAGAGGCAACAGTCTGTTTCATCCTATATGCAATCGTCAGGCCACGAGTGCTGTTATTTTTCTCGGCTATTTATATATATACGGGTCAGTGTTGCATTGTGGGTAGTCTATTTTGGCGCTTATTTTACCAGAAGTCATTTATTTGTTTATTTATCTATTTGGGTTAAATTATTTTGCTTTTTTTATTTATTTTTATTTTATTTTTTATTTTTATTTATTTATTTAGTTTTTTTTCTTTTTAATTGGGTTATCTTATATATTTATTTATTTATTTATTTTTTAATCTGTGTTTTTAGTAACATAGCAAAAATTTGTTTATATCACTTATTTAATAGTTTTGTTTCGTTTTGCGAACTTAATGCTATTTATTAGATTTTGGGGTTGATTGTTGTAGTTTATTCTAACTATTATTTGGGCCGGAACAGTTTTTAATTTGTATTTATTTGGATTGATTATCTTTATTTGTTTTTTCTAACGGTAACTTTATCGGGATTGGTTTGTTTATTTATTTGGATGAATTTTAGTCAAATTATTTTACTTGTTATTTATGTGTATATTTTCTCTTTTCGGTTTTCGATTTTTAAGTAACGTAGTATTTTTTTTGTTATATAACGGTTGTAGCTATTTTTTCGTCCGATTTTTTTGTTTATATATATATATATATATATATATATATATATATATATATATATATATATATATATATATATCAGGTGTAACAGTAAAAATGTCCAAATTGTTAAATTAGGTGCTGAACCATTGTAACTTATAAATGATGAAAGTTATCTTACGGGTATCAGAAGAGTTTATATTTTATAACACTATTGGACTCTACTTTGAGCAATAAGAATGTATAGTTACTCTCTGGGCTTAACAGAAGAATCGTGATGAAATCGATCGTAAACGAAAATGACATGGTCATCATTAATAAATCATAGCTCTGGATCGGAAGCTCATGAGGACCGAAATAAAGTTCGCACACACACACACACACACACATATATTTATATATATATATATATATATATATATTCCAATATCATTTTCCAACTTATTTAAGATTGTCTTCACCCTCTCTAATGTTTTATCTTTCTCTTCTGGAGTAGCAAGTTGCCTCACACGTTTCACGTATGATTTCATTTTCATGTCTTTTTGTCACGACTCATTGGACTGTAATATGTGAAACTCCTCTCTCACATGCCAAACGTCTTATGGGTTGAGTTTGATATTTTCTAATTAATCGCTTTAGCTCTAAGTTAAAATGATCTCTCTTCAAGTTGTGAGATCCTCATTCAGTTTTCTACCATACTGTTCCCTCGTTTTTCACCATTTTCTTGATGCTTGTTAAATGGACTTTGAAGATGGAAGCCAGAGTATGAATTTCGGTACCTTTACTGTAGGCCTGAATGTTCTTTTTCCTCTAACCTTTGCTCAGTTGGGAAGACAGTGGGTCTGACACAAAATTATTTTAACCTGTTCTCTTTCTAGCTGAAGAAAAGTTGGTTTTGTTTTTTCAGTGATTCTTACGACAATCGTGTCATGATGACTAAATCTGGTATTTGAAAACATGAAAAAAATAAATTCAATTTCTTTATTGTTTTTTTTTCGATAGTAAACATTTTGTGGGATAGACAATTATGCTATTACACGATTTGTACAATTTTGCTGTTATAGACGGTATGTAGAAATGAGCATTGAAGTCAACACCCAGAAGCGATAGTTTGATTACTGCTATATGCAACTGTCAGGCCTAGAGATTGCGTTTAGAAGGAAACAGATTGTCGCCTCTAGGGATTGATTTCGATGTCCACATTTAAGTTTACATACGCCCTATTGAACAATTTAACCCATAAATATAGCATATTTTAAAACCATATTTTAAAATTATATATATAATTTTGTATTTAAGCGGAAATTCCTTTTATGCATGTTGAATTAAAGTTGACAAACAAGGTACTGTGATGAAGCTTATTTAATTTTTCTTATATTCGTACCAATGAGTACTTTTCTGAGTACAAAGTTTTTAAACGTTGTCCAAATGTTTTGTATAACCGAACGCTTTCATGTATTCTTATAGTTATTATCAATGAAATTTTTAACTGACTTTTTACTTTTATTCACATGTAATAAAGGCTAAAATAATGGAAGTATTGATAGTAAAAACGAAAATGTCAACTCAATAACATCAACTATAAACGAGGTCATAATGTCCTGACTGTCTTTGGAAAAAAAAACAAAAAAAAAATCGCCTCACCCAGAGATAAATACAGAAAAATATCTACACAATCAGTTAAAAAAAAAAAAATCTTGATAATGGTTAGAAGAATAGCAGAAAGCGCTCGTATATACAGAAGATTCGGGTATCGTGCATACATTTTATGTCCAGGAAACGCTTATACAAACAAGAACATTTGAATAAAATGTTCAACCGCATTACCTTGTCAGTTGTCTTGAAGAAAAAACACAGACACATATATATACACATACATATATACACATACATATATACACACACACATATATACACATATATATACACATATACACACATACATACATATATATACACATATATACACATACACATATATATATATATATACACATGCACATATATATACAAACATACATATATATATATATACATACATATATACACACATACACACATATACACACACATACATATATATATATATATATATATATATATATATATATATATATATATATATGTTAGGTTGGTGCAAAAATAATGACGTAATAATGTCGTTTTTGACGTATTATTTCACGTCGAAAAACGACATTATTACGTCATTATTTTTTCACCAACCTAATATATATACACATTATATACACATAATATATATATATATATATATATATATATATATATATATATATATATATATATATATATATATATATAATAGGGTGTATAAACATGATTTTCCGAACTTTGTGAGCGAGTTTCTCACACCATAACAAGAACAAAAACACATATGGATGATAACAAAATAGGAAATTGTGAACAGGCTAGGAACAATGCATTCTCACATTAACTGGATACACAAGAAATGTCTATTCTAACCAAGGGAGCGCTCCATAGGAAGCAGCCCCGTTGTGAATTAGGAAGACTTTAAAAGGAAAATCAAGGCTAGCCCCGTTCACACGAACCAGGTTCGTCACATTTAATTACAGTTCGCTTAAATCTGGCGATACCAAAGTTTTTTTATCAGTTCTAATCTACACTCGAATCTGATGCTCAAAGAATCAGATTAGATTCTGATCAGACTAACGTTCATATCGTAAGATTTCATCGTCCAAATCACACTTCGAGCCGTGACTATCTGCGGCAGAAATAACATTCGCTTCACTCCATATTACGGGTGCGATACATTGTCCCACGCGTATTCGCGATCAATCTGAAGGAAAGCGGTATGAGCTTTCGACAAAGTCCCATAGGGGGGGGGGCGCACCCGAAAACAATGGTAAAAGGCGTGCGAAACCCTTTCCTCTAAGCCAAGTCAAATTGTTGACAGCCTGGCAAATACGCCGAGTCCCATATGAAGGTCATGTCACTGAGAGATGTTCTATTCCGAACCAATCGCCAAGTAAGCAAAAACTCAAGGTTGCTCGGGTTATCCGCAGCTTGCACCCATGACCAAAACGAGCGCAATTCGTTTACTGACAAGTCGAGCCGGTCGGATAGCAGCTCCTTCTCGACCCCCTCTTCTAATTCACAGCAGAAGACGCTTCTGGACCGAAGATTGATATTCAAGGCCGATCTACACTCAAGGAAGAAACTCGATAACGATCCTTACCAAGGCTTAGCCCGTGAGACGGGAGAAGTGACGGTATGGTAAGGGAAGGAGGCACTCATATTCCCCGCCAAAATCAACCCCCTGTCAATGCGCGCATAAGAAAGCCAGACTCGAAGCGTGTTTGTGACTCGCCAAGTGCGGCATTCCCAGAACATACCCATGGCACGGACGTTGGGCAAAGACTACTCTGTCGACGTGATTCTTGTGTCTACCCCTTACAAGGAGAAAGAGAGCAAGCGCTCTTTCGACTTTTTACGCTCCTTACAGAGAGGAATTACAGACAAGTGGTAAAGCACATGACGTATGTGGTACACGCCTCCCTCATTCCTACCCTTCACAGACAACCTCCTTCGGTGCCAAGTCTCGACTACCGCGCCGACCTTTGTTTCTAGTTCTGACCAATATTTCTCCTACCGGAGGTCGGGTCAAAATCACGGGACGACCCTAAAATAGATATGTCATCGGAGCACGCAAAAATCCTGGATCGAGCCCCACCAGGGACTGCGATTTCACGTAGGACGGAACTGAACGCCCTGTCCCTCAGCCGGCGAAGTATAGGCTCCAACGGCAAAGCGTAAAGTAAGGGCGACCTAAAAATCCGACCGAGACAGCGCATAAGCGCGCAACCGCTTTCCGTTCACGTGGACCCCAGAACTTGCGAAGCGATACAGGAGGATATCTGGCCTGCAGAATTTGGGTTCGAATCCGATGGCATGCAGGACAGAAGTCAGGTAGGGATAGTCGACTATCAAATGCCTTGGACTGATCAAAATTCATGCGCGCTACTTGCTCGTCGTTTTTTACAAACTCTAGTATTGTGCGGATCAGATGCGGTTTCTTCTGAATTGTTCGTATCTTCACAGCACAAGTCTGCTCGTGACCCAACAGAATCCCGGCAAGTGATTGCAGACGCTCCGTCAGTATCTTGGCCCAAATCTTTAACTGTGTTTTGGGCTAGCAATCATCTAAATGCCGTCCAACTGTCCTGATCTATTTCAGCAGCGTGATCACAGCCTGGAGATTCGGTCGGGGGAAATACCTGGCAGTACTAGTTGTTGGACATAGCAGTCGAGATCGGAATGAAGATGTGCAAAACCTCAAGTCCAATCCACAGGGCAAAGAATCAAGTCCCGGAGACTTGCTTCTGTAGAACTTCTCCAATATTTTGTAGACCTCGCCTTCAGTGATCACCCCTCACAGCTAGTAGCTTCATCGCGAAAGCCGAGGAAAGTCAAACAAATACCTGCGAAAATCTTCATCACTGAGACTAGGCTCCTTGGTAAACTGGCTCTCGGGATGTCGTAGAAACGCTTCACAAATATCGTCAGTCGACCTCAGTTCGAGCCTCCGGGGTCTTGAATGTAGCAAACGAAACCTCCCCGAATCTCTTTCATACGCAATTTTGTGCCCATGTTCACAAATTCTGAAGACAACTTGCTAGACCTATGCCTAATTACCTGGTAGTGCTTGCTTGCCAAATGCTACAGGGCCACCCTAGCTAGGCTTATCTTTAGGGGATTCTCCAGACTTCGACTGGAAAGGATTATCCTTAACAGCCTTCATTTTGTTAACCTTATCTAGTGCGAGCAGCAGACTAAATTCGGTGTTGAAGGACCTAATTCTATCCTTAAGCCTCTCCGACTACCTATTCCCAATAACTGCCTCCACTAGCTCCAGCTTCACTAAAGTAGGTAGCTGTTTCTAGATGTCCCGCCTGTCCAGTAAAGACAGATTGAAATTCCAGCAGTCAGCCATTCTAGGCCTACTGTCAAAAGCCACCCGGGCACAGTCACATCTGTTGTCCGAATAGCCTAATCAGTAGAACGACGGATAATCTAATAGATCTATATCGGCCTTTCTGACTAACATTCTATCCAGGTAGCTAGCTGAAGAGGCAGACCGCGACTTAAGTGCCCACGTCCACATATCCCCCGCCAGTTTGATCGACATGTTATCTATCGACAAGACTAATCTCGCTGGTTAGATCAACCGAGCTGCTATCGTCGGGTCACCTATATCGTGGGGTTCAGGACATCAATTCAGTCTCTCATTAAGAGTAAACACGTTGAATCCATCAGGAACGGCCCTAAATGTCGAAAAAAAAAGAGACACTCTAGGTCGAGAGATCAACGGACACTGGTTGTCACTTTTGTAATGTCAAGGAATACTCGTTATCTCATTCGCATTGCTTCTTGTAGTAGTGACTTTGTAATCGCATATATAAGTATAGTAACGCCGTTGAACAATACTGGTGTCAGACGCCTTCTAATAACACTGACACTAATAATACTTGCTCGATAATATTTGCTCGAAATTAACCACCGAATTGTGATCCGAATAGTAATTCGTAGAGTGATCCCTTAGACGCAAAGATAATTCCTTTACCATCACGTGATCTACATATTCGAAATGGGATCGCCAGTGTTTGCTCTCTGGTAATCTGTCGTCAAACTCCAGTCAGCAGCGGCACGTTATTCATATATAAGAAACCGCAAAATCCGAAACGAACTACTTTTCACAATATCGGCCATAACATCGGCACCCGGCATCGACATGAACAAGATCCACCCTTGCATCTAGTGTACGCTGGCCTGTCGTTCCCCATATACTGAAAAGACGACAAAGTCGCCAGACAGCACACAATCATCAACATGGAAAACAAAGTGAGTTTCCTGGATCGCAGCTACATCCGCAACGAACAAGAGATCACGATCCCTAAAGCCATTCGCATACAGGCTGGCTATCTTCATAGACAAGATTTAAGTCTGAAAAAGAAGAAAAGGAACAGCAACCCTATTCACATACTGGACGGAAATATGTGGGGGTGCGTGGGTAAGGACCCCGACGCTTTTTCATAGGTCCCCATCCTTTCTTCTAGGATAATACCGCCAACGTCCATGGGATAGGTTTAGCTTTAAAGACGGGTGGAGAAGTATCAGGAACCTCCCTGCATAAAATTTGACAGTTTTTTTTAGTTTGGGTGATCCATCACGAATACTCTAGGAAGACGTCCTTGGGTTCTTACAAGTGGTACCACACTTTCAAGTATCCCAGTGTCCCCTATGCACGTAATCACTCCTGGTTCTTGGGAGATATTATCGGGGTCCTCTACCGACTTTCCGTCGATAGATGTAACCTTAATGGACCTAAGAGGGATTTCTTGTAGTTGGACAAGTCTTTCTCCAGTAACTTTCTGTCTACCTTACATATTTCTTCCGGGAAATACTTTTTTTTTATTTTTCTTCTCCCTGGCCAGGTGGCGCGGGGAAGAATTTGATATAGCAGGGGGTTGTAATAGTTGAAGGAAGGGATGATGTGGAGTGAGTGGGAGACGGAGCCCGGTTAGATGAAGGGAGAAGAGTCCTTGATTTTGGGATTCACTTTCTGTTGGGGCCAAAGGAAAGGATTGGGACCTGGTTTGTCTATAACTCTTTCCTTCCTGCCTTGTTCGGTCTGATTTTCTTTGTTGGTTTATTTTTCTTTTCCTCCTTCCTTCCCTTCTTTAAAGAGGATGACCGTGATGGTGTTGGGGGGGTTCCTCCACGTCCATATCTGAGTCCGCACACGTTTGTTCAGACCTTTGTTTCTGCTGTTGAGTCTTCTGTGATTGTTGATTCTACTGTTATTGTTGTTTCTTTTGTTGCTACAGTTGCTTTTGGTTTTGTTGTTGCTACATTTTTTTGCCTTAGGCTGCCGTTCTTGCTGTTTTTGTCGTTCCTCTTTTCTAGCTGCACTTTTGGGGTTTGAAGCAACGGTTATTGCTGCTTTTGAGGCTCAATCCGTTCTTTGGTTGCTGTGGGACTTTCTGCCGGTTGGGGGTTGTTTGGCGTCTTTCATCCCTTCTTCCCCACCTCATTTCATTCTCTATTATCCGTCAGGAACCTCGCTGGACATTTTCGCTGCTTCTGCTGCTGCTTGGTTGGGGTATGGTATCGCGTTCTTGTTGGGACATGCATTTGTCATGTGTCCCACTGCACCACATGAACATTAGTAGGAGCGACAACCTTCTACAACCACGGGTATTATCCTCTCGCAGCACATTAACACGTTGAGGATCTCTCCGAAAAACTGCCTGGTCAAAGTGACCCGGGGTACAAAGTGGCAATCGCAGCTTTGCTTATTGTTGCCAAGATATCCTCCACTCCATGGACGGTCTTTTTCGTCCCTCACTTTTCAGGTGCTCCGTTTGTAAACGGTAGGATTTCGTTGCCAGTCCTTCTTCCCGCCAACTTCTTCGCCTCTTCCTCCGTAGCCAACAATATATCCTATAGAGCGTTTAACATACTGGTCAGAATTTTTTAACCTATCTCGAGGCTCTTCAATGCTTCCTCCATCTTTTCCCTTCTGACGCCAATCAGTCTCCGAGTTCCTACGTAGGTAGTAGGCAGATAGATCGTCTTTGTCTTCACGGCATCAATTGCTTCTGGGATGGTAAAGTACTTTTATGTAGGACTCATATTTTTCTTTTAGGGTTGCATAAACTTTGGCGTCATTTTGCGGACTGCCCTTATTCCAGACTGATATTTTTTTTTGCAGTGACATTTTCTCCATGTTCACCGTCTCCAAATTCACTGCCATGATAGGAAAGGCAAGTCGTACCACGTCCCAAAAAAAAAAAAAAAAAAAAAAAAAGAAATGTAAAGATTTGCCTTATAATTTCCAACGTTTTATCTTCAAACAGAATAAATTATTGGGACTTAGTAGCCGCGAGCAGATAAAAACAAATAGAAATCAAAAGAAAATTCAAATTTGGCGTGGAAACATTAAATCAAAACGAAATAACGTTCATAACAAAATAAAAACGAATTACGAAAAGAAAGAACTACGCAAAAGAAAATTAAAATTTTGTCGAACAAAAAAAGGAGACACAAAACAAAAAACACGGAAAGGTATTAAAACGAGAAAGAAAAATGAAAGCAATAAATTGAAAATAAAAAGTTCAAAAAGTTTCAGAGATGACAGAAAGAAACGAAAAATAAAACGATTAATTTAACGTCAATTGACTGTTCTTCAAAAATATTTTGTCACGGAAAATTTAGCTGGACTAGAAACCCAACCTACCAATTATCAATATCAATGGCCTCTTTTATATTTTTTTAGGCTAAAAATAACAACTGATAATATTACTGGAACATTCTAGAATATTCCACTTGGATAGTCTAGAGAATTAAAACAATTTTAAGTTTTAAAATTTGAAATTTACATTCACGAATAATTTTTCATAGATTAAAATGGATAAATGGGATTTATTTCTATGAAATCAAAAGTTGTTTTTCTGTTTACTAAACATATTTAGTTGTTATGCATCTGTGTACAGTTAATTATATGCAAAGCATGTTTATTCATTTTTTTGGAAACACAATAAATTTAAAACATTTATTGTACGATTATTTCAACCCACTGTGTGTGGGTGTGTTATTCCACATAGCCCTCTCCCTGGATTAAATGTCGGTAGGACGACTCATTTATTTCGCGCCCCTTTACCCATAACTAACCAAAATTTCCTAGTGATTCCTTGGCTCATCATGCCGAATAATTTTCCTGTGATTTGCAACTTGTCTTCGAACAACTTGTTTGAACTTTCCTCCGTTTTCTGCTAGAAAACGCAGAGACTACGTACTGTCGTCATTATACTTTTCCAAGAATAATCCCTCGTCTTGAATCGAACAACTCGTTCGAAATTTCCTCCGTTCACTGCCAGCGAACGTAGAGTTTTTCTTCACTGAAGATTGATGAACTTTTCATACACCTCTTTTGAATTCTAATCTTTACGAACCAGTTCTAAAAAAAAAAAGATTACATTACACACACATTATTAAACCTCGCAGTGAGTATTTTTCCTTGTAGTGTACGCATACACTTTTTCACAAGTAGACTATTTTCCAGAACCTTCCTGCTGAAGAAACTTTTCCCGCCTTAGCCATTTTGATTTTCGTTTTGGCGCGGAACATTAACATTCTACTAGTCTCTACATTATACAATCTGCCTACTGGCTAAGAACAGTCCTTTCCTTTCTGATAGTCTCCGCCGTTTGAGGCCAAAAAATTACTTCTTATTAAAAGTTTTGCATTTGTTTTCCACCAGACTCGTGTCCGTCATTTCCTCCTGGCTACTTATTTTTTTACCCTTTATGCACGTGTTGAACACAGTTATTTTTCTTTTTCTTTTTTTTTTACTTTGTTAGTGGATTCGGCAGTCGTAAGTAGTGTCTGGCACAAGGCCACCTTCTCGTAGGCCAGCACTGCTTGCTACCGGGTCCGCTACATGGGTATATATATAATTCAAAAACATGGACATAAAACAAGTATTCATACAGATAGAAGGGTTAAAGACAAATTCAGCTGGATAATTAATCTTTTTTCTTGATGGTAAATAAATACACAGATGTGTGACCATTACGTGTTTTTTAAATAAATATGATTAAGAACTAAACGTATATAACAAAAAAAAAAAACTTATTATTTTGAAAAAGAACACACCCGTTTTATGCAACGCGTTAACAATGAAACCATGTGGAAGAATTAAACACTTTTAAATGGAAATTAAAATGTGTAATTATGTAAATAAAAACGTGTAATTATTAATAAATTGATAATAATGTTAGTTCATCATTTTGTATCGCGAACTCCTTTTAAAAGAAACCCAACGGGTTCATCGGTTGTCTAGTATTTATCAAAGGTAAGGTAGAAAATTGTAGTTACAATATTAATATACTTGTTTGAAATTCAAGCTATTGGTATTTTTAATCGTAGAAGTATCTTTGATGTTGCCTCCTCAACAGAACACATTTAGGCCGTATAATTATTACGTTAAATGTGTTTATCAAGGGTTGCATTTAGTTTTAATCGAACCTCACGATTAATTTGTTTTAATGTATTCCTTCTTGTAGATGACTTCCAAATGTTAATGGACTTCGTGTTAATATAGAAAGATTATTACACATAATATTTAGTAACATGAAAATCTCGTTTGTAAAAAGGATTGACTATCATGATTAACTATTATGCAGTATCAGACTTCCAATATGGCTGTGAATGCTGAACGATTGTTATAAAGAGGAGACATTAGGCAACAGTGATGTCGTTCTACATAAGGATGCTTAGATTATAATGGATGCATCATGTTAGCAAGAATACGTTGTTTTTTTTTTTGTTTTTTAAGGAAAATGGGACTGTAGAAAAGCAAGTGCTCCAAAAGCTAAACTAAGCTGTGTACTAAAAATAGAAAAATATCACTAGAAACAAGGGAATAAGTGCTGAACTTCTACGTGATATCCATCCTGTATGCCAATGAGTGCTGGACAAACACCTTAGAGACAAAGAGGAAACCTGAAGCAAGAGAAATGTGGTTCTACAAAGTTTTGAATAAAATGGAAACAAAATGGAAACTCATATTTAACATCATGAAGAGACCGTTGCGGTTTCTGGGGGCATACGATGAGGAAGGAGGGCTTGGAAACTCTGATACTCATGGGGCAAAGAGAGCGCAAGAGGGAAAAAGGGAAACAAAACATGACGTACTTAGTAAGCTTGAATAAATGGATGGCGGAATAGGGCTTAAGAGAAATGAAAGAAATATAATGTTTATTAAATGACAGAAAGTTATGGAGAGCCCTGATCGTCTACGTCCTGAGAAGAACCAGCAAATAAAGAAGACGTCTGTTTCTAAGATCAGAAAAAAAAACCTTTTTAAATTTCTCGCTACATAATTTCTAAAGAAGTTTAGAAGAATTTGACGCTCAAAAGACATTATAGGTACAGGCGGAAGTAGCAGCTAACATATAGAACGATAAATGAATTGTAAGATATAAACTGGTAGGGTTAGTAAAGCCAAGTAAATCATTGTGTAGAACTCTAAATTATAAGATATTATGGAGAGGCAGAGCTACCCTGGTCCTGATAAAAAAAAAGGACATTAAATCTATAAAGCTCCAATTTATACTATTTACATCGTTTGAACTGTTGTCCTCATCTTTATAGCCATATTCACGACGTTTCGGCCGTTGTACACTCCGCCCTTCTTCAGTTGATATATTTTGGAATTTCAAACCGAACTCTTTATTTAGCTCATGCAGTAGATTCTAATTCCACGTGTCATGCCTTTTTTGGATATTTAAATATCAGTTAATTTCCCTTCAGTAACTCAACTCTGCAAGTGTTTCTTTTTTTTTTTTATTCCCTGTGGCCAGGAATTTAATTCACAACTCTGGATCAACACCCTTTTAGTTGGCCTCGCATATGCGTTGACCCAATGAGTTGTAAGTTCAATACCTAGTCACAGTATAGCGAACAAGTAAATGGTGACTTGAGAGTTAATAAAGAGAACTAACTGATATTGCGATATCGAAAAAAGGCAGTACGTGATGAAAGTGAACAATCTACAGCCATGGACTAAATAAACGATTCTGTTCGAAATTTCAACTTATATCACGTGAAGAAGATACTTTCCGAAACTTCGTGAATATAGCAAGAAAGATTGAGGAAAACAGACCGAATGATATAAATAGTGTAAATAGTTAAAATACATTAACTCAGAAATATAGACAAATAAAAGCTTCATTATGAATTTTCTTCTATAAGGTATATATATTTGTCTATGGGCGAAAATTACTGACGGACTTCAATTTTGAATGACCCCTAAAAGAGTTGACATTTCCCAAATCCCTGCTGAGCGATGAAAACTATATATCATTTGTTTTTCCTTTTTTACGGATTATAAACCTGTTGCAGGTTATTCAAAACCCGAAAATATTTTTAGATTATAAGAATCTTGGGGAAATAATAATTATTTACGTATACGCTTCCTACTAATTAAACCATAGCTATAGACATAAGAAGTTAATTCATACCTTACACAAGGATCTATACGCGTAAAGTGAATATAACGTAACTGACAGGAATTTGAACTCGGATATCCAATTTACTATTCCATGCCGTTATCAATTACATCAGCCGCATATCAAAATTTACAACACCTGATATCCCCAAATGATCACGCATCTAGGTACTGGCTAGGCTCGAGGTTGCTTAATTTCGGTTATCATACTAGTGACTGATATTCACTCTCCTTAACTTATATAGGTATGAAGTCCCTTAATAGGGGAACATTGTGTCGTATTAAACTTACAAGTGTAGCAGGCTATTTCTTTACAGCAAGTATTTATCCTTCACTGACTGAAGATTTAACTTGAGTCTTGGTTGAAATATATAAGATATTTCTCTTAAAGCGCTTGTTTAAAAAAATTGGTTTTTCATGTATCTGTTGTGTATCTTTCTAATACCGATTTCCTACTTAAGCTTTTGCTTTTGAAATATGAAAGTCAACATTTTGATTATATCAGTAATTTACCTTAGACTTACATGTGCTATTTGTTTCAGTTGTTGCCGTTGCAAATCATCAGGCAATGTGTCTTTTCTTATTTGATAAATTCTACCTGATTCTATAGCGCCAGTCTATAAGTTCTGATGAAGAGTTGTGTTCTGGAGAATTCATTAACTTGAAGTCATTTTAAAGTAATGCAGTTGTTCTCAGACTTTTTTTTTGTCAGGGTCGCTTTTTTGGAATATAAATTTGTTCGCGCTTCACTAAACTGATTTCACTGTGAAGGGGCAGAAGCAGGCCTACGGTAAAAAGTTCCAGAGTGAGGGCTTAAAGGGAGATAACCCTTGATTCGAAGTCAAAACATTATCATTGATAACTCTCCCCTCCAATTTGTGGACCCTAGTTACTATATTCTTAATACTTGATATAATGCAAAAATATCACAATAATAAAATAGGTCAATAATTATTTAGAACTATTTATACTGAGAGTCATGTATGCAATTATATTTAATCCATAATAATATTTTATATTTTGAAATCATATGTATTTTTGGCATATAAACTTTTTAAACAGCTTCTAAATCTTTGATTATCTTGAAATTATTCCGCCTTATCTGCTATCCCCTCCCGGAGCGCCTATGAGGCGCGCCGCACCGTTTGGCAACCATTAAATTAAAGAAACAGTTACATATTGCTTATAGTTTGGACCATTTTACCGAGTTAGATGGAATACATGACGGTCATAAGAGAGTCGAGGGGAATCTTGACGTGGTGTAATGGTTAGATCGCTTGTCCTGCTGCAACAATTTACTTTATAATAGTGAGTTCGATCCTCAGTGGCTGCCCCATACCTTCGGCTTTGTGTCACATCTATGTTACGCTTATAGAAACACCATAAGAGACTCTAGATTGCAGCTATTTAAAAACATGATTCGAGTTACTCAGGATCAATGCAAAGAAAAGTGTCGAAAATGGATGGTCCGCAATAAGGCATACATGCTTAATTCAAGCCATTTTTAATCATAGATCCGAAAAAATGGTTGCATATAGATATTTTAGTTATTTCCGGCATTATTCTACAGGAGGCGCCCAAATTATGTATACTGTTTATGAATTTTTTTTTTTAAAAAAGGAAATAATGTAGATATTAAGCTGAAAAGAAGTGCCGTAGTCACAATCATAGGCATCTTGTAATAACTGAATAGTCAATCAGATATCCTTACTAACAAAGAGTCAAGTCACCTTTATTCTTTTTGTATTTCATTAGTAAGGAGGAAGTTCCACTGAGACAGATTCTTCCTGAGAACCGCTACATTATGATACGGATTCCAAAGATGCCCCGATCTTAGCCTCTTCAAGTCTCAATAGAACCGTTATCTATACTACATTCCTCAACAATATGCTTTTCTTACATCCTCATACATCTTTCCAGCATCGCTCAGTAAGCATCTACCTTGAGTGACTCTTGAGACTTATACTGAGTAAGCGTTTAATAAAAATATAGTAACGGTCTAAGTCGATAATGCGCTTTTTGTGGAGACACCTAAATAACTACAATAATAATATTTGCCTAAATAGTCCCTGTAAGAAGGCTCTTAGGAATTAACATAAAACTTTTCTTATATGAAGTCAGACCTAAAAGTTACTTGAACGTAAAAATATCCCTGAGTAAATCTTCAAATGAGGAAATGTACTAATCGGTATATATCTCGTGCTTATTCGAATTAGGTAATAGTTACAATACTCGTATTATATTGGGTTGGTGCAAAAATAATGACGTAATAATGTCGTTTTTTGACGTATTTTTAACGTAAAAAAACGATATTATTACGTCACTATTTTTGCACCAACCTAATATTTCCCACCGGTTCCAGTGGTCGAAATTCGGTAAAAGCTTTGATTTCGAATATAGAATTACAAAGCAACTAGGTCATCCATGTTTGGAAGATTGGCGGAATGCGTTTTTTTTTTTCCCGCTTCCTCATTATCACTTGACACATGTCAGTCATATGAGAGCCAAGGTTTGATGAGGTTATTTAAGAGAATAACTCGAGTTCATAATTTAATATTTTTGGTTTTGTCTCAACTTACTGTAAGTGATGATAATAATGATGATGGCTGAGTAATCCCTGTACGTGGACGGCAACCCCTACAATATTCTGGAAGCCCAATGTTACCCGACTGATAAGTTATAGCCATTTACTGCTTGAGAAAATTGTGTACTTAACATAATAGTGATTTATTTGTTATAGCTTAGGTGTGGCACAAGGCCGAAACTAGGAAATGTGTTCATAACATATATACTGTTTGTATTCATATAAAGCGAGATCTCGCGACAGCTGAATTTTCACTTATAAAAATTGATTTTATCATTTATTTCGTATATCATGCGAGTTCCTTTTTTTGAGAGAACAAATTCCAATAGACTGACCTCTTTTCCTCTAATTTTTTTTATCCTATCTTCTTGTTAAATAAGTTAAAAAAGTAAAAGAGAATGATAAAAGTATCGTTAGTAATGCTATACTCGTTGCGTAAACGCGTACAGCCATAAACAACCAAACAAGAAACAGCTAAACTTAATATTAACCTAAATAAAGGCAAAGATGTTTGTGTTTTACAATACAAAACTAATATGTGAATATTACATGCATTATAAATTGGCTACAGTTTAGCAAAACATCAGTTTTATCAAAATCATATTTATTGTAAATACAGCTGTAATTTTTAACTACAGGAAATGGATATATAGTTTGGTCAACGGCGAAGCCAGGGCTAGCCGTACATACGCTAACTTTACATTTTACATGTATGATGCAACCCCCTTAAAATTAGATTCAAAATGAGGTCATTAAAAGTAGCATGATACGCGTGTATGTAGGGTAATCTATTTTCTCTCATATCTGTATTCTTAAGATAAAACTAAATTTATAAATTAAGCACAGCACGAGATTAAAACAGTAATTAATGGAATAAAACAAAATTGTGACAACGTACAATACTAAATGTGTAATGGAGAAAATATTCCTTGTTGCTGTAAATAAGTTTAATATTCAGATAGTTCTTCATCAATCGGCAATGTTCACAATTCCACTTTAGGGAATTTATTTACATCTTATCTTTTGCATAAAATTATTGCCAGCATGTTTTGCTGTATGAGATGTATTATGCAAATTTTACGCATTTATTTCTTAATCTGACCGAGAGTAAGTGAAACCAGAGAAAACGAACCAGCAGATAAGGATGCATTATACACACACACACACACGCACATAAATATATATATATATATATATATATATATATATATATATATATATATATATATATATATATATATATATATATATATATATATATATTGTGTATTTATGCTGCAATCCCTCTTTTATACATGTTTCGTTAAAAACGACTGGCAAGTTACTGCAATTAAGCCTTTAATTTCATCTTTCTTTCTTTTTTGATACAAGTGTTTTCTTTTCTGGACACAAAGTGTTGTAAAACTGTAAGAATGCTTTCCGCTATACTTTTAGCCATTAACAAGGACGATTTTATTGTTACTTTTTAAGTGAATGTATTGGTTGTGTGTAGGTATCTAGAATCATATGGCTGTTTTATTTTCCAAACACGATTAGAACATTCTGATCAGAATGTTGATGCGAGGTGTTGATCTCAGTGTTTACTTTTAAATTTAGATTTTTATTGGTACATATATACATACATTATATATATATATATATATATATATATATATATATATATATATATATATATATATATATATATATATATATTAACTGATTTAAAATATGGTTTCTTCGCTACCATGTTTCAAAAACCGAAGCTAAAAACTTCAAATTTAATTATATAATTAAATTAAAAGCATTAGTTCTGTTTGATCTTGAAGCGAATTTTTGAATCTTCGCTTGAAGATGAAACACAAAAAATAAAAAATATTAATAAGAACACCGGATTATATATCTTACTGTTCTTTCTTTTTATTATAATATATATATATATATATATATATATATATATATATATATATATATATATATATATATAGAGAGAGAGAGAGAGAGATAGATAGAGAGAGATAGATAGATAGATAGATAGATAGATAGATAGTCAGTCAGTCAGTCAAACCTAGAGAGCCAGACAAACCTACCAAGGTTTCCAAGTTGATCGGCAGGGAAAGCTGACGATCCGTTTAGGTGAAACCTTAGTAGGTTTGTCTAGCTCTCTAGGTTTGACTAGGTCTGGTCTACTTTTGTATTGAGCACTTAAGTTAGTTGATTACTCGTATCGGTTTTTTTTTCTTTGGGCTTTGGACCTGTATGCTGTACTATTATTTTCGACAGACGTTCATGTTCATAGCTCTTTCTTTTTTTTTAAACCTTTTTTTTTCTTCGGGATTGATTTGACTATTAGCAAATCAAGAAACCAAAGTTTTTCCAAGACGAGTGTCGTTACATATTTATATATATATATATATATATATATATATATATATATATATATATATATATATATATATTGTGCGTGTGTGCGTGTGAATGTGTGTATCGAAGGCACCTCTGCTCATTCTTAAACAAAACAAATAGGACGACCTTGACCTTCGTAAACCTTCTACTCCGAGAATTGAATCAGCAGTTATTTAGCAATTAAAAACTATACTGATATATTTTGAGATAAAAACATACCATTAGGTATATCGGTTATGGACACATTAACCAACATACAGCATTCGGATTATTTTTTTATTTAGCGTTTTCTACTCCCAGTAGCCAGGGAGTAAAACGTTATGGACATAAATTTGGCTCCTTTTTTGACGAAAACTAACATCCCGTTCGGCAGAGAGGAACCCGGACAAGCATTTGCCGAAGGGCAAAGTATCGTCCGAAGTGCTAGACTGACCCTGAAACAGTTTATACGGGTTCTAAGGCAATAGTTTTGGACAAGCCTACGGGCTCGCAGAACCTGGGATAAACTCGGCCTTGTGTCACATACATCACTTGTGGGGCGGGGGCTGTTAAATATTAATTTCTCGGCCATGGGCCTAGGATCCGTGTGTAGTATCTGTTCGCTGCTTTTGGTCTCCCTTATATCCTTCTGAGGGATACTATTCGGCTTAATTAGATTTTCAACGATTTATCCATCCTGAAAGTTGTATCATCTCCACGACTCGGCTCTGTTTATGGAGATTTTCATCTGCGGGGTGAAACATCTCCGAAAATTTGCACGGATTGTTGAAGCAGATAGCCAGGGTATTTCCATCCTTCGTGTTGGATTATCTCCGACGATTCATCTTAACCGTAAAAAGTAGACAGTAAACATTTCAGCTCTCGCTTCGCAATTACCTTCCTGCGCGACCACTGATCAGCATCTCATCACCGATACGTTCCTGCCCGGCGTATCGACCAACTTCCCGTCGTCGACACGACCAGTCAAACCACATCTGAACTTCCCATTGTCGACACGTCCAATCCGACCGTCGACACGATCGGTACAACCACATGTCAAATTCCTGTCATCGACACATCCGGTTCGACCACACTTCAGTTACCTGACCTCGAAGCCTGACCAACCAACCGACCGACGATCAACTTACCTACAAAGGTCTTCACTAAAGATTGCTGGACCAGTCTAACCGAACTTGACATTTCATTCAGTAAATGTTTTAATTATTCTAAAAAGTTGCCTATATATATATATCCTACTTTTTCATGGTAAGCGTAATGCAGGCCGTCATTGGTTAAGCTTCAAGGACAAATTTAATATTATTTTGGTGCAAAAATAATGACGTAATAATGTCGTTTTTTGACGTATTTTTAACGTCAAAAACGACATTATTGCGTCATTATTTTTGCACCAACCTAATACAATTTAATTGCTGCAGACATCCCTATAGACGAGTTCTAACTTGCTGTTGAAAATCGAGCAAACTGCTACCGAGGTATTACTAACTTTGAAAAGAATCGTCTTAACCACCTGAAAGAATTAAGAATTAATATTAAATCTCGGTCTAATACATCAGCTCATATGACGGTCGACGCTTCGGTACGCCCTTCGTGTGGATTTGTTTGCAAATACCGTGCAGGATTTTGGCCTCATACGAAACATAGACATAAAAACCGAACTGAAAGAGACTCATACGTCGAAAACGACGGGAGAATCCATCATCATCATTATCATCATATAGATATAATGTTTTGTTAAGGTTTTTTGTAGTTTGTTAGTCGCACCACCATTTTGAATGTTTGAAGGACATATATATATATATATATATATATATATATATATATATATATATGCATGTGTGTGCGCACGCGTGTGTGTGTGTGTGTGTGTGTGTGTGTGTGTAAACAATGTTTTTTTTATTTTTTAATCCGATTCATTTTTATTACTAGAAACGTTATTTTTTTTTACAAGATATTTGCGTTTATTTTATTTATTTTTATTTTAAACAGTATTTACTTCATCTATTCGTCTACTCAAGAAAACTTATAAAGAAAATGTCCCCTCCGGTATTACGATTTTATATCTCAAACTGACCGGAAGCTAACTGAAACCGCATAATGAGAGTCCGCATTTAGGGAAGCATTTCACGCATCCTCACCCACACATCCTTCATAAATCCCGTAACAGAAAATATCTATCAGAGTAGCCCTCTGCATAAAACTTCTGGCTCCCAGTATTAATATCACCTTATATAGTAATTGCAATGTGTTAAAAGAATTTATTTTTAAATAGAAAGACGCCTAATCCTATTCCAGCTACGTTCCTTCCCGGGGCTCCGAATAAACATTACTACTATATAGGCATCACGCAACTACATCTTAAGCAGACAACCCTGAATAGAAATTAACAAAACTCAACAACAACCCATTAAAAATAGCTAAAGGAGTGACCAAAAGCGCTTCAGACACTAGACATTATAGACAATTTTTACACTTCCTTAATCACACGAAGCGGGAAAATATAACAATAGTATTAGAAAAACTAATTAAGAAATTAATCAAATTTTCCTTGTTTGTCATATTCAAGGAAACATGTTTGAAACAATGGTTGCTGCTCAAGCTACTGTTTTATATCTAGAGATTTTATATAAAAAACCAAAGAAAATCAACCATTTTATTGGTCCTGATATGGTGTCTCGGCTTCAGTCATCGACTTCTACGGTCGTAATGTTGTTTCCCTTTACCTTTTCAGTAAGTACTTTCATGGTAATTGTTCTGATGAGCTTTTGTCTATGGTAGCTAGATTTTATTCATTTAGGCGTATTCCTGGACTGGTGACGAAGTCTCATCACTTTAAAGTTGAGACGGTTAGATAAAACCGCTAATTCTACGCTATTTTTTTTTCACACTTCTTGCTTATATGAAACTCTATTCCGTACTCATGCTTTCCTCTCAACTTTAATCTTCAAAAACTCAAATGCAATTTCAATCGCTATCTGGTGTATTCCTGATTACACTTCTTTTATTCCCGCTCCTTAGTATTGTTCATGCTTTCTAATTCTGCCACAACCAGTAACCCGTTGTGTCACACTGGATTTTTTGCCTAGCTTCGGTAAGAACTTGCATATATATATATATATATATATATATATATATATATATATATATATATATATATATATATATATATATATATATTCGCTTTTAAACCATGAGATCCGGGTTCAAATATAACTACAGAGGATTTGTCAGGAAGGAAACTTCCTGATGTTATCGGCCTGGAGAAGGACGATTCCAGTGTGCGGCACCTGAAAACCATACCACGAGTTGACCCAAGCCTTTGAGTGAAATTGGGTAGACAGGACCGTTGGTGGTGGCCGTTGATAGGTGTGCTAATACGAAGCCACAAGTCATCGCGAGCGAGGGATTGAGTGTGCTGGCCTTGTTCAGTTTGTGGATCACGCTAGATATCACGCTCTCTCTTAGAAACTATAACTAAGGTCTGCTCAATATAGTTGCATTATAACCACAGGTTGGTTCTGTGGGTGCTGAACAAACACAGATGTGCCTTTCCGAGTGTCTGTATTAAGAATTGGCTAGCCGCCTTATTAGAGGGGTATCTTCGAATACGAGTGACCATATATATATATATATATACATGTGTGTGTGTGTGTGTGTGTGTGTGTGTGTATAACATGTTTTGAGTTAATTCTATTTATCTGGTATTATATTATATGCAGTCACTTATCTACAGGTTGTTTTCAATTCGCCAGCGGATTTGTCTTTGTCACTGGTCTGTCTGTCTGTCTCTTTCTCCGTAGGTGTTCTGATTATTGCATTCTGATATCGGGCAGTATGCAAGTAATTGTCGCGTTCACATAACAGTTTTAAAGAAACATACTATCCGTGAATTTCATGCATGCGAAATTATCATATCAGGTTGGTGCAAAAATAATGACGCAATAATGTCGTTTTTTGACGTATTTCCTAACGTCAAAAAACGACATTATTACGTCATTATTTTGCACAAAACTAATAATACACAATATTTTTACTCAAAATATTGTCTTCATCTATGTTATTATCATAACGTTTCAGCCGTTGTACGCTTCAAACCTCTTCAAGTGTTTGTTGATCAGCGTAGCCTTCATGAAATTTCGAAATAAATATTTCATGCAATCGACGGGGGTTAATTTGTTCACGTGACTTTCTCAATTTCTAGGGATATATCTTCTAATTATTACTCAATATCACTAACCTGCCAATGTGTAAACTCACAATGACTATGCGCACAAAAACAAGGCTTTAATCTCCAACAATGCTTCTCAACCTATTTCAGCCCATGGACCATTTTTTCTTCAAAATTGGACGACTCCTTTTAATTTTAGCCTATTCAGTTTTCACACTAAAATACTCAATTAAAAGACAAAGTAGTCTAGACTTTAAAATTTATTTTAGTAAACAAAAACTATATATAATATAATTTTTTTATATGAATAAAAAATTTATATTATATATAGTATATATAACATTGTATATATATATATATATATATATATATATATATATATATATATATATATATATATATATATAAAGTTGGTGCAAAAATATGACGTAATAATGTCGTTTTTGACGTAACGTCAAAAAACGACATTATTACGTCATTATTTTTGCACCAACATAATACATATATATATATATATATATATATATATATATATATATATATATATATATATATATATATATATATCCTATATATGATAAAAATAAATATAGCACTGCATAATACGTACGTAATTTCAACATTTTTAAATATAATGGTCATGTATGTAATTAAAAAAAATATTATATTTTTTTTAATTCTTCGAAGTATGAATAATTTACATACATTTTAGTGAAATGGCTATAATATTTTATGTCTACGTATTCGACCGCTAAAAATGCTATGTGGACCACCGGTTTAAAATCACTGATCTACAACACTATTTTATAAATGATGTTTTTTAGAGTTTGATTATTATTAATCAATTAATAATGAATCTCTACACTTGTTGATACGATGCCTTTTGTTTCGTCTCGACTTATTGTTAATGACATCTATTTTTTCATAAATTACACCAACAGTATAAACGATGTCTGTGTAATTAGACATTGTTGGAAAGGCTTCACATTGTGAAAATATTGAAGTCAGATTATGATGTTATATAAATAATTAAAAAAAAATTGCAATTAAATTCAAGATTTTATATCTACAAGTCACATTTTTCCTGAGTTATTTTTGTTCGATATTGATACAGGGCTTACTTTATTTATATATATATATATATATATATATATATATATATATATATATATATATATATATATATATATATATATATATATATATATATATACAAGCATATAAAATGTGTTCCCAGGTCCACCCTGACCCGGGGTGGTAGCACTTGTTAGCTATGGGAAAAATCGAAACTGAGGTCAAATGCATAATGAAAGTGTAAAACTAGGTTTTATTTTCAGAAATTTTAAAAAAATTATTACCTGAAATAAATTTTTGAAGAAGAATAACTTACCAACCATACATTTTTGAAAAAAAAAATATTACCAGCAATACATTTTTTTAAATTATATTACCAGCTATACATTTTTGAGGAAAAAAATATTAACAGAAATAGATTTTTGACAAAACAAATATAGTACCAGTAAAAACAAAGTAATCGGCATTAATCGAACCATTGAGGTTGATATATTGTAAAACAAACCAAATCAAATCAAACTAAAGAGGAAACATCATTATTTTGAACTCTATATAATGTATAATCTTTCAAAATCACAGCGTGTAACATTGGAATTGCAAATATCACGAAGCACTTTATGACTGTTTTTATAATTGCTCGCGAATTTGAGTGCACATATTTGTCTTTTAAGTATTCCCATGAATGATTCTGTAGTATGAATTTGAAAATATTTGAATATTTCATTATCTGGTTGTTTAATCCATATTTTCGGCAGATGTTCGCCAAGAAACGCTCCCACATTACGGCGATGGGCCAAGATCATCTACATTGATTTAAAAATGTTTACGTTGCAGTCCACTTGCCAAGCAAAATTTTCTTCTCTTAATGAGCTCGTGGATACCCGATGTCTTCCGGAATGATGTTTGTCTTTCTGTGTTAAGCTTATCGCTGCCAATTTTGGATCTTATTTTTAAAAATTCTATTGAATTTCTGCTAAGTTCTCGCATTTTCAGTCGCTCTTTCGAATAACTTCTTTTTCTCAAAACTTCGTCACATCCCATCTATCATTTTGAATGAGTTGTAGTGAAAAACTATGAAAGTTTTACGTAGTGAGCAGTAATGTTTGTACATATTTTTTAGACGTGCTTTATAATAAACAAATTTCACATAAGGTTTTCGATATTTCACATCAAAATATATAATAAATGAATTTCCCGAACGATGTTCAATTTCAACCGCCAACATATTTTCCAAAATTTGACAGTGTTTTTTCTTTCTACTTGTTACACGGTCTCTAAAATGGTGACCGTATGGACTGGAGGTAAAGGTTTAAAAACTGTAGCAATGCATTTTTTTTTCTCCCATGATTCCCTCATTCAAATCTACAAATCTATCATTCGTCCTTGCATTGAATACTGCTGCCATATATTGTCTGGTGCCCCCGGTGTACATCTCCAGATCAACGACAATGAGAACTCACTTCGGTCTACTTGCTTCGCTGACAGATATAATCTTCAAATATTCAAATGTAATGTCAATCGAAATTGATGCCTTGATCCTGATCGCCCTATTTCTCTATACCCTTTCCTCAAACACCACTTTTTACTCTTGTTCTCACTCACTGTAACCACACTTGCGTGCTAGTGGCACTCCCTCAATGCTTGGAGTGAATGCTTATATATATATATATATATATATATATATATATATATATATATATATATATATATATATATATTATTTATTTAAAAAAATGATTCCATCGCTACATAAATAGTATAAATTGTTTCAAAACAAGAGCCGAAAACTACAATATAATTATTTGAATTAAATCGAATTAAAGTACCAAGCTCTGTTACATCTTCAAGCGGAATCTTTTTTGGAATAACTATTAGGTTGGTGCAAAAATAATGACGTAATAATGTCGTTTTTTGACGTTAAAAATACGTCAAAAAACGACATTATTACGTCATTATTTTTGCACCAACCTAATAATTCCTGAATATATATATATATATATATATATATATATATATATATATATATATATATTATTATTATTGTAGTAGTAGTAGTAGTAGTAGTAGTAGTAGTAGTAATACACTGTTGGTAAAATACTTCAGATAGCAGAACTTGTAATATATCAAAACAAATTGGTATCCGAGGAAAAAATTTGAAAAAAAGAAAGAAATAGAAACATCAGAACAGTGCGAAACAAATCGTCCAGTGCCTTAAGATTTTAGTCCCCCACCAGAAAAAACAAAAAGCAACGAATAAAGCTAAAACGTAGAGTGCTCAAAACGCTAATTAGGGCTGAGATAAATAAAATAAATCCTAAAGAGCCAGGGACATCCTACCTAGGTTTCACCTAAACGGATCTTTAGGGTAATCTGGCTTTATTTTTATTTATTTTATACATTTACACATCTTTCGCGTGTTACCTTCTCTTCGACACTAAGCACCCCGGGAACAAATTTTGCACATGGTCAAATCTTCATCTAAGAAGTAACACTAAATCTCGGACTTTCAGCTCATATGACGGTCAACGCTTCCGTATGCCCTTCGGGAGGATTTGTTTGCAAATCCCGTGCAGGATTGTTGTCTCATACGAAACGTAATCATAAAAACTGAATATATATATATATATATATATATATATATATATATATATATATATATATATATATATATATATGTGTGTGTGTGTGTGTGTGTGTGTGTCTGTGTGTGTGTGTGTGTGTGTACGGCCAAAGCTTTTGCATTCATGGAGTCAATAAAATGTACTTGTAGTCCCAGCATAATAGAGAACATGCCCTCATGCAAATTGCCAAATTTTCATCACATATATATATATATATATATATATATATATATATATATATATATATATATACACACACACATATATATATATATATATATATATATATATATATATATATATATATATATATATATATATATATATATATATATATATATATATATATATACACAAACACACACACATATATATATATATATATATATATATAAATATATAAATAATTGGTAATCTAATATAGTGCCTGGAAACTTCAAATAAGGCGGACAAATGAAATTATATATATTTAATGAACTAATCCCATGGTATTTAAATTAACGCTCTTTTTATGATTTGCAAAATAAGCAAATTCACTAATGTACTGCTAATACTATTCGGTTAGAATATAGAATTCTAAGAACCGAGTTCGAATTCTAGTCGCGTTCGTTACCTCCATTTAAGCGCAAATAACCTTGGGAAAGATATGAAACCATCTTGTCTCCCTCCAGCTGTGGGACTTATAACTAGAAAATCGTTGTCATTCCAAAAAAATGTTAATGGAATATTCATTCGCAAACAGAATTGAGGTTATAATCTAAAATATGTTTCAATTTTAAATTAACCTCAAAGTGTTGATAATCCGTAAAAATATCAATCAAAAACTACTACTAGTGCTACTACTAATAGTAATTATTATTATTATTATTTGTAAGTGTATAGCAAATACAGTAGTCAATTATGATTTTCGTATGTTCAAATGAAATATAAATATTTTTTTTCTTCTTAATTCCTGTTCAGTGTTCTCTCCCTCCTTTAATAAAGTTGTTCTTTGTGTCATATTGGTTTACACTCAGTAAAAAGCCATTACATCTAAGTGGCTTTAAAATTACCTCTTGGCGGTAAAAATAACACATTTACAAATGTTACAAAGCAAAAACTTACATCCGTCATACGAAATCGTTTTATTTTGTGTGGAAGCCATTAGTGATATGAAAAGAATGGACCTAAAGGTATCACAAAAGATGATGACTGGCAATTAATATGCAGTGTAAGATTTTATAATTATTCTCTCTCTCTCTCTCTCTCTCTCTCTCTCTCTCTCTCTCTCTCTGTCTCTGTCTCTGTCTCTCTGTCTCTCTCTCTCTATATATATATATATATGCGGGTGTGGGTGTGTGTGTGTGTGCGTACGTGTGTAACCGAATGTAATAAGAACGAAAATAATAGAAAATTCTAATGTTCGCAGCATTAATTCAAAAGAGGGTTCAATACCAAGAGTAGACCAATAATTATTTATTATAATTTTTACATACGGACAAAACTACTTACTCACTACGAAGATGCAGTCTTGTTTCGATGCGCATGCATATCCACTGGTCAAAACGTCCCTCCGCAGGTTTTGAATTCAGAGTTTTCCTTTTCCTCGACCTGTTGCCATCCAAGGCTATAGAGCCTAATCTATCTTGCTATTTACCCCTTCCGGGAGGGAGAAGAAAGGCATTAGTACCTTTCCCAGTGGCATTAACACGTAAGTGAATGCAATGAATTCAACTGGAATTCGAACTCGGCTCTCCGATTCTTCAATCCCACCCTCTATCCAATACTCCACCTCCTCTATACAAGTTATTGACTATAAATGCATTAATTTTTGAATGATTCATCGCGGAACCGTGTTCATTTGAAGTTTTGTGTGTGTGTGTTCTTTTCAGCGTCAGCTAAACATGCACGTCTCCCCGAGAAAGATCAGAAATCACACCTCAAATGCTGCCATTCTTAAACATAAACTAGGGGAAGAAAATATTAAGTCGAATATTTGTCAGATTTTAGAACAAATTACCCACTGTTAGTATTACACTAAATTACTAGAAATCTGACACAGCTATCATTAAATTTTTGCCGAAAGAATTATTGAAAAACTTGCATTTAACCGATATATAAGAAAGTTTTTCAATTTATTTTGTACCTTTTAGATAAGTGGATAATCATTATTGTTGAATGGAATTAAAGTCGCCTAGAATAGCGTACTAATCCTTGTGTACAATCGTCACAATTATGGACACACGTGTGCGATGAACGATAAAGGAAGTGTATTTGGGATTGGTATCTTATATTAGACAGTATGTAGTACCATAAAATGTCAGCTAGTGAAAAAGCTCAAATTGGATATGTTAAATCAAGCAGCTACAGAAGTTTAAATATCTGAGAAGAATTGCAAAAAGAAAAATCAATGCACATTTCGAAATCAAATGAAGAAAGCACATTCGAAAAGATGCTTTCCAATAGCTAAACAAAATATTAAGAAACAAGAAAATTTCATTATAAACAGTGAAAAGTGTGATGAAATGCGATGAAATAGCAATCGTTCTACATGGCAGTGAATACTAGACGATTTCTTCCCAGATGATGAGAAGACTGAAGGCAACAGGAGTGTGGTTCTACAGAAGGTTGTTGAGAATACCATGTGTAAGAACGTAAGAAATATGGATGACTTAAGGACATTGGGTGCAAAACGGTATTTATAATCAGTATCAGAAAGACACAACTGGAAATTTTGACCACATACAGTGGAAATCTGGCTTGGAGAATTTGGAATCTCACATGACAAAGCAAAAGAACAGCGGAAGCAGTGGGTCAACTGCTTGATTTACTTGTGGGAACGAATTGGTGGAATGGTAAAAAAATAAAAATTGCTAAGAGCTACGAAGGAAAGAAAGTTGTGGAGAGCCTTGAACAAAAATCACATATTTTACAGATATAAGAATAATAATGAACTTTGTATATATTGAGGTATGTAATGTGACTGCGACAGAATGCAAATGAATTTGAGTATGAGTGACTGACAGGAATAAATATAAAATGTAGTTGTTTTGTTAAATAATTTAACAGACTATTATTTTGTACAAGAAGTGTATATTTGCTCCGACTTCCTGAGCATGGTCATGGGGCTAGACGTAAATGGCAGTCGATTTTGATTGGTTGACTTAAAGTAGGAAAGGAGATAGGAGAAATGTTTCCGGGAGTTGAGTCTTAAACATCAAGCAATGTAGACGTGTTCGCTTTTCTTTCTTTTTTTGTCTGAAACGGTTCCGCAGTGTGGGGAAACGACAACACTGGATAGTTAGAAAATGTACAAATCGACGTGAATAATAAAACTAGAAAATTTAAAATTCTCTGTTTGATATCATTTATTGCTAACTAAAACAACTAGTGATCGCCTTCCAAAAAAGACGAGATGAGACCACCAAAGGGGATACGTAACAGCTTTTATCTGTATTGTCTAGATTGGGAGCGGTTAATGTTCGAATATGTGACAGAGTGAATATTATTAATTGTGATATCCATAGTTGTGTAGCAATGGTGCCACTGGTATTGAATTGAATCGGCGTGATTTTTTTTTAAATATTGCTCTCTTTCACTTCTACCACAGGACTAACAACATATTTTTTTCTACTTTATGAAACACAGAAAACATGGAAATACGTCAGACACGTTAACTAACTCGACAATTTCAAATGATGAATTTTCTGTCTTTTCTTCTTTTACTGTTTTGTTATGTGTTTCTACAGAAGGATGACAAGGATATCATGTGCCAAACATGTGAGTAACAACGAGGATTTGAAGAGAATTCAAACTTATATTTAACATCAGGAAGAGGCAGTTGATATTTCTGTGACACGTAATGTGGAAGGAGGGCTTGGGAAATCTGATACTCACAGGAAAGATAGATGGATAGAGGGACAAAGGAAAACAGCGGTGGCAAATCATTACCATTCTCTTTACGTTGATTTGATAAGGAGTAAATTCGACTCAGACTTCCGCAGAATTGTTATTTTCGGGAACATACTTCCGAGAGGATTCTCCCCTGACTACTACACTATTGCTTGCTTCAGGTCCAGTGTCAATTGATATCTAACCTACAAGTCCTCATAATGCGCACTTCGTTCTCTCTCTTTCCACATCTCTTACAAGAATCTTGCTCATTCTAGCATACCTACGGACGATAATAGGAATGTCCCTATTCACATAAATGCAGTAGTAAATACTGTATATTGGTCTGCAGTTGGAGATTCCTCTCCAGCTAAGCTAGTTGAACTCTCTGTCTTCGGGCAGAGAGGATCTATGTCGAAGGGCAGAGTCACACCTGTGGTGGTAGACAGCTACCCGGCCCTGTTTTATACGGGGTCTGCGGGGAATTTTGCCCGAGTCTAAGGGCTCGGGCACCCCACGTTAAATACGGCCTTGTGCCGCATCTGACCGCGTGGGGCGGTTGGCAAATATCCTGCAGTTAGTGATTCGTTTCCAGCTGTGTGATGGACAAACTCTTTGCCTCCGGGTAGAGCGGATCCCTAGACGAGGCTCTGACAAAGGGCAGTCTCTCGTCTCGGGAAACAGCTACCCGATCCCGTTTTATACGGTGTCTACGGGGAATTTTGGGCCAAGCCTACGGGCTCGGATACCCAACATTAAATTCGGTTTTGTGCCACATCTAAACGCGTGGGGCGGTTAGTAAATATCCTGCCGTTAGAGATTCATTGTGGAATTCACTTATCTCACTTCTAGCAGTTGATTATTTCTTCTATGCACCTCTGGTGAATCTTATATATGTTGTTCTTGTCCTAGGTATTATCATTCATTACCAACCTTCGTTTGCTTATTCCATTCAGTAACCTCTTCTAGGTTAAAACAGTGAGCCTCTACCGTGAATGGCTCTTGAGACTTGAATTGGGTGAACTAACAGTAAAAACAAGAAGGATCGTAATGATCGTGGAAATCTTCTTTTGGGGATCAGTTCCACATAGTAACAGTTGTGAGAAAGGAACTTACTTCGTGGAACTCTCTCATTAGCAATCTGAAGCGCGGTGACGATCCTGTGTACGTGGCATAGCAAATCCTGGCTATGATTGCTTGAATATACAATATTTCCATTATTCGGACTATTGTCACCATGTTTATCATTAATCATAACGTTGTACGCCCCGGCCTTCTTCAGTTGGAATGTCGAACTGAACCTTTTATTCCGCTCACTGGACTATGTTCTATTTCCACGTCCTATGTGTATGATGTCAGTTATCTCCTGTTAATTCCTCTCTGAAAGTTCTCCAATGCCTTAACCAGGTATTGAACTCACACTCTTTGGGCCTGTCACTGGATCTAACTAACGCCTTTATCCACTGAGGACAGTAATTAAGGAATTTAGAAGGTCCGAACATTTGCAATGGAAATAGCGATAGTATAGCGAGAGGCTAATACATTGTTTAGCTATTGAAAGGCATATTTTGCTATTTGAATATGCTTTCGTTATTTGGAGTCATATAGACCATAGTTTTTTTTTTATTTTTCTCAGATAATTAAACTTCAGTAGCTGTTTGATTTGACATATCCAATTCAGAGTTAACATCTTGGGCATTTTCGCTAGCTGATATCTATGCTACTACATCCCGTCTAGATACCAAACCCAAATACACTTCCTTTATAGTTCATCACACACATGTGTACATAATTGTGGCAATTGTACACCAGGATGTGTACGTTATTTTAGGCGATTTTAACTCCAATCTACAGTAAAAAAATATTCACTTATCTAAAAGGTACATAATGATTCAGATATTTCCTTTATTTGGAAAAGGGTGTGCAATTTTGAAAATAATTAATCAAACACAAGGCCGCGTAATCCGGGACGATGACGACTGGGCAACTTCAGCAAAGATATGGCAGCAATAACTCGCTTTTTATTCAATTCGTTTAATTGCAGGTAGGATTATTAAACAAATACTTCTAAAAATTCAATTACTTTTCGGTAGCATACGTATATACGAGGTATTTCATAAAAATAACAGGACCAGGTGTGTTGCGTGATCTAGGGGCAAAAGACTGATAAGCGAATTGTGTTATCATATACCCTGATAACTGGAGAGTTTTTAACTGTAATTTTAGCGTTCTGCAACATTGGCATTCTGCTTCACATGTCTGCTTCACTACGACAATGCACCAGCCCACTGAGCATCCGGCAGTTTATGGCGTGAATAAAGTCGTCGTACTGCAACTACCTTTCTATTAACCTGATCATGTTCCGTGTGACTTTCTATCTCCAAGCTCAAGGGGATCATCAAAGAGAACCGTTTTGAAGCCACGGAGGCCATAAACCGGGTTGTAACGATCACCTGAGGGGCATCGAAGAAGAATCCTTCCAGCAGTGCATAGAAGCGTGACAGAGAACGATGTAAAACTGCATCAGCAATGAGGGGGATTATTTGAAGGTTAAAACATGTAGTTTGTTATTTGGAATTGAAATAAATCGCTTGTGACGCCAGTCCCGTTACTTTTCAGACAGACATCGTATACAGTGGCAGATTAAAGAATGTGTTGCTGGAAGCAATGAAAGCTATTTTTTAGACGCGTGACAGTCCCGCCAGCAATATATTTATAATCTAAAGAACGACACAAAATAAAACGAGGCGACAGTAGTTTGATAGAACAAGTCAACATTATACTAAATGATAAACGGTAGCATGAAGTCATGGATTCACAACCAACAATCACAAAATATGTTAATACACACACATACACACATATAAGAAATATAGTCTTAAGATGTACTATATTTATGGGATAAAGCGCTCAATATAAGAGATAGAGCGTGTGTAAATATAAAAGTGAACATAGAAGTCAACACTTACAGGCGACAGTCTGTTTCATGCTACATGCAATCGTCAGGCCACGATGATTGCATCTAGCATGAAATAGACTGTTCCCCGCTAAGTGTTGATTTCTATATTCACTTATATATATATATATATATATATATATATATATATATATATATATATATATATATATATATTATAAATTAATTGATTTAAAATATGGTTTTTCCGCTACACAGTTCTAACCATGTTTAAAAAATGGAAGGTCCGGACCTTCCATTTTTGAAACATGGTTAGAACTGTGTAGCGGAAAAACCATATTTAAATCAATTAATTTATAAAATTAATCATCTGTAAATTTACATTGAGCACTATTTTGTAAAAATAAAAATATCTATAAGAACACCGGATTATATATCTTACTGTTCTTTCTTTTTATTTATACATACGTATATATATATATATATATATATATATATATATATATATGTGTGTGTGTGTGTGTGTGTGTGTGTGTGTGTGTGGCACCCTGCATTTTTAGAAAGACTAAAAAGAGATATTCATAGAAATATGATTTAATCTTTATTCGGTTTATTAACCAGTTGTTAGTTATTTAGAAACGAAGAATAATTGAGTTTTGAGAATAATTCTCTAACTGTATTTAGGCGATCCAAAGAAAAAAAAAAAAAAAAAATAATAAAAAGAAAGAGAAAGAGGAATAGATAATACAAAACCCGGTCATAAGTAAAACTAAGACAAGACAGGTGTCAAAATATATCAGGTCAAATTACCTGACCGAAATCCAGGGAAATAGAAATTGTTATATTTGGTTGAAGAAATAGAGTTTGGAGATAATAAAATAAAACAAAAAGAAGAGGAAAGACAGAAACATAATACGAAACCAGGTCGTAAGCGAAAACACACACGTGCGACCAGCACCTAACAAGTGTCAAAATTATCAGGTCAAGCACTTGAACTAATTCCGTGTCCGCGTAGGATGGAAGTTTGTTAAGGTTGGCTGAAACAATAAAGATTTTTTAGAACAATGGAAACGAAATTTTAATCGGAGGAAAGGTGTCTTTTGTGTTGAGGGGGTGACCGGTGGAACTGTATACAGATTCTGACCTGTTAAAAATTGGAACCCCACGATGATGAAGTGGAGACATTTTCAATTCAGATAATTAAGATTTTTGACTATCAGGTCTGGCCAAAAACAAAGAAGGAAAAAAAACGATTGTCTCGGCTCACAGATAGCGCCAATATTCTTTCCTGAAGTCACATCTAATTAGCGGCAGGCTGTTTTGACAGAACCCAGGTGAGAAAAAGCCAAGATTATCATTTTTCGTACGTGTGAAAAAGGCCAAATTAGATTTTGTTTTTTTTAGAACAAGAACGATGTAAGCCACGCCCGATTGGAGACGGGAGGCGTCCCATCACAGTCTCATTAGCCGAAAGCGGTCACGTGATATGCGGAAAGAGGAGGCAGAATGCTCGATCAAGAACCATTGGTCGAAAACGGTCACCTGACATACGAGAGACCGGGAGAGATGGGTATGCGTCTTCCCCCCAGAGGCACTGTGAGGAAGTAGGGGTGAAAATAATAGCGATAATGGGAAATCAGAACTAATGCGACTTTTGGGATTATCGAGAGAGCCCTGACGCCGACAGACCCACCCCGGTTTGCTGCGGCGTCAATAAAAGCAGGACCCCAATCGACAAAAAAATGAGTTCAGCCCCGGACGGCAGCGAGAAGAGATCACCTCGGACGAGTGAGAGTTGCGGCTGAGTTGCGGCAAGAAATCCTTCCAGCCCAAGTCGAAAACAAGAAATCCTTCCGGCCCAAGTCAAAGACAAGAGAAGTTCTATCTAAGTCGACGAAGAAGAAGATTACTCGAAAGCCGCGGAGAAGTTGCAGCCAAGTCGAAGACAAGGCCAAAGAGTTACTGGACGGAAGAAGAAGAAGAAGTTAAAATCAAGCCCAGCCGAGAACAGAATTCGACCCAACCAGATCGAAGTGAAGAAATACAACTCAAGTCGAAGAGAAGAATCAACTGCGAATGATTGATAGAAATTAGCCCCAGTGTCGAACTAAACCACACTCCGACATACACAATTCTAGAGAGTAGACAATTCGAAATCGTTAAGTTGTATGATAGAAGCTTGGTGCCATAGTCCACAGAGCGGGTCGGGAATGAGAACAATTTTTCTTTATGTAACGGACATTAGATATAAAAGGTTGTCACCCTTTTTTTTTTTATCAGTAATTTTTTGTCTCGTGAGTTTTTTTTTTCTTTTACTTGTGTTTTGCCACCCCCGTCGGACTCAACTTGCATACGGCCCAATCCCTGCTGGTCCCGTCTGTCTAAGATCTAAACACAGCGTGGGTAGACAGACCGGAGATCAGTACAGTTGCTTTAGCAACCAGGTATTGGAAGCGGGTTGGGAAAGGCGAGGCTGGTGATCATCTAACCAAGAGGTTGGAGCGGCACGCTTGGAACCAGGAGGAGCGACCAGGAGGAGCGACCAGGAGGAGCGACGTCACAGTTGGCGCCGTAACCAAAGGATTCGACCCTGGGCCAGGTGTGTACCCGTCACATGTGTATAGTACCTTACATCTATTGCCCAACTTTTATATATATAGTATTAATATATTCATGGTAATTGTTCTGTTGAACTTTTCGCTATTGTACCTGGAATTTATTAATTTAAGCGCAGTGCTATATTGGCGGCAAGGTTTCATCATTTCCCAGTTGAAATAGCTAGACACAACCGTAAGTTCTATACTAACAGTTTCTTCTCTCGCTTGTGGAATTCCCTTCCGGTTTGATGCTTTCCAGTCAAGTTTGATATCCAAACATATAAATGTAAGGTCCATCGTTATCTTCTGTCATCCTAATTCTTGTTATTTTATTATCTTATCACCATATTAGTAGCTTTTTTGATATTCACCAACACTCAGTACCCCCTTGCGTCCTAGTCAGTCTATTGCCTTGCTTGGGGTAAACGAATAAAAAAACACGTTTACAGATTTATGTTGTGCGTTGTTGAAAAAATTAAACAGAAACGCAAGGTAATCCATCGTTTGAAGCTGTTAAATGTTTATATACAAATACTTAGTTAAAGATTATTAAGTAATAATCTTTTGAACAAAAAGGAGTTTCTTTTAATTCAATTTTCGTTAGAGGTAAAAATTATGTGTTCTCCCTCCGGTAGTTGATTCCAAAATTGATCGTGGCATTTAAAATGCGCAACGCTTATAGCTAAACCAGAATCGGTTCTTCCGCAGATGTCGGTTGAGAAAAAATAAACAATAATATGAATTACATATTTAGCACAGACTGTATTTGGATCTGACACATTTAGGCATTTCCTTAAAGATGAAGACGAAATAGCTCAATGCGAAAAGAGACAGATACGTGTTTTAGAGAATTCTCTGAACAGACCATCAATGAAGAAATTCTAGATAAAATGCGAAACAAAGTGTCACATAATTAAAATCAGAAAGAAAACAGTTGAAATTTCAGGGACACATTAGGAAGAAGGACGGCTTGGAAAACTAAAAGTTAAGGGAAGGATGAGTAGAAAAATGCAGCGAATTTCATCTGATTTAATGCGTGAATTAATGATAGAGTAGGGACAAAGATGAATGATGAATACAGTGGGTTTAAAAATATGTATGCAGAGTGTTGCATTGTATGGCTCAAGTCACCCCGCTTTCTTTTTTGATTTACATGTCATTACTAATATCACCCAGGCTTATATATAGATGATAAATGATATAGATGATAATTAATAAATACAGGGTGTATAAAATGTATGCAGATTTTGCATTGTATAACTCAAGTTACCTCGCTTTCTTTTTATGATTTACGTCATGCCGGCTTAGCTTTGAACAAGGAAGTTCATCCTGAAATGCTAATAGAAGTATGAAAATGCAGTTGAAATTCAAAAGCGGTATGAAACAATGTTTCATCCAGATTCACCTATGCCGGTTACAATCTCACGAATTAGAGATGTTTGAAGCTGATGTTATTATACACGATGTGGACAAAAATCGGTCTAAAAAAAGGATTTCAACAATCCCTAACTTTGAATAAAGAAAAGGTGATGGACTGTTTTCAGAGTGGTCCAAGAAATCTATCGAAATGATGACTGCTGTCTGTGATGCCATTGTCTCGCATTATCATCAATGTCTGGATCATAACGGACTTCAATTTGAAAATATGGGATGACAATAAAAAATAATTAAGAGCATGCATTTATAATAAATACTGTCTTCATATGTATTAATTAAATTACTTCAAGGTGCTTGTATTATTTCATGAAAAATCTTCAAAATGTGCATATATTTTGAGTCACCATTTAGAGATACGCGTGGCTGAAAGTTACGGAGAGCCATGATCACCCACATCCTGCAGTAACATAAGGGATGATGAAGGCGATAAGGCAAATTTCCTATATGCATATCCATGATCTTTAATAATTCACCAAAAAGACGTAGTTTAAACTTAGTCCTTAATTGAAAGTGCAAGGGGAACAATTTGTGGATTAAAAATTTATTTTTACAATTTTTAAATTAAAATGTATTTAGCATTCAAAATGAGCGGAAATGGATTGTCAGTATTCAGGCATTCAAGATAATGTTACTGACAGAATATGGCTATTATATTTACATATGGCTTATTTTTTTTTTATTAGATGCTCATAATAATAAAAAAGCCCCACGAGCCACTCAAGTTTAACAGATGTTATTCGATTGATGTAAATAGGGTAATAAGTGTATCTCATTAGAACGTATAGGACAGTAATTATTGACCCGAGTCTTGCAGATTTTAACGATCTGAGATGGGATAATTGCTATACCCGCAAATCTTGTAGACAGGGTCGACAGCGGACGCCTTCTCTGGATATGGGGACTAATTTTCAGGCATCAGCTGAACAGTTTTGCCAAGATTCGTGATAACACTGGATTAATTTTCTTACGAACAATTACTTGGATTTTATCAACTATCAATAAATTGTATTCTGACTTTTCAATTCTTGTTCTTTTATTGTTCTCTTCCCTTAATAGTATATATTTTTGATCTATTTCCTCAGTAGCCCCTTCTATCTTAGTAGCTGTATTGCCTTGCTTGGGTTGAAAGGATTAGAAATAAATCCAATGCAAACCTTAAGAACCTCACAAAGTAATGTGCTATTGAGTGATGTATTCGTAAGTGGAGTATGTGCAGATTATGAGGAATTTTAGGGTAAAAAATGTTTGACACATTCATGATGAAGTTAAGATGGTAGTGATCACAGATAATCTCAGCTTCAAAGAAATCCAAAGAGTTGTCTTGAAAAATACAGCCCAGAAGTTCATGTAATGCTAATCATGTTATGGGAGTTAGAAAAACAAATGATGAAATTTAGCCATAACAACACACTACTACCTGACTTAGGTCTTTTCGGTAGTGTGACCATAGGAGAAATCGAAATATAATGATAACAACAACAACAACAACAACAACAACGACAACAACAACAACAACAACAATAATAATAATAAATATAAATGCACCTTCTTTGATTGGGCAACAGGGTTCGATTGGAAAAGGCTTTAGTAGACTAATGTAATGTGACTCTTGTCAGCCCATGTCCTGAAAGAATACAAAAATCATTCTTACAGACACAGCTCACACCCAAAGAAAGGCTTTATATATGTAAAATCGGTATACGATTGTTGTTTCTGTTTTACAACAATAAGTAGGGAAAATGCCATAATGCTATTTCTGTTCCTAGTTCATTGCTTGGGACCAAGCAAGAAATGACTATACAACAGAAATCAAATGAATTACTACTACTACTACCACTACTACTATTGATACTACAACTATTATTACTACTATAAATAATAATAATCATAATAACAATAATAATAATAATAATAATAATAATAATAAGAAGAAGAAGAAGAAGAAGAAGAAGAAGAAGAAGAAGTAAAAGACGACGAAGACGAGCAATAACAACAAAACTGCAGAAATAAGAACTATTCGCTATGTTAAATAATTAATCCCTATATCTGTCGCCATTGAATTTTTAATCTTTAATTCTGATTTATCAATGAGCAGCAAGCTAATCCGATTTTATCAAGGGATAATCCTGCCAATGACAAGAGTGTATGACCAAAAGGATAAAGAAAGGTCATTAAAAAAAATAAAAGGAAATTTATTCTAACGCGACATTTTCTTTATGTTCGTATGATCCGCACTCTTAGTCCACATATTTCATTATGTTGCTAACATTGTGTGGGAGTTAGTGAAATCAAATCTTAATACATCAAATTTAAGCAGACTCTTTTTAACACAACCCTGTCCGTCAGATGTATTTCTTTTTATACTATATTCAAAGATCTTTAAACTTGACGAAGAACGTTGCATCGAAATATCCTTACGTGCAATGCCTTTGATTCTTTTTCCGTATACCTCTGTGTCTTTTTATTCATAAAAGTTTGAAATCAATTAAGAATAACAAGAAATTTATTGTGCATAATATATTTTGATACCTCCTAATGACTAATAAACAAAAATTCAGGAAATCAGCTGGACCATTTCATGGCTGATATTGTGATGTAATTCCAATGCAAAAAGAAATAAAAATAAGATTATAGAATGCTGATTTCAACGCAGATATATTATTACTTTTCTTTTTACTGTTCATTAGGTTTTGATATCCAGTTATACAGCAAAGTATCTAAATACAGTGGGCTATGATATGTTTTTAGTCACCTTTGTCTACAGCAATTTTGGCTTGTTTAATAATGTCTCTTCTTTTTCTTTTTTTCATACAATACGGTGTTAGTATCAAGCTTATATCTTGCAATGAAAGTTCATGGAAGTAAGAAAATTAGTGAATTTCAACAAGGGCAAATAATAGGATTGCAACAGTGTGGCAAAACAAATAGAAAAGAAATTGCTAGGTTTTTCCAGGTTAATCATCAAACGGTTTCAAAAAATTTAATGGGGAAAAACATTGTCGTGCGGAACAACGTTCAGAAAGACCAAGCATCGTGTTTAAGCGAACGAAAAGGGCGCTGAATAGGGAAGACACCAGAAACCGTCGTCAGAGTGTCAAAGATGCCGCCAACAGCATGGAAAATGTCGCCATATGCGAAAGAGTTAGGCTATCAAAGAAGAATTGAAAGAAAGAAGCCCTTGATTTCAGAGGATAACAGGAAACTTCGTATGGACTGATCGAGAGAATTCGGATGCAAAGATTATGAATTTTGGTAGTTTGTAATTTGGTCAGATGAAAGTAAATTCTGTCAATATTCGAATTCGAGATAGGTTTATGTTTGGCGAAATCAGAATAAGACTTGTAACACTGAATGACTGCAGGCAAAAAATGAAGAGATTGGAGTAATGGTGTGGGGCGCTGTCTGGTTTGAAGGTGAATCGGAGCTGATTGTTGTTGACGAGATATTGAATGGTCCAAAATACTATCAAATATTAGAGAAAAAACGATTCCCACTATTTGAAACTAACCAGATTGACAAGAATGTCTATCTTTTTCAAAAGGACGGAGCGCCATGTCATACGAGCAAAGTAGCAAATGTCTGGTAGGAATCACAAGGAATCAAATCATAGAGCACGTTTGGAAGCACCTTGACCAAAGACTTCAAGAGCGTGCAACCAAAATCACGTCAGTGGCAACCCTTTAAGAAACATTGCCAAAGGATTCTCAAAATTTGTGTCAGACGATTGTTGATAACTTGATCAAATCCATGAAAATTGAATACAAGTATTGAAACTAGAAAATGGAGGCCCTACTCCACGCTAGTTTCAAATATTATTTATTTATGTTGAAAAGGGATTACGTAATTAAATTTTGAAATTGGATGGCGTTTATTTCTCCTAAATAAAAACCTTTCTTAGGCCACTATAAATCAGACATCCTCTGAAGTATATAGCTTCCTACGTCAAGGTCATTAGCAAAACAACTGAAGTTAAAAAAAATATCAGTCTAAAAATAAATAAAAAATCAGTCTAAAAATAAATAAAAAATGTTCTGGTTAAATTAAAACGTATTTTTTCTGGTATTGAAAATACATTTAGTGCCGAAAAGAAAAAAAAATTGTTTTTTTCTTTTCTCCTTTGATTACCATTGTACTTCACTTAAAGGTCTACGGATATTATTCCTTTTTATTTTGGAGAAAATTATCCCCGAAATATCCTTATTCTAACCAAGCTTTCAACTAAACATTTAGGAAACATCCTTCTTACCATCCCTTAATTTAGGCTGAGGACAATCTAGAAGAAAGCGTCTCATGCTAAAGGTGTGTTTAAAATAAGGGTGTCCCTGGTAGATTTTTTAAAATATATACTTATTCCTCTTTTTGAAACCCGAAGGTATTTGCAACAGGTCACTAAATATAAAATTGTAATTGAGCGATTGTATTGTAAAAGAAAAGATACTTTGACATTAGAGACAAACTTTTGTCAATTCGAAAAATCCTTTAATTTTTAATAGTTATTCTTATTGTTTACTCTTACTGATTTTATTGCCCTTCCATAAAAACAAAAAAACAATTGGAAATTCAATAGTAAACATAATTTAATATCGGGTAGTCGTTCATATAAGAAATTCGCTTTAAAAAAAAAACAAACAAAGAAAGAACTTTTATTTATTTAAGTCGGGGACCATTGGAAAAGCGAAAGATACCTTATAAAAGTTAAATAATCTATTAGGAAACAGGAAAATTTTGTTTGAAACAAAAAGTACTAATGGTGTATGTAATATGAATCTTTCTATATGACAATTATTACTGGCCAAATTTCTCCCAGATAAAGAGAATAATTCAATCAACAGCCTCCAACTGATCTGATTATAGCTTCCATGATAGTCTCAAATTTCTTGTTTGCTTATACAGAAGGATTTGGAGAATAACAGCAAAAGTTACACATAGGTACGTATACACGAGTATAAAAATGTAGACACAGGCCTGACTTATAGGAGAGGAAAAAGCTTGAAACATCTACGTTTTTCAAAAGAGTTAAAATGTCCGACATAGATCCGGTTTGTACGAGAATCAAAACATTGAACAAAGGTTCAGTTTATATGAGAGTCAAAACACTGGGTATAGGTCCATTTTACACGAGAGTCAAAACATTGTATATAGGTCCAGTTGGCACGAGAGTCAAAACATTGGACAAAGGTTCATTTTACACGAGAGTCAAGATATTGGACATAGTCCAGTTTGTACGATAGTCAAAACATTGGACACAGGCCAAGCTTACTGGAGAGTAAAAAAAATAGATATACGGAGATTTGGTTCGTATGAAAGTAAAAACGTTGACACACATCTGTTTTGTGCGAGAGTTCAAAAGATAGATCCGGTTTGCACCTGAGTAAAGAAGATAGACATTTTCCAGTTTAAACGCGATTCAAAAAGTTAGGCATGTGTCCTCTTTTGTAATAAAAATAAACAACATATTTAGTCATAGGTCCTGCTTGCACGAAATTAAAAAAGGTTGGCATACGTCCTTTTGCAGGAGAAGCAAAAAGGTATATATAGGTACTGTAAACAGGAAGAATTTTTTTTTTGTTGGGGCGATTATACATTGCAGTATGAATCAAACCAGCAGGGATGTTAAGATTACGAAACAACATTTTTTTTAATTCTCTTATATTGGAAGCTTAAAAAACTTAAAGAAAATATATTTAAAATAATACACCCTCTCCAACTATGATTGGTGATGCACTCAGCATGAACTGATATTATAACGGGGAAGTAACAAATGTTATATACACTATATCTTTGCCATTGCTCTTTCATGAACCTAAATTCTGCAAATATTCTCGTGTAAACGAAGTGAAGTGAATCTAGATGTCATCAGATACAATTTCGGTGTATGTTCCAGACACGTCCTGATGTTTGCGGTAGTTAATGATCTGCCATAGGCATTTTCATTTGACTGCGTGAAGTCTTGATCATATGTAGATATGGATAAATAATACTGCCTTTATCCATTGTCTCTATCTGAATCATGGGTTGAGGCATATCGATCTCTGGAAGGGAAGCTAATGTTTACTCTCGGAAAAAGATTGTAAAATTTTTTTTTTCCTTTTTCTTTCTGCAGGTTTAGATGCAGTACGAAAACCGTCCGCGGAAGGCTTTGATCACTATAGACTAAGGAAACGAGAAAGCAGACCGGAAGTAAATGAAGCAAACGGAATCGAGTATTTATGATGGCGTCCTTGGATCAAAGAGATGTCCAGTTATAAAATAGCGACACGACTTCGCGGTTTTGTTACAGTTAAGGTCGTAAAATGGAAGGTGTTGTGAAGTGGCTAAATCTTAGCTCAACACAGATGAGGAGGGGGCGTACCAGATTTTACAAGTAAGTAAACTTAATGGCTATTTGGATTATTTGCCGAAATTTTTTCTTACAAAATATTTATTTTATGATACTAGAACACTTAAAAATTGCATGAATATTTATCTATTTTACTGAAATTTATCAGCGTTTATAAAATATCTATCTATCTATCTATCTATCTATCTATCTATATATATATATATATATATATATATATATATATTATAATAATATTTTTTGTTTAAAAATATGATTCCTTCGCTACATAAGAGTTCTCATGTTTCAAAAACGTGAGCCGAAATCATCTGCATACCTGCACAAGGATATATATATATATATATATATATATATATATATTTTTATATATATATATATATATATATATCAATCTATCTATTCTTTTATCTATCTGTCAATTTATCTGTCTTTCTGTCTATCTATGTTTCTGTCTCTCTCTGTCTATCTGTTTATGCTTCTATCTATCTATCTATCTATCTATCAACTAATGCGTGTATGTATATGTTATGGGGTCCACCCCTTTTTCATACAAGTGGACTCGACCAGTGCGTACTTGTACTGCTGGCGGTGTATACCCGGCATAGATACACTGATAGAGTGATACAGTGAACAGTGAGAGAGTGAGAGTGAGAGTGTGAGGTAACCGCTTTGTAGGAGTCACAGTTGCGAGCACGTAGACTCAGAAGGAAGTCCTACTTCGATACTGAATTTCCCAGACTGTATATATATATTATTATTGCTACTAAGCGCAATTCTGGATCTACTAACCGTATTACCAGTTGTATTATTACGTCAATACATTTATTTGCTATATTTCATTCCTGCGTTTGTCATTCATTTGAGGCCGGATTTCATCTCGGAATCCACAACAGTATGTATGTATGTATGTATGGATGGATGGATCTATCTATCTATCTATCTATCTATCTATCTATCTATCTATCTATCTATCTATCTGCCTGTCTATCTATCTATCTATCTATCTATCTATCGATCTGTCAGTTTATCCGTCTTTCTGTCTATCTATGTGTCTGTCTCTGTCTATATATGTATTTATTCTTCGTCTATCTATCTATCTATCTATCTATCTATCTATCTATCTATCAACCAATGCATGTATGTCTATATGTATGTACCTATGTATGTATATATCTATCTGTCTATCTAACTCTGACTGTATTCATCTATCTATAGTGGTGTATACGAAGAATGAGATGAAAAAGAAAATTCTCATATTAGAAAACTGTAGAGTGGAGACTATATGAACTCACTTAAAGAAGTTATTTAATCACCATAAGCCATGCGTGTATGCAAAGTACAACACCCGTAAATAATCATCCAACTCATTAATAAACAATGAACATAAATCACACCGAATACTAACCCTAGCATAGAAACAGCTAAATTGTTGCCACCCCCCAGACATCAATATGTAGTAAGTCTTTTTTTTAATTTCATATTTTACTCATTTTTATTTGGTAAATATTCTTAATATATATACATATATATAATTTTCTGTAACCCCTTGCGTCCTAGCGGCTTCCCGCCTTGCTTAGGGTGAAACGCTAATATATCTATCTATCTATCTATCTATCTATCTATCTATCTGTATATATATATATATATATATATATATATATATATATATATATATATAAGATTTGATATAAGATTTTAATATATTATATATTTTATTATATTTTATAATAATTTATTTATCTTATTGATATTTAATTATATTTTATCTTATTATATTTTATTATATATTTAATATATAATATTTTAATATATTAATATAAATAATACATAATATTTTTATATCATATTTTATATAATATTTTTTAATATATAATATATTATATTTCATTCACTAGTCCAATATTTTGAACAATTTTGTGGGTTAAATACATTAAAATTGCTTTTGAATAAGCAAATCTAATTTGTCTACAATTATCTATTTTTCAAAAAAGATGTATTGCAAAGTTAATTTACAAAGCAAACTTAATCGCTTCCCGTAATTGAGAAGGTTTCAACTTTATTTCGTGTTGGATTTTTGTAATCATATATGCATTTCGTATTATTTATCTGATGTAATTTTAAATAACTCTATAATCGCAGTCAATTAGATTACATCGCAACCCACCTATTGGGCTTACGGCCATATCACATTGAACCATTTGTTCTCGTAGAATCACCGAAATTAAGCAACGTCAGGTCTGAGAAGTACCTCGTGGTTGACAGCTTGGTATTACCAGGTGTAGTAAGCTTGGATGTGTGTATAGTGTAACGGCTCGGAATTGAAAATCGTAGAGCCGTGTTCCAATTCTACTCGGGGCGTTATATAAACTTACGCGCAAATATCTTTGGGAAAGGTATGAACTCACCTCTTCTTCCCAATCTATGGGTTAATTGGTAGTATTTATATGAGTAAAAATCATTATTATTACCAAAAATACTTACAATCTAATAATCTTTTCTGGCTTAAATAACCTGCAAATGGCTTATAAGCCGTAAAAATCAAATCAATGGAAGCAACCTACCATTTTAAGCAAAATCGTAGCTACGACCAACAAGATAAAGTCATTTTTATATTATTATTCAGTTTTATATTTTCTAATTTATTTATTACTTAAAACACATAAGGAAAGAATGCTTAGAAAAACGGTGAATAAACTACCTAACAAAATTGTGCAAATAGTTTGTAGATTGAGAGAGGTAGCCAAAAAACAAATTTTCTGAGAACTAAAAAAAAAGGCAGAAAGATGTGGAGAGCACTTATCACCCATGTCCTGAATCGGGGAAGACATATAAAAGAAGAAATTAAACACCTTAACTCTTTACTAGGATAATTATTTATTTTCACAGTATTTGATTATTAAATATATTTTATTACAATTCAAGTTAATTGAATACGACTGATTTTTATTATGATAGTATAGAGGAGCATAAAGGTAAAAAAAAAATGAGCCTTCCATTGGAGACTGAAATAAATATTTTATTTTTCAGAGTAATGATGAGAAACATAGAAATACTACAGTAATGGTTCCTTTAAAGTTAAAGCTTATAATGAAAAAAATATGATAAGTGTTCTACTTTGTAATTGTAGATTGTTTAATTTTTTCTACTGGTTAAAATCATGTGGAAACACGGAAAAGATTTTCTCTAGTAATTTTTAAGTCAGGCATATCATATAGATAGATAGATAGATAGATAGATAGATATTAGGTTGGTGTAAATAATGTCGTTTTCTCACATAGTAACATATCTGATAAAACGACATTATTTTTGCACCAACCTGATATATATTGAAAAGACTAGGATAGATAGATAGATAGATAGATAGATATGACTAAATTGATGTTGCACAAAATTCAATCCTTTATGCTTAGTACTCATACTCAAACACACACACATACATATATATATATATATATATATATATATATATATATATATATATATATATATATATATATATATATGTATATATAGATAGATAGATAGATAGAAATAGACTGAAATAGATAGATAGATAGATAGATTGGTATAATGCAACCTTCATACCTCTAATCTGTACTCTTTTTTACTAAGATTACTAAACAGCCAAGCAGAGTGATAGTGTTGCAACCTAAGCAATGTCACTGAATAGAAAAATCACACGAAAGTTGGTAGTGAACGATAATACATAGGACAAGATCGTCACATATAAGATTCGTCAGCGGCGCATAGAAGTAGTAGTCATTTACTAGAAATGAGTCAAGTGAATTCCACAATCAATCTCCAACTGCAGAACAACATACAGTATATACTACTGTATTTATGTGAATGGGAGCATAGCCATTATCGTTCGTATTTATGGTACAGCAGATAGATATATAGATAGACAGATAGATAGGTTTGAATAGAGTGAAATATATGCCATTCGACGTTAAAAGCCACTATCTGGGTCGGCATTTAAACTAGCTCCATCCGAAGACTCTTGATTGAGCCTTGGGCTTGTTCAGGAGTTTCAGAGTGTCTAAGTCTTTGCATATTCTCAGCATTGAAATGTCTCCCGTCTGCCCTTTAATCTGAGTTTCTATTTGCACGGAGCTTTCTTTTCTCGCTGTAGTATTGGTTCGCTTGCTTGCAATCTGGCCCTATTTTGGCAGAGATTTCTGTTTGCAAGTCATACTGCTGCCGTATGTGGTAAGCAACAATAAACTACAGAAGAATTTGTTCGCTATATTTAAGTATTGTATTAATATTTAAGTTTAGCTTTTAAAAGTTCAACGATAATTCTTCTACCGCCACTTAAATATATTTTAATGTACCTAGGTCTTTACTATCCGTACAAGCAATTATTTTTATTTCATGGCCGACTTTAACTGGGTTTATCTTACTATTTTCAATTATTGCCAAAGTTATTTGCATGTTATAAAAATTGTTATGCACCAAAATTTCGTGACAAAAAATCACGTCAAAATACCGCTGAAGACAATCGCAAAAATGACAAGTTGGGAATCCAAAATTTCCCTAATATAAGTGATAGATTTTATCCCTTTAATTAAAAAAAAGTGTGACACACTGATATTGGCATGTATTATAGAGAAGAAAATGAGCTATTGAGAGTTGTTTCCTTTTAAATGAAAAAAGTGTGACACACTAACATTGACATTTATTATATGTAAGAAGAATAGCGATTGTGAGCTCTGCCCCTTTAATTGAAAAAGCGTGATACACATTGGCATTTATTATATGGAAGAAGAAGAGCGATTGTGAGCTCTGCCCCTTTAATTGAAAAAGCGTGATACGCATTGGCATTTATTATATGGAAGAAGATTAGATATTTAAATGTTAGAGAGTTGTGTCCTTTTAATTGAAAATGTGTGACACTCAGACGCTTTCACATTTATTATATAGAAGAGCAGATATTTAAAAGTGAGAGAGTTGTGTCCCTTTCGCATTCATTATATAAAATCAAATCAGATATTTAAAAGTTAGAGAGTTGTGACTCTTTAAATGAAAAGTTTGACACAGATTTTTGCATTTATGATATATATATATATATATATATATATATATATATATATATATATATATATATATATTAAAAAGAAGAGAAGAGAGGTGCCGTAAACGTTTTTGGTTGTAATGTGGATTTATTTAGAAAAAAATATTATGCTTTGTTTTACATAATGTTACTACACGGGTTTCTGGTCTCGTGACGGTCTTCAGGTAAAAGCGGAGATTTCCACATATTATTAAAAATAATTAATTTTTTCTTTTGTTTTTCAATGTTAAATATTCTCGATATGAGACATTTTCTGTGTTTGTAATCCGAATTTCTTTCTTGAATTGGCAATGAAGAGTTCTGCGCGAAGGGTCATAAAACAATTAAGGTTGGTCCAAGCGAAATGATGAATTACTTATCAGCATTTTATCTTTTAATGTTTTACTGACCCCTATGTGTTCTTGGATCTGTTTCTATTTTTGTATTTTTCCGAAAAATCCGCTTAGAAGAACTACATAAAACTCTCAAAAAACGAGGCTACCCCACAACACTAATAAAGAAAGGTTTTGAACTCGCGAAAGAAATTCCTCTAGACCAACTTAGAAATAAAAATAAACTTGACATAGAGCCAACCCTAGCATATGTCACAACATACAACAAAAACAACCCGGAAATATTCACAGAAATTTAAAAAAATCTAGACTTATTTAGCAAGAACAATAAACTGAATAATATACTAAAAACAACCAAATTAATTAAGAGCAAACGCCAATCTAGAAACGTAAAAAATATTAACCTCATCTAAATTTAACCAACACGCAGTACAGGGAGTCACAAAATGTAACAAAAAAAGATGTGGGGTTTGTGACATCATTATAGAAGGAAACTCCTACACTTTTGAAAACCCAAAAAAACATTCACAATAAATAAAAACTTAAACTGCAACTCCAAAAATGTAATTTATGTGCTTAAATGCACAAAATGTAAGAAGTCATATATAGGTATCAGCCAACAACTGAACAACAGGGTATCCCTACACAAAAGCAATATAAAATTGACAGACAACAGAAAACATTTTGTATCACAACCCATTTTCAAATGTAGCCAGGGTAAGTTTAATATCATGCCGATATATCAAACAGACAATTACTCGTACCTACAAATACAGGAAAAAAACTTTATAAACAAATTTAAACCCGAACTAAATAGATCATAACCCCCCCCCCACACACAAAAACACACAACATGCACACAAGGTGACCAAACACAATGATCAAATCACTCACATACATGAGCGCACGCTCATATACGGGAGACACGAGCTTATATATATGTATGCACACATTTACATATATATATATATAGATATGCATGTTGACAAAACAGGGGAACTACTCCCGAGCACGCGCCCAAACCCCACACAATTTAGGAAGTACGGGTGTGTGTAGGTGCGTGTGTGTGTGTATGTATGTGTATGTGTGAGTGTGTATACTGGTTCCATGTAGCTTGGGAAGTATGTGTGTGTATGTGTGTGTGTGTGTGTATGTACTGATTTCTTGTGGTGGGATGGTGTGTATGTGCGTATGTATGTGTATGCGTGTATATGTACAAATGAGTTTACTAATTCCTCATAATAAAACAGTATATGTATGGAGGGAGAATATACGTACGCATATATACACGCATGCTGACAGAAACACACAAAAATAGAAACAGATCCAAGAACACACAGGGGTCAGTAAAACATTAAAAGATAAAATGCTGATAAGTAATTCATCATTTCGCTTGGACCAGCCTTAATTGTTTTATGACCCTTCGCGCAGAACTCTTCATTGCCAATTCAAGAAAGAAATTCGGATTACAAACACAGAAAATGTCTCATATCGAGAATATTTAACATTGAAAAACAAAAGAAAAAATTAATTATTTTTAATAATATGTGGAAATCTCCGCTTTTACCTGAAGACGGTCACGAGACCAGAAACCCGTGTAGTAACATTACGTAAAACAAAGCATAATATTTTTTTCTAAATAAATCCACATTACAACCAAAAACGTTAACGGCACCTCTCTTCTCTTCTTTTTAATATACATACTTTTCTCTCGTTGGAACCACTACAACCTTTTTCTTATATATATATATATATATATATATATATATATATATATATATATATATATATATATATATATATGTGCATACAGATAGATAAAAAGACTGAAGAATCAGATAGCGAGAATCAAGGTATGATAGAGCGGGAGCTGGGTATGTTGAGAGAAAGAGGAGATCAAAATTATATATATATATATATATATATATATATATATATATATATATATATATATATATATATATTTATATATATATATATACATATATATATATATATACATATATATATACATATATATATATATACATATATATATATATATATATACATTTATACATATATACATATATATATATACATATATACATATATATATATATATATATATATATACATATATATATTCACTTGTTAGAATCTAAAAATATTTTCTTCCTTTTAATAACCTGGAAAGAGTAAATAAGCCGTAGAAAACGAATGAATCATATATATATAGTGATAAAAAGAAATATGTTGTGATTTAAGAGAATACTGATAAATAGTCAAGAGAGAAATCAGGATGCTAAGAAAGGGAAAATATGAGAAATGTTAATCTCTAGAGGAAGTGTGAAGAGTCTTCTATTCAGAAAGTTTTATCTTCTTTTTAAAATAATATTCACCCTGTACAAAGCCCAAGAGCCCTTGGATGTGGTGGGGTATAGAATAAGATCAAGTGCTTATTGGAAAATGTGGGCAAAATAACAATTAACTCGAGATTTGAATAGGTTAAGTTTTCAGGGTTTGGAAAGCATCCGCTTGGGAGCCAGTTACACAAAGCAGCGCTTCAAATTTTTATGGCATAAATAATATTGAGAGAAATAGATGTTTAACGGTGTCAAAATGCGAAATGAGGACACAGGAAACGTTAAAACATGTGGAAAGTCTTTTAATGGTTATTGTTTGGAAGAATAATAACCGGGTTGAAAATATGGAGATCAGAGGTATCTACTAGTACTACTGCTAAGAAGAAGAGGGATCTACTAGTACTGCTGCTGCTAAGAAGAGGGATCTACTAGTACTACTGCTAAGAAGAAGAGGGATCTACTAGTACTACTGCTAAGAAGAAGAGGGATCTACTAGTACTGCTGCTAAGAAGAAGAGGGATCTACTAGTACTACTGCTAAGAAGAAGAGGGATCTACTAGTACTGCTGCTAAGAAGAAGAGGGATCTACTCGTACAACTGCTAAGAAGAAGAAGCAACAGCAGCAGCAGCAGCAGAAGAAGAAGAACAACAACATCAACAAGAACAAGAAGAACAAGAAAAAGAAGAAGAAGATTGAAATGTAGGTCGTTAAGGAAAATGCTCTAATAGGTAGAAACAGAAGATTAAAATATTGGTCATCCGGGATATCTTTTGATAGATGCCATGTTGTCTTGATGAGGTAATGGAACTATTGCAAAGAGAACGGAGTAAATAGTGACATAATGTATGAAAAGTGTAGAAATGAAAGCAAATTAGACTTATTAAGACTTGAAATATTGAAGAAAGGAACCATGTATGTGCCAATTGGGTCCGAACAAGTTGATTTTAAGTTCAATTAAATATAGAAAGGAAATGAATAAATATGAAAGAAATAAAAATAAAAGAAAGGAAAATAAAAAGGGGAATTATATGATATGTAAAGAAAGGAAAAAGAGTGGGAAAGAAAGAAATAGAGATAAATCAGAAAAAGAAAGAAAGAAAGAAAGAGAAGAAAGAGAAGAAATAAAAGAGTGTAAAAGAAAAGAAATCCATGAATGAAAGAATGAAAGAGAAAAATGCAAAGAAGGAAAAAGAAAAATAAGGGAGATAAAGAAAGAAAATGAAAGAAAGAAAAACAAATGAAAAAGGAATAAATAACGAAATAAATGGAGAAATGTAGAAAGAGAGACAAATTAAGACAACAAACACACAAAACAGAATAAAAAAGAAAGGGAAATGCAGGCAGAAGAAAGGAAGAAAGAAAGAAAGATAAAACTCAGAAAATGAATAAAAGAAAGAAAGAAAGAAAGAAAGAGAAAGGATGAAAGAGTAAAAAGATAGAAAATGCATGAATGAAAGAATGAAAAAGAAAAATATAAAGAAAGAAATAAAAAAAAGAAAGAAAGAATTTATTTATGAAAAAGAAAAAATAACGTGAGAAGTTAAGCAATGAAGAAGGAGTGATAAAATAAGACAAAAAATATACAAAATAGGATATAAAAAGAAAGGAAAATGAAGAGAAAGAAAGAAAGAGGTATTAGGTTGGTACAAAAATAATGTTTTTTCACATATGTTACTTTTATATATGATTTCTGAATTAATTCATTGATATATATATAGCCATGTTATTTATCATTTTGAAGCGCGTTTTTCGCTCTATCGAATCGTGTTATTTGTTACCGTTCTCAATCTCCTCATTCATTTTTTTTGCAGGCTTTTCGACAGCATGGACAAAATTCAAATCCGCACGATTTTCTTGTTCCAGTTCAAACTAGGCCGAAAATCTGCCGAGACAGCTCGTGATATCCATGATGCATTTGGCCCAGGAACCACTAACGAACGTGTGGCACAACGGTGGTTCAAGAAATTTCGCAATGGTGACGAGAGCCTCGAAGATGAAGACGGTCGCGGTCGGCCGACTGCGGTTGATCACGAACATTTGAAAGCATTAATTGAAGCCGATCCTCGCAAAACCACACGAGAAGTTGCTGTTGAACTCGAGGTCTACCACTCAACAGTCGTTCGCCATTTAAAGCAAATAGGGAAGTAAAAAAAGTTGGATAAATGGGTGAACGATAATCAAAAAAATCGTAAAAAAACGATATTATTTTTGCACCAACCTAATGTTAGGTTGTTGCAAAAATAATGACGTAATAATGTCGTTTTTGACGTATTTTTAACGTCAAAAAAACGACATTATTACGTCATTATTTTTGCACCAACCTAATAAAAGAAGGAAAACGAATGAAAAATAAACGAGCAGAAAAGAGAAACAGAAAAGAGAAACAGAAAATACAAACAGAAAATAGAAAGTTTAAAAGATAAAATGGTAAATGTAAGTGAAATCATTTTTTTTTATAGATGAGGAAAATTTAAAAAAAATAAATGAAATTGAAAAACAAACAAAAAATATATTAAAAAAAACAAACAAGCGAATTAAGAGCATTAAATGAATGAAGAATAGTAAGGGAGAATGTTGACATTATGAATATAAGTTGGAGGTCAGAGAGACTAGACAAATGGAGAAAAACTGCACCAAGGAAAAAATGTAGAGAAAAAAAAAGAGAGCCAGAAAAAAATGATTTAAAAAATAAGATTATCACGAAAAATAAAAGATAAAAAAAATTATGAAGTGATACAACTGAACGAGGCAGCAAAATATTTAAGTAGAGATGAGAAAGATCTCACTTCCATTGGACGTAACCATTTATCAGCGTATTTATCGATCTATATCAGATTAATCTAATTTCATCGTTATTTTGCCCAGCGTGCAATATTGCACACCTGCAACGGATTTTTCATTTCTCAGTAAAAATCAAAAATATATTTTTCTCAATTACAAAAAGAAAAAGAAAAACGAATGGAAAAATAAAATTAATTCATAATAAATAGATTTTTTCTTTTTTTATAAATTAGATAATTTTTACCAACAAATAAATCCGAAAATACAGAACGAAAAAATTGGAAAAGAAGTAGAAATTTTCAACGTTAATTTAGAAAAGGCATCTAAATATTAGGTTGGTGCAAAAATAATGTCTTTTTCTCACATAAGTTACTATGTGAGAAAACGACATTATTTTTGCAACAACCTAATATCTAGAAGAATGGTGATTGGGAAATCAAATATTTAAATGTTGAAATTGATGGCTTAACAACAAAACAAAAAGATATTTTGAAACTGTGTGCAATCTGTTAGCGATGTGATAAATGATTTGATATTAAAATATTAGGTTTATGCAAAACTTGTTAACCATTTTCGTCTATATCTATAACAGATTCAAATTTTTAGCATTATTATCCGATCAATGCACAATTTTCTCTAACATTGTATAATTTTATTCTGCGTTTGATCTTTTTATATTTTTAATCGGTATCACCTCATCCAGTAACACGCAAGACATTACAGGGTATGGCGGAATTAGGAACAGAAACATTAGTAATTAGGGGAAGAGAAAAGAGCAATCAGGAGGACAGTAGATAGCGATTGACATTAAATATAATTTTTACAGATTAAAGGTGGCTGGAAATAATGGAGCCGGAAAGGACTTTCACAAACTAGAGGTGAGAGATAAGAAACTCTCAGCATAGGACTTACAGTTGCATCTAGCAAGCTCAACTCTAAATTGATGAGATCTGGACACCACTCTAATATTGCGCTTAAATTCTATATTGTGGATTATATTTGGTTGGTTGTTTTAATGACATGACAACACTTTGGGGTTGATTAATTAAATTCTCCCTTTTTTGACAATATATTTGTCTCAATAAATATGTACTTCGACCAAGGATAGGGAAATTGTTTAGGAAATAGGTATATATTACTTCTTTATAAGTGTGCCAATAAACATTTAATTAGTTCGTGTTTAGGGCGATATTGGTCGCTTGTATTTATGACTTTTAACATTTATTCAGTTCTGAAAAAAGCAATTATCTGTCTTTTATGTCTGAGTTCGTAATTATTTACTTAATTCGGAGATAGGTAAATATTGCTCGCTAATATTTGAGACGAAGCATTTACTTGGTTCGAGAATAAGTGAATATTGGACATTTATATTTCAGTTTGAAAGCACTTACTTGGATCCGTTAGGGATAAATATTGGTTGTTTACATTTGAGTTCATAAGCATTTACATGGCTCCGGAAAGTGTAAATATTAGCCTTTTATATTTGAATCTGTCAGCAATTATTTACCGTAGTTCGGGGATAGGCAAACATTGGCCGCTTATATTTTAATCTGTAACCATTTACTTGGTATGTAGCCACTTTTTCGGGAATCTTTCTCATTTCTCGATGAAGCAATTGGCGTGTTTTAAGCTTGCAAACTAAATTGTTTATTTTAATATATCGCCGATTTTCCTATCCATCCTGGTCTTCTGAGCAGGAGTAAAGGTTTATCCATTGTTTTCTGTTTAGGATTCGGTTTCCTCTTCCTTCTAAAGTATTCTCAATCTCTTTCACTCCCATTAACCTCATGCGTATTAGTAGCATCATCGCCTTGCTTAGGGTGAATTGATTAAAAAAAAATAACGATTTCGGTTTTGGTCCAAGAAATTATTCATGACATTGTTGGCTCACCGATTTGAAAAATATGTTTCACCAGTGTGTTGAGAACCAAATGATATTCTATAAGTAACATGTTTGGAGATATACTGCGTTAAAAAAATAAAACAAAATTCCTACCTTATCTTCATAATCGATTGCTGCATTTTATTTGCAGTATAGGGTACAATGCAATAAATGCAATGATTAGTTTCTTTGCTTAGGTGAATATATTTTCAGTGTCAATGGATCATCCAATCGAGCTTTGCTTACTGCTAACTTGCATTGCAACAGTTTAGCTAGGTTCATGTATTCGTAATAAAGGAATTCCTTTGATCCTGAACTGGGTACATCTCATAAAGTTTGAAATGCCATTTTTCGTAACAAAAAAAAAAATATTACCAAAAACTATTCCCTTAAAAAAATGAAGTTTTTGTATCTAGCAAAGAAAACCACGTGTTTAAAGCGAACATATTTCTATGAAAATTATCTACTTCGCCTCTTTAAAAACGTAATGTATTGAACTGATTCCATCAGCAATAAAGAACAGTGTAAGAGTCAAGGATTCTTCAAAGATTTCACTTACATTAAGGAAAGATGATGTTGGAAATAAGAAATTTGCAGTAATTCAATCCTTTGCATTAGACAAACGAAAATGGACATATGAAATCTATAAGTATTTCTAAGTATAAAATAATACAGTTTCAGTTGTTGCCAAGATTTCTGAAAGAATTTCGCATATGGCAGCATTTATACGATAAACATATATTCAAATGTGTTGAATTAAAATGTAATATTCCAGAAAATTTAAGAAGTATTAGCTACGGAGGTGAGAATATTTGGTTTCTGATAATGGCCCAGTTAGAAGAAATACTGCGAAAACAGACAAAAATAATATAAGCATGGAATTCGGAGAGTTTATCTACAACTCTAATCAAGGATAAAAATACAATAGAAGTCATATTTTTTAATTTAATGAAACTAGTATATATATATATATATATATATATATATATATATATATATATATATATATATAAAGGGTGTTTCATTAAGACGAATTATAAACCAGGGTGTTTCATTAAGATGGATCAAATAATCGGTAAATAAATCAGTGTTATTGGTGAAAATTTATTTATTTCTCTATTGGATCATGTTATTTAAGTCATACCAATTATGTGTGAAAAATAATATCGCCCAAATATACGCCAAATCCCAAAGAAACAGAAAACGTCATAATCTTAAAATTAATTCACATTTAAAATCGGCCCAAGTTATTGGAACAACCTTTATGTATATATATATATATATATATATATATATATATATATATATATATATATATATATATATATATATATATATATATATACGAGGGAATATCGAACTATATCTGACTGGCGTTATAAAATTAAAACTGCAAAACATATCAATTCGGCATTTAATCTCCTTCAAAGTAGTCCTCTTCTGAAGATACCTACATTGGCCAGAGTTATTTCCATTGATAGGCCTCTTTTTTTACGATAGCGAGCAGCTGCATCGCCGCATTGTCTTTGATTGCCACAACGTTTTGAAATCTTCTTCATTTCAGGTGTGATTTGAATTTTGAAGTGAACATTTTTGCAAGGGGCTGGATCAGTAGATTATGGTGTTTGTTGACCTGGGAAATGGCGTGATTCGCTAAAAATTGCTAGATAAACCATGGTCATTGGTTGAACCTCTGTAGCGTGGTGACACGACCACACACTACACACTTTCACTCCAGGCACTACTATAAACAACAGAGCGTGAGCGAGAACATTATAACTTAGTGTGCATGAGCGACAGAGGATAATGTCAATTTATGCTAAGCAGATTTACTCTACAGAATTTCGTTCATATGCCATAGAAACAGTGCCGATACTTTTTTTTTATCAAACCTCGTGTATATATATATATATATATATATATATATATATATATATATATATATATAAAATACTTTTAAAAACTTTGGTGACATGTTCCTCGCAACAAAACAAGGACAAAGTCCATAAATAATAGTGTGTAGAATGGGTTCTCCGTAGTCAGGCTCACGTGCGAATCTCAGTCTTTGATGCCACGTTTCCAGTCTCAGACAAAAAGCAAGAGAAAATGCTGGATGACTCGTTTACCATTAGTCTGGAAACGTAATCTGATACAGCCGTGCATTGATGAATACCATTCATGTGGTTGTATGCAAAAAAACATCCGCCTGCTCACGATATGAATATCATGACATTGTTATACGGAATACTTCTCAGTTAATTCACTACTATAAACGTTAAACGTTGAAGACGGACTATCAAAAAGTGTACACGAATGACAAATGTAACCTAGTCCATAGGACAACACAGCATCTATAACTTAGTAACATATATATATATATATATATATATATATATATATATATATATATATATTTATATGATTGTGTGTGTGTGTGTGAGGCTGGATAAAAACTATGACATATCAATTAACCCCTTGACCGATACTTTTATATTAGCTTGCTTTATTTTTTTCCCTTCTTCTTCTGCTTCCTATTCACAACCTCCTCCTCCCGTTCTATTACACCCAAGATCGTCGTTTTATTTTTATTTTTATTTTATCTTTTAAATAATATAGAGTTCATTAATTAAAAAAAAAAGTGTTAAGAGGTCATTTGATAAAAATAGCCAGAGGATACGGTAAGATATAGATATACAAATTCTATCTCTTTCTCTCTCTCTCTCTCTCTCTCTCTCTCTCTCTCTATATATATATATATATATATATATATATATATATATATATATATATATATATATGTAGAGAGAGAAAAATTGAGATAGAGAGATAGAATATTAATATTAAGTAATGGATTTGACATTTAGCTACGTGATATTATTTTCTACATCCTGAATCTAAAGTTTCGTAGACACACAGTTCATTAATTCCTCCGTGCACTCGTCAGAGGTATCAGCGTTTTACTGCTTATACTTTTCGATTTTTCCTTTATATATACTCTTGCAATTCGTTTAAGTCTCTTATTTTGTATTGTGTATATGTGCATATGTGCCTGTTTGATGAGGCTATGTTTACAGCGAACATGGTATAAAATCCAGTACCGTCTTCATGTACAAATATTGGTGCCTATAGAGATGTATACTAAAACTTCAATATCAATTCTTCATTTTGTAACAATTTCAACATACATGTTTGATCATTTGTTTTTGTAATAATTTTTAAAAATTGTAAACATGCTTTATAAACACCATTTATATATATATATATATATATATATATATATATATATATATATATATATATATATATATGTGTGTGTGTGTGTGTGTTTGAAAGGAAGAAGTTAAGCCACGTAGAGCTTGTTGAGATCCTAGATGGGTCAACGCTTTGTAATATTAGATGTTCCAATGTGCGTTTAGTGTAATGGATAACAAGGCGGAATTTGAAATTCAAGTGCCTAGTTCTATTTGTACTCGTTATAGTTACTCATGGGCAAATACCGTTGGGAAATGGTGAAACCAGCTATTTTTCACCCCCAGCTACATGTCGAAAATCGAAACACATATTCTGTCTTTAAATATCCTAAAAAGCCATAAAAAACAATCAGCCTGAACTTTTGAATCTGTAATGTGTTTAATATTCGTCATTGATATAAGTGCATTGACCCAGAAGGAAATATAGTTTTAAAAAATTACACATTTCAGTACGAATCTTTGGAATTATTGAAATACATACTAGAAGGCAATAAACGTTTGTGTAGTTATTGTGTGCGAAATACACAATTACGCATTATTTTGAACGTTTTATTTTTTAAGAAATTTTATCAAAATGTCTTCAAATCTTCCATCTACATGGCGGTCGTCTTCTTGTGGAGGCTGAGCAAAGAAAAACGAAACTTTCTCATAGAGATAATTTAAGTAGACCACCGTCTACTTAAATAATTGGTGCTTCTAATATAACACGATTAAGTCTTTTTTAAAATAATTTCATTTGACAATTCGTTTAACTGAATATAGTTCGCTTTATATATAGGTTAATTCACAAGACCACACATACACACACACACACATATATATATACAAAATGACTTTGCTTTGCAGCGCAACTGACGATTTGGAAGGGGTTCACGACTAGCTCAGGTTCGCAGGGGTAGAAGAAGAATTGGCAGCTTGAAGGAAGGCGTTTTGATGGCAATGTCTCACTTCCTTAGTTCTCAGTCTGCGTCTTTGTTTAGTATGGGCTGTTTTTTTTTACTAATGTTTACCCAATACAAGGCCCAAGAGCCATTCAAGGTAGTGGCTTACTGTGTGGAATTATATCAACATAGGAATGAATAAGCATTAGGAGTACAGAGCTGAAGCAGTTTTTAGAATGAACCGGAAACCCAATCCCAAACAGAAAACAAAAGTTAAACATCTTCTGTTTAAAAAACTAGGGAGGTTGTAAACCGGACGTTAGGCGAACCTATCTACTCCTATTTGTTAGGGATAACATTTTACTGAACCAAAAAGGACTGCTAGTAGCCCCCGTTTCACATTCAGATTTGTGTCATTTTTAGAGAATCCCTGAATCTCTTTATTGGTATTTTTTTTTGTTCTGATCTGCCACCAGCTTCCACATAATCAGCGTCTTTTAAGTCAATAGATTTTTGTTCAGCCATGAAGCAGTATTGAAATCGCTGGTACTATTAAAGACTATATTGGTTCTGATGAAGTTGCGGTAGTACAGTTTGGGTACGTTGAGGAGAAGGCGGTAGTAGTTGAAACTATTCGCAAAGACGCCGTAATGAAAACTAGGTTTCAGAATTGGACATGAGAATAGCTTTATAGACATTTTTTTTTATATTTTTCCTTGTGCTTCATGTTTGAAGAGACAAGTTTTCCAGAAAATAACTATTAATGTGTCTGTTGCTCATTCTTCTACACCCTGTAACACCTTGTGTCTTAGTGGCTTTACTGCCTTGCATGGCGTGATACCGATTAAGAAATATAAAACCGAAACTCGGCTCACCGACTAATTTTGAGAAATCATATATTGCACCATCCACACACCCTGGCTTAGACCACCTACCATTTCCAAGCGGTTACTTATCCAGGTATTGACCAAGTTTGACGTTGCTTAACTTTGATGTGCGTGATATGCGGAGAAGCTTTAACAAAATCAGCGCATGGCTTGCAGGTGGGACACAAGGAGAAATACTTTCGGATCGATTAAACAGGTACGTTCAGTCTCCAATTGTGTGTATCCTAAAGTTTTCCCAAGTTTTCCTCATTGAATTTAACCATGAAACAGAAAAAAAAACATTTTGAAACCTTCTATAATGTTCACCTCATTACACCCTCTCTGAGCTCACGGCTAGCGATGCACAGTGTGTTACCCACTAGCAGTTACATCTGAACAGCATATTTACTATAGCGCATATTAATTCACCAAGAAAAAAAAACGTATATATTAACACCTCTAATCAGTTAATATCAAAATCTATGCTAATCATGTCTCGCACGGCATCAGGGCGTTTATTATTATTATTATTATTATTATTATTATTATTATTATTATTATTATTATTAATACCAATTTTCACACGGTTCTCACTTTAATATTAATTTTCATTTGTGTTTTGTTTCAATTTCGTCGGAACTTCGGTCTATGGCTGAGATCACAGCGCTGATCAAACGTAATAAAACCCGTTTTTCTCAGTGAGTCTCAAACTGATGGCCTGAGTAAATTATGACAAAATGGAACTAGGAATCAGGATGAAAGAAAATATAAATAATGGTATTGCTCTCTACATAAAATATTTAGAATATCAGTTGCAGCAAATTTTTCAACTCAGTGGGCCAACAATTTCAGGTTATTGAATAATTTCTTGAACAAAAACGAAATCATACATTTTCTTTTTATTAATTCAGTCCAAGCAAGATGATAATGTCACATGACTACTGGCTGTGAAAAACAATGAGAACCAGAAACTCAGTCCTAAACACTAAACAGTGCATAAATGTCTCCTCCTTTTCAAAAGAGCGGGGTAAGTGTGAACCGGACGATAGGCAAAACTATCAGCACATTAACAAACATAATGTTGTCAGAATAACTATTACTCAGAAATATTTTATTAGCGCAACTTCCTGGGTATGACGGTAAACTACATCCGCGTCCTGGGTATGACGGTAAACTACATCCGCGTCCTGCGTATGACGGTAAACTGCATCCAACAGCAAGGTCTCAGATAATGTTTTCAGAAAAATAATGTTGCCAGCTCTAAGTTTTTGAAACAATAATGTTGCCAGCTCTAAGTTTTTGAAACAATTATGTTGCCAGCTCTAAGATTTTTTTGAAACAATAATGTTGCCAGCTATACGTTTTTTTTTAAACAATAATGTTGCCAGCTATACGTTTTTTTTTTGAAACAATAATGTTGCCAGCTATACGTTTTTTTGAAACAATGTTGCCAGCTATACGTTTTTTTTTAAACAATAATGTTGCCAGCTATACGTTTTTTTTGTTTGTTTTTTTTGAAACAATAATGTTGCCAGCTATACGTTTTTGTTTTTGTTTTTTAAACAATAATGTTGCCAGTTATACGTTTTTTATTCTATACAAAATAGGCATTTAAAATTCATATAAACTGGATTTGGCATTAAATAACCCACAGTGGTTGATATGCCATAGAACCCAAACAAACAAACAAACAAACAAACAAATTTATTAGCGCATTGTCATGCCTCAGCTGGCCGGCATTACTTAACTACGTATATTCCAATTCTTAAATTATGGGCGTTAATGAAAAATGACAATGAGTTAATTATTTGATTATAATATATTTGAATTATTTTTAATGATATATAAATTCCTATTTTACACAGGACACACACAGAGATACATATATTTCTCCCTACACATACGTATATATATATATATATATATATATATATATATATATATATATATATATATATATATATATATATATATATATGATAAAAATATAGTTTTAATGTATTCAATATTCATGAGTTAAAATGCTGGATATCAGATATAGCACATGTGTAAATAGAAATGTGGACACTGAGATCAACACCCAACAGCGACAATCTATTTCATGCTTAAACGCAATTGTCTGGCTACGTGCGAATTCTTTTTGGTGGGCTACTTATTTATACTGGTCAGGGATGGATTATAGTTAGGTCTATTCTAACGGTTATTGGGTGGGCGGTAAGGGTTATGTTTAAAATTATTCTCGGGGAAATTGAGTGGAAATGATTGTGTATCCGAATGCAGTTTTGTGGCTGTTTTATTGTGTTTTTTGTTTAATTTATTACTGATTGTGTTTTGCTTTTTTTTGTATTTTGTTGATTGTTGTTATTATGTTTATTTGTGTTTATGTGTGAATTCGTTGTTTGTTAATATTTTTATTACTTAATTCAATCATTTACTTACTTATTTATTTGGATTCGATTGTTAAATTCAGTTTTTATTTGTTATTTTCATTTTTGTTCGTTTTTAGTTTTCGATTTTTAAATAACGTTATAAAATATATTTCTGCGCCTGCATTTTGAGCTGAGTTCTGATCGTTTATTTAGTAATTTGTGGTGGTTTACTGAGTTTACAGTTTTGTCATTTATATGTCTAGGCTTATGACGTTTTATTATTATTATTATTTTCAACCTTTCTTTTAGTGTGATTTCGTTTTTGCTTTTAATTTCCCATAGATATTTAGAAAATTATTTGTAATAATATGGAGGAAAGATTTTTCTGTTTCGTAAGTGATTTCTAGCGGACGTTCTACTATGTTTAGTTTATCTACAAGTTAGGTAATGCTGTTTTGTATGGTTATATTAATAGAGCGTCATCATAATATGAGGAATATGTTGATAGCTTCGGTAGAATACTCTGGAGTCGACCAGCATCGAGAAATTCTAAGAAAATACATGTTGTCATTAATTTCAGCCTAAACATTGTTTCGGTTGATAAAAATTAATATCCCATTTTTTTTTCTCTCTCTCTCTCTCTATCTATCTCTCTATCTATCTATCACTCTCTCTCTCTCTCTCTGAATTCAAGAAAGAAATTCGGATTACTAACAGAAAAACAGAAAATGTCTCATATCGAGAATATTCAACATTGAAAAACACAAGGAAAAAATTAATTATATTTAATAATATGTGGAAATCTCCGCTTTTACCTGAAGACGGTCGCGAGACCAGAAACACGGGTAGTAAAATTATGGAAAGCAAAGGATAATATTTTTTTCTAAGTAAATCCACATTACAACCAAAAAAGTTTGCGGCACCTCTCTTCTCTTCTTTTTAATATATATATATATATATATATATATATATATATATATATATATATATATATATATGTGTGTGTGTGTGTGTGTGTGTGTGAGTGTGTGTGTGCTGTCTGTGTTTGTGCGTGTCTGTGTGTGTTGTCTGTGTGTGTGTGTGTTGTCTGTGTGTGTGTTGTCTGTGAGTGTGTGTGTGTCTGTGGGTACTTACGTGTGTTCCTGTAGCAATACAGATTTCATATAAAGATCAAAAGAGGTGTTATTCATATTTAATTTCTCTCGTCCAAGTTGCAGAATGAAGCCATAATGTCGAATTTTCCTTCTCCACGTCACGGGAGGCGGTGGTTCGGAGGAGATTAAGATGGCCTAATACTTCCTAATTTTTTCTTTCTTATTTTTAACTTGATTGTCGGCTCAGTGGGTGTGGTTACTCTCCATGCCGACGCCTCGAGCTCCTTCCAAGGATTTCCGTGGATCGTCTAAAAGCAACAGCCGTTGAAATCTATCAGTCGGTGAGAGATAAGCGTTGCTATGACAACGCCATGTTTTGTAGTCGATACGCCGATTTACGTCAAACATAATAATTCTTAATATTTTTCAATCTTTATATAACTTCACTTTCGGTAGCGTGAAGCTGATTAGAACAACATTATATTTTTCTTTTCTACATATCAATGTCTATATAGATTTTGAAGTCTGTTCATTAATTACACTTTAGTAATGATAATGGTAAAATTTATTGTCTCCGTACTGGGAGCATTCAGTTTTCATTGACTTACGAGTTGGTGGAACTGCCGCCAGAAATTTACAGACAGCTTTTTAAAATATTTTTTCTGGAAATTTAATGACTCAGTTCCACTGCTCTTTCTAGTATTGTTGGTATTTCTGTCCAAATCTTTTGTCTAATGTAGTCTGGAAAGACAGCATTTGATTTTTCGCTTCCAGTTACATATGCTGCCAATTTTTCCTGTTACTGAAAGTGTTTAAATTGTGTAATTCACATGAGTTTGTAAAACTCTCTGTTAACTGGTTGCCTGTTTGCTTATTGGCATATCAACTCCTTTATGGGTCACTTAATACTGAAATTGAATTTTCTTGGCTGCTTTGATGTAATAAAAATACGATGCATATTATTCCGTTTTCACAATTACATACATGGTAGATGATACTCAGCTTTTGTGCATATACATGCTTGTGTGGACATAATTACTAGAGGCTATGATATGTGTGTTTTATGTTGTAGTTTTGTCGAGGTTATATTAGGTTCGTGCAAAAATAATGACGTAATAATGTCGTTTTTTGACGTATTTTTTAACGTCAAAAAACGACATTATCATGTCATTATTTTTGCACCAACCTAATATTTTAGATTCAATTAAATGCTGTCCGTGATACACGCTTGAGCAGTCATGTATCTTCCGATACATGACTGATGAGGCATATTTTTTTCCTGCAGTACATCCTTGTGTAAATTATTTGAAACAACTGTTTTAGTTCCCTTTCTTTCACCACGCGGTCGATTTTAGTTACAGGGTGCAATCGATTTCTGTTTTTTTTCCTCAGTTTAGGTCATTTTCAGTGGTGTGCAGTAATATGCATCCATTTTCGGTGTGTGTGATGAAATTTGTTTGGCCTTGAAAAATATTATGTCATCCGTGATTGCATCATATTTTTATGACGCCCAGACACCACTGTCCCGACTGTCGATTAGTTGTCATACGGCTATTGTCTGCAATGGACGTTACTACAAGGAAGTGTACAAATATCTGTAACGCTGCGCGAACACACTTGCAAGCCTTACCAGTGAGCAAATCAAAGTATTAGACTGGCCCGGAAATTCACCTGATTTAAATCCAATCAATAATCTGGGGTCAATCTGCAAGAAAGAACTGTGGAATAGACATACGAAGTATTACATGTCCGCTGGGTCTTGTTCCATTGGAAATTACGAAAAAAAAAGTAAATAATAACGGAATTATTTGTTTTGTTTCAATTAATTTGCACAAAGGTGTAGTTTGCTATTTCTTTCTGCGGTAGAATGGTTGCCAAGCAAGGTTAAGGGAATCATTCTGTCCTGTTATTCCATCCATAGCTACAGGGATGGTTTCCCAAGGGTATTTGTGCGTAGGTGAAGATAATGAACTCGAATTTTTTATTACAATTTGAAATTTTTTATAAAAAAATTATAGGATATCATATGAATTAATGTTATGAAAGATTTCTTTCATGTTGGTTGGTTAGTTGGAAAGTATTGTTCAACGACATATCAACACCTTAATGGTGAAATTCAAATATTCTGAATACAGATTTATACCTTCAACCTTTGATAAAATATATTGTTGCTCATTAAACTATCAATATGTATTGTTGTTCATTTTACTATAAATATGTTTTGTTGGTCATTTCTTTTACAGAAAAATATATTACTAGAATTTTTGCTATAAAAATGTATCTTATAATTTCATCGTGTTTTGTTCTTCTTTGAGAGTTCAATATTTAGCTGGGACCCTAACAGGTGCTACCAACACAAATATCTTTTATCTGTGTAGTATTAAACTATAATGTTTGATGAAATATCGCCTTCGTTAAGATCTGGTGGATTTGTTCGCTTCAAGACACTTTTATTGAATGATATAGCAAATAGTTTTATATAAATGATTCTTTAAACATTTTTGAGCGGAAACATAGAATCCATATTAAAGTCGAGAATAAAGAAGTATATTTAAGAATCTTACACACGTTTGTAGGTTAATATTTGGTTATTTCCAGAGATTCTCCTACTCGGAAGCTAGGATGTATTGCATTTAATGATGCGAGACTGGAAAAACTGGATTCCCAGGATTATCTTCTGATTTCCCTCCCAAAATAAACTTAGCTAATGATAATCCAATGAAGATTTAATACTTTTTACCCATTTAGGTGATCTTTGCAAGGGTAGCATAATGCCATGTTTGCATGAAACAATGTGTGACATACGGGAATCAAAATTCATCGACAGAAATGAATCCGCCGTCGTTATCAATATATTTGAAAGAAAAACTAAAAACCTCGCTTTCTTTATATCGATTGTTCAGGAGGTATTTTAAAACCTATTTATATATTCGCCTGTACCACGATGTCGAACATTACCAGGACAAGACATTATTGTTTGATTCTGTTGTGCCGCAAACGGAAATGGTTCTATAAAATGGACAAATAATTAAACCTATTGCATGAATTGGTCTATACTGTTATTAGACGCATCCCCAATTTTTTTTGTGAATGTTTACATATCTCAGCTTTTTCCCTCACCATATATATATATATATATATATATATATATATATATATATATATATATATATATATATATATATATATTGCCCCTCCGGCACAACGAGACATAATCAAACACAAACTAACACAAATATATTCAATTTTAAAAAAAAATAAATCGGTTTGATTGATGATGACAAAATCCTGAAACCCAGGGTTACAAATTCTTATTCCTACAAGTGAATATATATATTCTCTCTTTTTTTGTGTTGGTGACCCAAATGTCTTTCTTGAATTGGCCAGTTCAAGAAAGACATAAACCAAAAAAAAGAGAATGTCTCATATCGAGACTATTTAACATCGAAAAACATAAAGGGAAAAAATATTATTTTTAATAATATGTGGAAATCTCCACCCTTTGCCTGATGACGGTTGCGAAACCGGAAACACGTCTAGCAAAATTATGGAAAATAAAGCATAATCCACATTACAACCAAAAACGTTTGCGGTCTCTCTCTTCTTTTTAATATACACACTTTTCTCTCGTTGGAACTACTATAACCTCTTCCTCAACGTCTGTAAGAAGAACAGCACCATGACGTCTTTCACTCCGCCAGATATTTGGAAACGGCATGCTGTAAGGCAAGGCATTCGCACCGGAAGGTCCAATATGAACATTTCATAGTGTTTGGTCGGCAAACTAGGGTAAGTACAGAGGATTCAGAAACAGTTGAAAGATTTTAATGATGGTTACGAACGTGCGGCATCACGGAACACCTACCAAATCAAATACCTTAAGATCGAAAGCATACCCTGGGTCAAAAGGACACTGCAGGATAACCTAGTCATGTCTGTCACACAATTTGTGCGAATTATCACCCCTTACATGTGGCTACCTAACTCCCCAAACTGCACCCCGGTTCATTATTATATGTGGGGCGCAGTTGAACGAGAGAACAACAAAACTCCTTGCAACACCAAAGATGAATTGAAGGCAAGGATTATGGCAGCATTCTGAAACTACGGCTTGCACGAGATTCCGAAGTCGTTTGGAGGCCGTGGTTGAAGGCAATGGCGATTTTACTGCATGAATTTACTCGTTAGTATTTCAAGATACCCTTTCGTATTTCAATGATAATGTTATTAAGCTTATCAAACAATTTGAAAGGAACTTACTTAAAATAAATAGACACAACTTGTCTATATTATTTAATGAAACATGCATGAATGAAACATTGCAGCCAATATATATATATATATATATATATATATATATATATATATATATATATATATATATATATAATTATACACACACATATATATATACATGTATATATATATAAATGTTTGTGTGTGTGTATATATGATAAAGAAAAAATAAGAAATGTTTATCAATGTAATGTACTAATGCTTCATATGAGGCTTTAGTTAAAGTAAACAGTTTACATTGATCAAAATTCAAGATTGATAAATTTTTCCTATCCTATTTGTTCTTTATTCTTTATCCCATCATTCTGTCGGATTCTGAACCATATGTTAACTGTATTTGATTCTATTTCATTTATATATATATATATATATATATATATATATATATATATATATATATATATATATATATATATATATTTAAAAAAATTATAACATAAATTGTTATAAAATCACTACAAAAATAGCCATTTTGTTTCAACACTCTCGGTGTCTTATCAAGTGATGATGTTGAATGCAAAACAAATGGTTTTAAAAGTTTCAAATTAGTTAACGATCCTTCGCAAGTGGAAAACGTTGTTCCAAAAGCTAGAATGACCAATCAATATACAAGTATAGGAAAATTCAAAAAGCCCGATAATGAAGTCATGTTATAATAGCTATTCAGATCGTTAAAATACGGGTAGAATTAAAAAAAAAAAAGAAGAATTTATTCTAACCAATAATTATTAAATTATATGATAGAATTTGATATTAAAATTAAAAACTGCCAATTTTAAAATCCAAATTTAATGACTATTAAGTTTCAATTTATAAAATTACCGAGGAGAAAAGGGGAAATACAAATGTTATTCAATTTATTTCTTCGTTGAAATTATGTTAGAATAGACGTTACTCCATCCGGTCCTCTGACAATATATATATATATATATATATATATATATATATATATATATATATATATATATATATATATATATATATGTGTGTGTGTGTGTGTGTGTGTGTGTGTATACATTTTAATCCCAAGTGTGCGAATGGGGTCGTAAACTCACGCGTAAAACAACACAAACACAATCAGATTATAATACATAAGCATCCAGGCATAGTTAGATATATATACACACAAAAAAAGTGACGAGACAGAGAACATCTTCACGGCCCTTTATGAAAAAAAAAAGAAGAAAAGGGGAAACAAACACATACCAATTATATACTTGGCTTACATATACATATATGTGTGTGTCTCTTTGTGTTTGTGTGTGTGTGTATGCCGCACACATAGTGCTGGCGTTAATGAAAGAGAGATCGAACTAATACAAGGTATATATTAATAAATATACATATTATCCCTCACCGATTAGACAACTCAGAGTTTCATGCAAAACGCAATGTCTGAAGATCGCGTCGTACATGAAACTCCGAGTCGTGGTGTCCGTGAGTGATAATATATATATATATATATATATATATATATATATATATATATATATATATATATATATATATATTGTGTATTTAAGCAGCAATTCATCTTTCATGCAAACTTCATTAAATATGACAAACCAAGTACTTTGATGAAGTTTTTGAATAATTTCTCACATAATCTTTTATGTTTTTTTTTTCTTTTCAGTAGATAGATTATAGAAAAATTGTCCAAATATTTTATTTTTCCGTGCGTTTTATCTTATATTCGCAACACACTTGTTGACAATACAAATATAATGGCATCGTCTACATGGAAAAAAAGGCTAAAAATAACGGAAGTCTTATCAATAAAAATAAAAGAAAACACACAATAATGTCAACTATGAAAATGAACTCAATACTATTTTACATACATACAATAATCCATTTCCAGTTAAAAGTAAATATATTTCATCCTTAAAAATGTCTAAATATATAGTCGAAAGCGCTGGTAAAATATGACTATTGGAGAGTTTTTGTATAATTTATCTACTGAGAAGAAAAGATTGTAAGATCATATGAGAAATTATATAAAAATCTTAAAGCACCTTGTCTGTCATATTTAATGAAGCTTGTATATATATATATATATATATATATATATATATATATATATATATATATATATATATATATGTGTGTGTGTGTGTGTATGTATGTATGTATGTACAGTGTAACCCGGATATAAGAGAGTTGTCGGGACCGGAGACGAAGTCTCTTATATCCGGGTTTATCTTATATCCGTGTTTGGTCTATTTTGTTTAGATAAGTATGGCTATAATTTGGGACCACATAAAACCTCTCTTATATTCGGGTTTCTCTTATATCAGGGTCTCTTATATCCGGGTTACACTGTATATATATATATATATATATATATATATATATATATATATGCGAGTTTTTGTCTAAAATTTGGTCTATTTCACTTATGACAAAACGGTGGAAAATGTTATTAAAATTTTTGCATTAAACATCACTTAAATGCCAATAATCAATAATTATATTACCTACATTTTTTTTTACTAAAGGGAGATTTTAGATTATCGACTATATTTCCCCTAATAATTTCAACACATGGTATTTTCCCTGCATGTTCCTCTTCGCTCCACCGTTGGAAGATCAGTGTCTTTTCCATCAGTCGATTTATTCAATTATGTCGAAATGGTAAATAGGACATGGCAGACAACTGATTTATGGGAGGACATACAGATTTCAATCAACTAACTGCTCTTTTTATGCTAAACATACCTATAAATCGTATAAAGTCAGGAATTAATAAATAAAAGTGCTTACTTTTATTTCTGTCTGAATTACTGGGACGAGGAGTTGTCATTATTTATATTGTTCGCTACAATGTGAGTATATTGCCGGTCTTGGCTGTTAAGGTTAAAACTAGTGGAACTAAGGAATAAAGTTTGTGTGAACACTTTCCATGGAAATAGCGACAGAGTAGCGAGAGGCTTGCAACGTCTTGTCTTTTGAAAAATAACACATAAAGGTTCATATGCCGTCAAAAATCGCCGAACTTAACAACTAACATGAAAGATATCTTTTATGACATTAGTCTATATATTATCTTACAATTTCTTAAATCAATCAAACCGTATTCCAAAATATAACTTCTTCATCAAAATACACATATAACCGCCTCTAGTAATTAAGTCCATATAAACATGTATATACACAAAAGCTGAGTATAATCTACCATGTATTCAGCTGTGAAAGAAAAATAATATATATCATATTTTTATTACTTCAAAGCTCCCCCAAAAATTAAATTGCAATATAAAATATCCCATAAGGGAGTTGATATGGCGTTAAACAAACAACAAGTTCTTCTTCGTAGAGAGGGAGGGAATATAGGACAATATAAATTGACTTTAAAATCTTTAGGTGAAGATCAACCTTAGCCTTCCTGAGTACTGGAAACGTGGCATGATAACGGGACTGAGCAAATTGATAGGTGTTTAATAAATACTCGCCTGTCCCTGACCCAAATATGATAACCCCCAGAAAATAAAGAAAATGATGCTTTTTATTAATGTGATTTAATGTTATATTATTATCATTTAAATGTATTCATACAACTGTACTTGATTTCAGTTAAACGTACTTCCTGGCGCTTTTTGTTAGTTTGAGTTACTTAAACAAGATGTGACTGGAGAGAGCAAACAAAAGAATTAGGTGATGCACTTTAAAAGTCAAAAGAGGATTTGAAATTTAGTGTGCACCAGAAGGCGATTGAAATCAAATACAATCTGAAACATTTATTTTAATTCAATTAGATATTTTAATTAGATAAAATAAAGAAACAAATTTTAATTATTATGCATTAAAAATCTAAAATCTAACTAAAAATGATCTTTAGTACAAACTAGCAGCATGGCCCGGTGTTGCCCGTGCTTGATTCAAAAATCGTACGACTCATACAGCAATTGCTATCACTTGACTTAAAATATTTTTGCCCTTCCTTGCCTTTAAAGGAGTGCCCTTTGCCGTACTGATGTTGCTACATGCCTTACTTCTTGCCTATCTTACACTGAGAATTTTTTCTAAGCTCTATACTAAACATCAAATCTAATACGAAAAAAGAACTAAACAAAATGAACACAAAACGATCAACTTTAAAAAAAAGGACTCGTAACTGGAAAAACCGAATGAAAAAAGAATGTTAACACAAATACTTTTTCACACCCAACCCAGTTCTGCGGAATCAGAATCAACGTTGAGCTTAAGCAAACGAATAAGCGACTTGGAGTAAAGTGCCATGCAGATTCAAATGCAGGTATCGACTTTTTTTGCATGCTAGCATGCTAGTTAACGTTTGTGTCAGTCACCTGTTGGCTCTCACGTTGGCCAATAGAATCTTCCTGCCTATTCGTGGCAGCCAGCTATTGGCTCTCACTCTGGCCAGTAGAAAATGGCTGCAAAGTACATGAAAACTGCCGCAGAAGCATGAAAAATAGATTATTTCCACTATCGATGGGAGTTGGGAATTGCAATGTCGGTGTTGGCATTCCCGCTCACTTGGAGCATGGGCATGTAAATTTTGGTGCAAAATTGTGGCCGTACATTCGTTACACACACAAAAAAAACACACACACACACACAGATCCTGCCATTTATAGATAGCATGTATTTATATGTATCTATGTGTATGGAAAGTGCATCCACTTTTAATTATGTATGTATGTACGTGTGTGTTGGTTTCCCTTCTCCCATTCCCCCCCCCCATTTTTTTTCATGACAGACCGTGGAGATGTTCTCGGTCTTGTCCCTTTTTTGTGTGTGTATATGTCTTGGTGCTTATGTATTAGAATCTGACTGCGTTTGTTTTACGCGTGAGTTTAGGACCCCATTTACACACCATGAGGATTAAAATGTATACATTGTAAAAAGACCGGATATTAAATATAGCTAAAGTAACTTCAATGAAAAAATAAATTGAATAACATATATATTTCTTCTTTTCTCCTCAGTAATTTTATAGTTGTAAACTTGATAGCGAATAAATGTTAAATTTTGATTTTGTAATTAGCAGTTTTAAATTTTAATATTAAATTTTATCATATAATTTAGTAATTATTCGTTGGAATAAATTATTTTTTAATACTAAACATCTGAATAGATATTATAACATGACTTCGTTATCGAGCTTTTTGAATTTTCCTGTACTTGTGTTTTGATTGGTCCATCTAGCCTTTGTAACAACGTTTTCCCCTTGCATAGGATTATTAATTAATTTGAAACTTTTAAACCATTTATTTTACATTCAACGTCATCACTTGATAAGGCACCGAGGGTGTTGAAACAAAATGGCTATTTTTGTAGTGATTTTATAACATATTTATGTTATAAATTTTTTTTCTTTAAAAATAAATAATTATATCTGCTCTACTTTGTATTGTGCACTCTTTTAAGAATAGTAATTGTTGGTTATTGGAATTCATTCCATATACACCAATCATATACTTTTATATATATATATATATATATATATATATATATATATATATATATATATATATATATATATATATATATATATATATATATATATATATATATATATATATATATATATATATATATATATATATATATATAAAAAGATAGAGGAGGCACGGTGGAGTGGTAGATAACTGCTCGGATTGAGGAATCGGAGAGACAAGTTCTAATTCCATCCACGTCCATTTTATTCATTTACGTGCTAATACATTTGGAAAAGATGTGAATCCTCTTCTTCTATCCCCCACCCACAAGCTATGGATAAATAGCAGGAAACACTGGGTTTCAATGAATCTCATCAGGCGATTATAATTACTGGCAAATGACAGATTTATTTATATTTAAACGTCAAATACATCTTTTCGAAAAAAAATGGGATATAAAGGCTTTTCTTTGATCAACCGATCAAATCGGACCCACGTTAATTTTAAGGCGAAGAAGCAAAAATTAAAAATTACTTTTTATAAATGGGTCATGACCTAGAGATTGGCAGGTAACAGCAACCAGACATAATCTTAAAAAGGATATATATGGTTACATAAAATATACAAACCAAACAAAATAGTTTCGTAGGAAAATAAAAGAGAGGTAGAGAAGTAATTTAAGAAAATGCTAAATAAGTTATATGCATTGTGAATTACCTACATAAAAGTTTTCTTTTCGAAAAAAAAAAGAGATTGTATTGTGCTTTTAAATCTAAATGAATCGTTCACTCGCCAGTGATTTATCAGAGTGGATGCATTGACATGCATTGAAACACGAATGCAAATATGTAGCGATCTTGAAATGTTTTCGCTGTAGGATATATATATATATATATATATATATATATATATATATATGACGTGAATAATCTCTTCTGTCGTTCTTTGCAAATATGATGCACATATTATACAAGCACAATGAGTGGGGACGCATAGAATCAGTTTACTTGATGTTGTGTGCCAAGGCAAGGTGTTTTTCACGTTGCCAAATTGACACAAATTCGTGGAAGCGATTCTAGAGATATTTAAAATGCATTTTGTGAAGATTATTCAAATGTAAGAACTTATATTTATTGGATTTGTTAATTCATACTTTATACTTCGTTTACAATTTTTTTTTAAAAACTCTTTCTCAAACCCAGACTATATAAACAACCAAAGATCTTGTATGTTATGTTATAAAATAAACCGTCTTTGTTAAGAAATTCTAAACAAAAATAAATAAATGATAGTAATTTCTGAGCAAAACAAAAAAAAAGTCTTGTGGAAAACAGATAGTATTTAATAATAAGAACTAGGCCAACAACACATGGAAAATAAAAAAAATTAAAAATATTGCTATAGAGATGGACGTTAATAAACTTATCATATACTTCTGTGCCATGCATGATAACATGCTGAGACGATCATGTATCTTTCGATACATGACAGAAGAGGCAGATTTTTCCCACAGTAGGTTGCCATTTCTTTTTGCTGTAGTCTAGTTGTCATCCAAGGCTATAGAACATGGTCCCTCCTTCTATTTACCCATAGCTGGGGGCAGAAGAAAAGGTTTCATACATTTCCCAAGTGTATTCGCACATGGATTCATCTGGAATTCGAATCACTGATTCCTCAATCTGAGCCGCTATCCATTACTCCACCGTGCCTCCTCACTCTTAACATATACAGAAGCAAATATTTTTGAGAGAGAGAGAGAGAGAGAGAGAGAGAGAGAGAGAGAGAGCATACAAAGTCGGTAAAAAGGTTCTTATTTATTATAGATGCATTTTCTTTCATTCAGATGATATTTGATGTTTGTGACAGGTGCTTGTCACATAGAACCTTTAATATCTCTGACAAATGAAAGCAGATTTTGAAATATAAACTTCCTTACGAACGACAGGTTTTTTTTTAGTGAAGACATGAATAACTGAGCTGTGCTAAAACAAAAAACAAAAAAAAACTAGACGAGATATATGTAGGAAGTGGAAGGAGAGCAGGCTACCCCAGCGAATTAAATAAAGGTCTCAGCTCGAAATTCCCTGTTGGTTACTCAGATCGACATACACTTGAGAACTGCAGGACACAATGACAGAAACGTTATAATAAAAACAGCAATGATGAGGACAATTTACTTGTGAACAATATAAATAAAAATAAACCAAGACTATATAATAAAAAAGTATTATTAAACTACTTGTAATACTCGGTTGGAAGAAAAAAAAAACTCGGATAACATAACTTGTAAGTCTATCAAAACAAATTGGTACCCTAGGAAAAAAAATTGGAAAAAAAAAGTAGAAGCATCCCAACAGGGTGAAATAAATCGTCCAGTTCCTTAAGTTTTTAGTCCAAAGAAAAAAAAAACTCAAGCGAGTAATAAAGCTAAAACGTAGAGTGCTTATTACGCTAAACAGAGCAGAAATAATCCGTAATATAAGTTTAGGTGAAACCTAGATAGGCTATTCCTGGCTGTTTAGGATTTATTCTATTTATAATAAAATATAAAGACATTAATTGTATCTAGAGAACGAGAAAACCCCGAGATATGCTTAACAGCAGATATTTATAAAAGACATAGAGCCATGGGCGACCTCAGTATTAAAATATTTGGGTTCATTCCGTTTTGGATATTAAATGATGATAACTTATAGGTCTACAGCGTGTGGCTTAAATTAGCCTCTTTAATATTGGTAGAGAGGAATTCAAGACTTAGTTTCATAACCAATGTCCTGCTTGATAGCGGCAAACATATTAAAGTCATTTAATAGAATATTTTCACCCATCTACAAGCGGGCATTGTTACCCACTCTTCTTCTAAGGGCTTATTTAGACCTCATATGCGAACGAACTTGTCTCGGTTTTTAGTCAGGCAAAAGTTATCCCCGCCCTGGTTTCTAGATTGGTTGTTTCAACAGTTCAAATAATGTTAATAGTGTAAATTTACGGCAGTGAATATTGGACGGTATCCTCAAAGATGAAGAAGAGACTCGAGACAACAGAGACGTGGTTCTACAGAAGGATGCTAAATATATCATGAACCGAGCGTGTGAGCAACGATGAGGTCTTCCAAATGATGCAAACAAGGAGGAGCCTTATACCTAACATCAGGAAGAAGCAACTGAAGTTTCTGGGCCGAATAATGAAGAAGGAAGGCGTGGAGAATCCGATACTCACGGGTCAAATAGAGGGAAAGAGAGTCAAGAGAAAGCAGCGCGTGACATATCTGGCGGACTTAAGCAAATGGATGACAGAACGTGGTCTGGGAGAGGAAGCAAAGGGAAGGAACTTACTGAGAACTGCAAGGGATAGAGGGAGGTGGAGAGCCATGATCGCCTACGTCCTGAAAGGACGTGGCATATAAAAAGAAAAGAAGTCACAATACCTCATCTCAGAAATATAGACAAATGGTTGCAAAGTGTTGCTATTTCGGTTCGATCTGCAGCAAAATTTTCTGTTTGTAGATATATACAGGGTGTATCTAAAATATTTTTACAAAAGTTGGGGACGGGTTCCTCACAACAAAGCGAGAATAAAAGTTTATATAAACATATGTCCGCATATCCTTTGTTGTCAGGCTGTGGCACCATTTAACGAGGCAGAAAGAGAAAAGGAAAGAGAGGAAGAAAAGGAGAGGCTAAGAACCGAATCGTGAGTGTTAAGCAAGAACACGCACACAGCTAAGAGACAATGGATAAAAGGATATTTTGATAAGTAACAAATAGTGAAAGAGTGTCATTACAATGACAGGGAAATTCTGAGTAAAAGAAAAGGAAAGAAGGAAAGAATCAGATATGTTTTGGCATCGGCTGTGTTATCTAAAGATATGAAAACAAACAATTGGTACGGAAGACATCTTATCAGCTACAGGCCGGCTGGCCAGAGAAAGAGAAGGAAAAATTCAAATGAAAATGTTATTTCGTTAAGTTACGAAAACCATACAACTAAAAAGACTTAGACAGATATGAAAAATTAAAAAAAACACCCACGAGCATCCTTGGCCTGCGATAATAAAGTTTTGTTATCAGGAATTGTGCCGAAAGAAAATAAATGTTTTTTTTTCTTTTTTCGAGGCGACAGACCGACTGGGGCTTTGGAGATGTTCCTTTTTAAGACCATGTCGGGAGGACCACACATTCTGATAATTAGCGATAAAATACTTGAAGTAAACCACGTGTAGAACAAGAGTTATGACCGCCATTGTCATATTGTCCCGTTCGCGGCTGGAGAAATGATAAACCATTAAGGGGAAGAAAAAGGAAAGAAAAAAGAGATAATTTATTTTTTAAGCAAGATATTTTTTTTTCTGAAACAAGCCGCAGATTCGTCCACGCCCGACTGAGACATCATTGGTCGAGTGGTGATCACGTGATGCACGAGAGAGGCTGTTGCCTCCCATCTGGAGGATGAGTAACAGAGGTTGCCACAAAGATGTGGGGAGGGCAGTTCACGCCCCTCTGAAGTATGATGAGAAGGTGGGAGTGAGGAAAGTTTCCCAAAAATGGAAAAAGGTGGAAATTCCTAACCAGAGAGGTGGATATGTATTTAGAATTATCGAGGAACCTCCCGGCGCCGACAAACCCACCCCGGTTTTGGTCGGCGCTCATATGAACGAAGCCACAGCGAGCAATTCGGAGAGTCGAGTTCCAGCAGTCTTCGGTTAAGGCAAGCCTCGCAGATAGCTGACCAGATTCCCGCACATTTTCCGGACCATCTCTTCAAACCAAGGACAATTATTCAGAAGAGCGACTTAGATCCAGATCACCGAAATAAGTTTTTTCTTTTGACTTTCGTCCAGAGACCCACCGAAACACCAATTTCTTAAATAGCAGACGACTTGAAGTGTTAAAACTTGCCTAGCGGAAAACGACGTGCCACAATCCATAGAACGGGTCGGGAGATAGATGCAGTCCTATGTATCGAACAACTAGACATAAAGTTTGTTACCTTTCTCTTTGATACTTTGAACTTTTGAGTTTTCATTTTGTTGCCTTTTGCGCGTATTTTTGTGGTATCACCCCCGTTGGACTCGGTTTGCAGTACGGCCCCGATGACTGATTGATTTCCTCTGCCGAGATCAAATCACAACGTGGGTAGGCAGACTGGGAATCAAAGTAGGACGTCACCGTTGGTGCCGTGGTAGACTGGGATACAACGACACGGTTGGCGCTACGACCAGAGGACGACGTCACAGGCGTACGAGCTGATTTCGGTCTTCCTCGATCCAAACTTTGTGTAACGGATTTTGTCTCGGCAACGCGAAGTTTAACAATAGAAAAGGTTGAATGAAGCAACTGTCTTTGGTCTGGAAACGAAATCTGATATACCCATGAAGCCTCGCGTACGCTACCATTTGCGCGGTCGTATATATAAAAAAATCATATCTGTCTGCTCACGACATGTATATCAAACCATTGTCAAAGGAACACATCTCAGTTAAGTCACTACTACACACGAAAACAATGAAAACGGACCAGCCACAAATATAAACGAATAACAAGCGTAACCGAGTCTATATGCAATACAGCACCATTTACAGTAAATTTCCTTTAAAATTAATAACTCAAAAAAAAGTATATTTATTTAAACTTTTGTGTTTGTTTTTGTGTGAGTAACTCGGCGCGAAAGTTTGTAAAAGTGTTTTTGGTATAACCTACCGAAACTCTTGTCACCTTCTACCAAAAAGTAATCAGAACTATACATATAGAAGAACAAGTAATACAGTGATACAAATCACATGATGAGGATTCAGTTTAATCAAGATCATATGTCCACACACTTGCAACCAGCCTCTTCCAAACTGTAGGAGCACTTATCAGCCATCTGAAACAGAAAATTATATTATATAGTGGTGACAAGACTTTCGTACCCGTTATATATATATATATATATATATATATATATATATATATATATATATATATATATATATATATATATATATATATCCAGGGTGCATATGTAGCGTTGACAAGACTTTCGGACAACTCTGTATATATAAAACAAGCAAAGCAGCAACAGCAAAGAGGATCATGCTCATCTAGAAATTTGTCGATTAGTTTTTTGTATAAATCTCATAGGAATCTTCTGCCACTTTGGTTATCCGGCGTGGGACGTTAGTATTTTACATACGTAACTATCCTAATGACATTTAAGAGTTGGATTCTGGATATTTTTTTCAGTGTGTGTACATTAATGTGTTTGTCGAAGTTGCAGTCATTCGAGATAAAAATATTCGCCAAGTTCTGTAGATGTAGCATTGTTGTGTCGTACATCATATATGTAACCATTAAAACCAGCTGCGGTTCGTTCGCCTTGTCGCCTTGATTGTCAGTACAATTTTGTTGCAAGTATCACGTCCAAATATTCATTATTCTGGCATGTAGATTCCTAAATTCTTTTTGTAACAGTGTCGACAGTTTTGAATGCTGGAGATTTGACGTAAGCATTATTTCTCCCTCACCATATATATATATATATATATATATATATAAATATATGGGGGTGTGTGTATATATATATATATATATATATATATATATATATATATATGTGTGTGTGTGTGTGTGTGTGTCTGTGTGTCTGTGTGCATATCGCATATACTCGCGTATCATGCAACTTTTGGAGACAGCATTTTGAGGCTAATTTTAAGAAGGTCGCATCATACACAGTATATAAAATTAGCATATGTACTGCGGGCCCTGGATACGCCGGTGAACAAATTATATATCATTTATTGTCATAAAGTACAGCTGTATTTAAAATTCACATGACTTCGATAAAACTCATGTTTCACATAACTGTATCCAATAATAATTCATGTAATTTTCACTTATTATTATCGTATTATAAAATGCAAACAATTAGCGAATATGCATCATTTTCATTATTTATGTTTATATTTATGTTTCTCGTTCAGTGGTTTATGGCTGTACGCGTTTACGCAACGAGTATAGCGTTATTAACGATACATTTATCATTCTCTTTTACCTTTTAACTTTAATTAGAAGATGGGATAAAGAGATAGAGGAAAGAGGTTAGTCTATTGTATTTCGTCTCACAAAATAGGAACTCGATATACACGTGTGCATATATAATATATATATATATATATATATATATATATATATATATATATATATATATATGTATGTATGTATGTATATATAGAAATCAATATATAGAGCTCAATGTAATAATAATGAATAAGAACTCTTTTAAAATCCATCATGGTAATAATTTATTTTAAGTGTTATTAACCTGACTGGTTAATAACACTTAAAATAAATTATTACCATGATGGATTTTAAAAGAGTTCTTATTCAGACCAAAATACATTTCGTTTCTCAATATTAATGTATTATTACTTATCTATCTATCTATCTATCTATCTATCTATCTATCTATATATATATATATATATATATATATATATATATATATATATTATCGATGTTATAGGTTGCGTGTATTGTTGTCAACTTGTTTGTAGTAAAGTCGTTAACTTTTTCTCTGGTTCACAATTAATATCACCCGGATGTTGTTATTGTTTGACGCAAGATTCTGCTTTTGAATTTAGTCTCCATAATTTTTTTGCTATAATTTTTTTTTTTTCTGCATTGCCCATTTCTGAATCTGAACTACATTTCAATGGCATAGTTAATGATCCGTACCAGAGTTTGTGGGAAAATATATTTACTTTTTTTATGTTAAGTAGTAGAACGTCGCCTGCGATATTTTACATTCCTAGATCAAATCGAGTACTTCAGCTATATCTAAAATTTGTGATATCTTTATGTGCCAAACTTTTGAGATTCCCACTTCAATATTCTTGTATTTTGATAGATTTTTGAAGAACTTCAAAGATACATTACTCGGACTACCGTGTCAATAAGAAAGCAAATTCTGTTGTTGTGGTCTTTTATCACGATATCTGTGCGATTAGCTTTGATTATTCTGTCTGTGTATATTGCAACGTCCATAAAATTGTAACCGGGTCTGGATGAGGTTCATACGAGTTTCCTAGCCGTGAAAGTTGCAGATTTTCTCGTGCAGCTATTGGCCCACTCTATCATGCCGAGTTTTATATTCAATTGGAGCTAACACTGTGCAACTTGACGCAAGACGGTCAAGTGTTTTGGAATATTTATCACAGAATCTGCATTTGTGTTCAACATGTCTGCTTGATAATTTTTTAGTATGTGTGTTTGATTATTATTATTATTATTATTATTATTATTATTATTATTATTATTATTATTATTATCAAGCAATATTGAGTGAAGGACTAGTATTTTTCAGTCGGTGTCAAGTATCAATTCGCAACCTCATTACGCTCTTGTAGCTGTTGTACTTGCAACAGAAAGTAGGTCTTTTGGGGGAGGAAGTTTTTATTCCGAATTACCACTGAAGAAGAAATGCATTCACACACTTTTCTAAGGATATTTGTTCGAAACTGAACTCAAAAACCATGGCCAGAATTTGAACTCAGCATAGCAATCACCCTTTCCGTAATGAAAGGTACTGGACGATTTATTTCACCCTGTTGGGATGCTTCTAGTTCCAATAGGCCACGTGCATATCTACAGCAATTTTGACCTGATCTAAAAACGAGGTAAAAGTTTTAAAGCGCATATCATCTGGAATTTTGCTCTTATATGCCACACAGATTTGAAAGACCACGAGCCGGTAATATTAAAGATAATAACAGCTATTTCTTTCAAAGTTGCACGGAAACAGAATCATTTTTTCTAATACTTACAGATCAAACATAAATAACAGTAGACACTATAATAATACTACCTATGTTCCAGAATCTTTGGTATATTTGCATATATATTAGATTAAATAAATGTGACAAGACTCATGGGATAGAGGTAGTAATAAGAAACTACTGATTTGTGTGTCGTTACCAATTCCTCGATGAGAACTCTTTCGTTAAAAGTCAAGAAAAAAAACGTATAAATCAAATCCTCCACTTCCAAAAAAGCATTTCCAATTTCACCGCTGCATGATAGATACATAAATGTAAATATATTCCTTCTATATTTACTCATCCGGATATTAAACGCCAAGAAAGATACATCGATTAAAAAAAGTAATACAGACCATTGCCAATTGATATTTACTGGACTACTACAATATATTCACAGGGCAATTAAAAGATGAATCCTAAAAGCAAGTCCTGAGAATCTATCAGGTTAGCCAATGTTGTATGGTAAATATATTAAAGTTTGTATACGTAATGATAACAACATCAAAATAATCAGATTATTCTCACTTAGAAGAAGAGTACAAAGTAATATTTCAACGCAGTTTACGTACATTTTAATGTGTTTCTTACGTATCTCTACCTATGAAATATCGGTAGTAATTTGTTGTTCAGGTGTTTACGTGCTTATGCGCGGTGGAGAAAAAGAAGATTGATCTACAGGAAGGTTTCAGGCGACTGAAATGAAGAATGAAAAATGGTTTATGTATGCGAACAGAATAAGGCAAGACGAAACGGAGAAGATGGCATGCTTGTGGCAAAGAATGTCGTGTGGAGGGTAATTGAGTTGCGAAAACGGCGTTAGGATTGCAAGTAAGGAAATGGAAAAGGAAGCCAAGATGAAGGGATACTTTCAGAGAAAATGCAACAAGCATACACATCAGGTTAACGCAAATTAAAATAGGTATTGCACGTACTATAGGAAGGTTTTAAACAATCGTGGCTGATATACGAAAGAAAATAGTAAACCATTTTGCATACTATAAGAGTTATACATATCAAACTCATATACTTACAGGTACATCAAAATAAGCTAGCATATACAGGGTGACTGAAAAATATCTCCCCATTTTAAAATACTTATAATGTATTTATTAACTATATTTTTTACACGAGATGGATATGAGAGGAAAGTGTTTCGTACGAGGTTTTATTTAAAATGCAATATGGGCACCAGATTTCGCTAACAGCTTCTCAAACCGCCCAACTGATTTCATCATGGAAGACATAACCTTGTATTTGCCCTTCATGATCTTCCAAAGTCTTTTGTTTGTTATATCAGATATATCAGATTTGCTCCTTCGACTAACACCAAAGAAAAACGTTACAGGGTGTTAAGTTAGGAGTCCTGGCTTGCCACTCATTCATAAAATAGGGAGTTAATTTTCAATAACCCTGTATAATAAAAATGAATACGCCATAATATTAGCTTGGAAAGTAATTTCTATTATATTTGAAAATGGAACATAAAAATGCTTCCTGAATATTTTAAGGAATTTCTCACCATTATCATCAATAAGCAGATCTATTTGACAAATTGTTGATCCCCGGACATAAAGGTCTTTAGGTTTCGATGCAAAGAAACACTATATTATTTATAACCTCTTCACAATTAATTAATTGTTTTAACTCTAAAACCTACTGTAATAATCTTATAGTCATATGGATCAAGGTAAGATAGTAATGAGTGGCAGTCAAAACTTCCACGATTTTTTTTCTCGATTGATTCGTGAGATATGGGATTTTGCAATATGGTGTCACAGCAACAGACCATTACGATTAAACAATGATTGACACTTCTTCTGTAGATTTGTGCACAATGCTCCCAACTAAAGACACTATTTCTCTGTATTAGCTGTATCATTTTCGTTTAGAACTTCTTGATATATACTTTTCATATTCCAGCAAACTCAGGGCACAAAATATTGGATGTAATCATAGTTTAGGGATGGAATCTTTATTAACAGTGGGTGCTAACCTTTAGCTTTTTTTAATTAATAATATTATCGAGGACCCACTTGTAATTAGTGGTAATGATTCTACCTGGAAAGCCCCAATGACAAGTAAGTCCAGTGTTTAATGGGGAGCAGAGGTCAACTCATTTATCCAGCTGAAAAGCAGTAAGATGTATCTGTCTATTCTCATCTGTCTCAGCATATAACTATCTATGGTATGTATCAGTCTGTTTACATCTATCTGCAGACATCAGTTCCTTTCTCATATATGAATATTGGGTTGACTTATAAATATGTAAGAAGCATTCGGTCTAGCAGTGAACCAACTTTTCTAGTGGCTGGCCTAGCAATTGATTCAATATAATTTTTCCACTTCATGTTGCGTTTAGCCCGAGAAACTGTTATGAAACACTCTCCTGGAAGTTAGCACCAGCCGTGCCGATGGAAGGCAAAAAGAGGACTCTCAGATGATGATAAAGAGCAGTTTAATTTTGGAAGCATTAAAATTAACAAGCCATTCTTTGCCAAGGTTACCAATAGACCGTATGTCATTTTTGAGATTAGCTGCCAATTTGATATAATCAAACTGACTTAGTAATAAGACAGAAGTAAATATTAGGTTGGTGCAAAAATAATGTCGTTTTCTCACATAGTAACATATGTGAGAAAACGACATTATTTTTGCACCAACCTAATAGTTGTATCGTCGGGATTTAGGAAGAGCATAGCTCCAAGGATAGGGCCCTAAGGGACCTCTGCATTACTGCAGAAAGATCTAAAAGAGTGGCCATTCAGGACAACTTTCATGTCATGATTTGATAAGAAAGTCTGAATAAGTTAAAAAATTAAGGCAATTTTCCTAGTTTAAGAATATGTTTTATAGTCAAAGTGTGACTTCTGAAAATATTTTGCTAATTCGCAAAAATGGTGCTGAGTATTTTTGTTCAGCTTCGTTTTTCAGAAGTTCTATATTAACAGAATATGGTCATTCCAATCAAGGGAAATTTTCGCGATAAAGAATTCGAATTATAGGTGGCTAAGCCATAGATGACCTGATCAGAGATTTAAAGCTCCTTTTCCATAGACAGAACAAATATTTATAGCGTTCCCGTTGTAAATATAACCATTTTTGACTTTATACAATATACTACGTCTGACATGGATCTAAACTCATTTTAAAGAGTTAAATCGATTCAAACCTTACTTGCAAACATCAGAACATAAGTGTAAACAGCACAAATCTTTATCCGGCAGGCATGTAATCTAAAAGCTCTTTGAAAATTCACTCATTAATAAGGTTATAGGATTCTAACAGCAATTTATTTAAAGAGTGCAATATATTTATAGATATTTTGCAGAACTAAACTGTGTATCCAACTCAGATCTTGGGAGTTTGATGGCTAGGCTAACACAGTAAAATCTTACTATTAATGAAATTCACGTTGTGTGACATGGCGCATTGTCAGCTGAATGAAGCTTTTGTCACATGAAAAAGTTTGGTTTGTTTTGTTTTACGGCATATCAACCTCAGTGGCTTATTTAATGCCGACAAAAATTTTATTGCTGATAATATTCTTCTTCAAAAATGTATTGCTGGTAATATCTGTTTCTTCAAAAACGTATTGCCGGTATTATTTTTCTTCAAAAATGTATTGTTTGTAATATTTTTCTTCAAATATGTATTGCTGGTAATATTTTTTCTTCAAAAATGTATTGATGGTAATAATCTATTACTGGTAATATTTTTTTTTACAAAAGTGTATTTCTGGCATTAAAACTTTTTACACCTTCTCAGTGTTTCGACCCCAGTTTGTAGCCAACTACCTGCCCACACCTGGGACCCAACAGATGCAACCGCCCCGGATCAGATTGAAGCTGGCAATACTAGCAATTAAGATGTGGCTCCACGCTACTCAAAACTTCCTGATCAGCGTCCTTACTCTCAGCCGTAGTTTATCGTCTCATCCAGGACGCGGATGTAGTTTATCGTCATATCCAGGATGAATGAAAATAATTAAAAGAACAGGAATAAAGAAGGCAGAATATAACGATTGACATTGTGTTTAAATCTTTGAAGGTTAAAGTTAACAGAAAGCTGGAAGTCGGAAGACAGCTCTAAAATGAGAAATGCGAACGAAGAATCTGTTAGCTTAAAACACTCGGTTACGTATATTATTCAACTGTAAAAATGAGACCTAGCTGCAAATATAGTACTACGCGTAAATTCGTAAAGTCTTGCCTACATATTCATTCCCTAACTTATCTGTCTTTCTCATAATTAATAACTTACATCTATATCACGTTGAAATTAAGCAACGTCAAGCCTGGTCAATACCTAGATGGGTGACCGCTGGTTCTGTAAGCTTTGACGTGCGAGTGATGTAAGAGATAACGACTCGGTGATGGATCAGTGTTCTCAGTGTTCTCCGATTCACGTTGGGTTTGTTATATTGATTTATGCGCAAATACCCGTAGGAAAGTTAGAGCCCTCCACTTAACAACAAGCTATGGGATCATTAGTAAGAATTGAATCAGAAAATCATTATTATCTCCAAACAATTCTTACTATCGCAAAATACATCCTGACTTTAAATAAAGTACAAATGCTTGATAAGCTGTAAATCATAGATGTAAACCAATCATAATTCTTCGTCTAACTCACTGTGAAGACTCCAATCTCTCTCTCATATCGTCTTTCTTGTTTTCTAACGTTTCATCAACCCCTTTCCCGCCAATTATTTTGGGAAAAAAACATTTCATTTACAGACGATTTTTTTAATATGTTTTTAATATAATAAATAAGAAACTGAGGCACCTTGAAGTAACCGAGCGGTGACTAGCGCCCCTATCAGACGGATGAGCTGACAATTAACTTCGTTTCAAGATAAGAAAGGCATAAAAAAAAAAATCAAGATCGACGTATAAACATGTCTGTAGCTGTATCTGTCTATATTTCTGAAATGAAGTATTGTAATTATTTACATTATTTACTCAAATGCACATTGCCAAGTGGATAAAATCTTTGGATGGACCCAGTAACTTCAGCCAAAGTGCCATGGCGTATGGAACTAGAACAATCTACCCTGATGTAAGAATTAAAGGGTTCAGTTCGAAATTCCAATCATCAGAAGAAGGCTGGCCGAAACATCGGGAACATGGCAATAAAGATGAGCACAACAGGCCGAAGAATGTAAGTAATCTAAATATGTCTATAGGTGGCTTTTTAATATACTTATTTTTTTACTGGACCGTTTAGGAATCATACAGTACTCTATACGTATCAGTATTATTATTATCATTAGTAGTAGTAGAAGTAGTAGTAGTATGTATGTATGTATGTATGTATGTATGTATGTATGTATGATCGTTTCTTTTGATCTCTGTTGTATACTTAATTCCTTTCGGTTCCCAACCAAAAACCTAAGGTTTCAATATCAACATGATATTTCCCACTACCCATTTCGGTAAAAATAAAAATGAGAAAACCTAAAACATATATTTTTCATAGGTAAAGCCCTCCTTAGGAATTGAGCTGTGCATATGGGAACATTTTTTAAAAATATTTCTTTAAAGTATAAACTACCAGAGATCCGTTCAATGAGTCTATCAGAACCTTTTCGAATTAATTTTCTATTATTTTCATTGATTTCTGTTGTATACTCATTGCTTTCCGGATCCCAACCAGAGACCTAAGCTCAGAAATGGCATCATGACATTTCCCACTGAATATTTTTGATGAAAAAAAAGCACCTCTGATCACACACATTTTACATAGATAAAGCTCTTTGTGTGGCGTGGCTGTAATTGTCAGTACAAATTTTTGTATTTCTTTAAGACATGGACTACTGGGAATTTCTTCAATGTATTATTATTATTATTATTATTATTATTATTATTATTATTATTACTGTTTCATTTCCCTCCGGGTTCCAAGCAGAGACTTAAGGTCAGAAATGGCTTGATGATATTTTCCACTGTAAAAAACAAGAAAAAATCTATGTTCACAGACATAAATAGATATAGATAGATAAAACTGTTCGTATTATGTGAGTTGTAATTGTGAGTAAAAGTTCTCGTCTTTATTTTAAAAGTGGGGAAAACCAGGAATCCCTTCAATGAGTGTCAGTACCATTTCCCATCAATACGAGGGCTCCAACTACCACTGAAATTATTTATGTTTCCATATGTCATATTTTTGAGATTTACATTTCGAGCCGTTTATTTTAATAGTTTTTAGATAGAAAATGTGCTATTATGTACGAGTGTAATGTCCATGGTAAGCGTGGTTTTGTTGCAAACAATGCTATGTCCACTTTTCATTGAGTAACCATTACTTTTTTACCAAGTACCTCCTATTTGTCAGCAAAGGTGTAAAGTTTACTCTTGCAAAAAGACGCGAAGTGACAGATTCGTTTCTACATATGGGTGCTGAGAATAATCCGATTTCAAAGAAAATTGCGAAAGTTTTCAAGAAAAAGGAAACTAGGGGAACACTTATGAATAAATCAGAAAGAGAATGTTGAATTTTTGGAGACACGTTATACAGAAATATTTCATGGGAATCTTAACACACACATTACACGCCGAATGAAAGAATGGCCGAGGGAAACAGCCGAGTAACCTTCCAAACGACTTTGTTTATCGATGGCAGTAAAGGGATAAATAAGGATGGTAAATATTCAAACGTTGTTTAGAGCTTCAAGGAACAGGAATCCCCGGTGAGCTATGAACGCCATACTCATGAAGAAACACTGTAATTAAAAGAAGATTGGACATCAAGTAACACTCACGCTTAGGGAGAATGAACTAAGAATAAGCTTGACGATCTTTACATCACGATGTGACGCGCAAATAATTTATTTGTCCACTCAAGTTTCTAGGCTCATCAGTCGGAGAATTGGATTTCAGGACTGAAAATAAGAGCAAAGAACTGGACTTCAGTGCATGGGATGACTCATCTATTTTGGCTCATCCGTCAAAGAAATGATTTTTTACGACTAAAAATAATTCTCGTTTTTTGACTCATCAGTCGAAGTATTGGCCTTCTGTGCCTGGATTAATTCATATCATTTAACGCATAGATCGAATAATTCGATTTCTGTATATAAGCCGGTAGGATTTATTACTTATCGAGCCAAGAATTGGCATTCAGTACCTAAGTTAAATGATATATTTTAGCTCATCAGTAGAATTGACACTTTGCATCGGGATTAACTCATATGATTGGGGCATCGGTCGAAGACTTGCCTTTCAGCACATGAGCTGACAGGTGTTTTCGCTCTTCAAGAATAGGCTTTCTACATTTCAAGTATTTTAGTTCCTCAGTGGAAGAATTGGATTTCAGCACCTGGGCGTAGGTCTATTTTGGCTCATCAAAGAAATGGCCATCAGTAACTGAGTTGACTCTTTTTTTTTTTTTTTTTTTGTTCATCAGGTAAATAATTGTCTTCCAACACCTAAGTGCTGTGACTAATTTTATTCATCGGACGAAGGAGTGATTTTCAATACCTGGGTATACATTGAACTTTTTTTCGAGAAAAATACCCTTTACAAGGATATTAATATCACATGTTTTGGGAGCCACGTGAAAATCAAGCTCATTATTCAAAAATCAAAAACATGCGTCAACCAGATACTCTATGCTTTCTGGAGACGCCTCTACCCCAAATACTAAATGTGGTTTGGTTTGAGCACACAGTGTCACGTACGGACCCTCATTATTCAGTAGGAAAATTTACTTGACGATCACCCTAATAATTTACTTAATATTATATTCTTTTATGTGACTGATATCAGGAGCGATCGATCCCAGTGTGCTGCACCTTTGGAATGTGAAAAGCGTACTATGGCTTGACCCAATCCTTGTGAGTGAAATTGGGTAGACGGAACCCTTGGGGGCCGTCGCTACTTGTGCTAGCACGAAGTCACAAGTCATAGTGGCCAAGGGATTCAGATTGTTGATCATGCTAGATAACACGTAACTAAGTTCTGCTCAATATAGTTGCAGTATAAACCACATAAATGTGCCCGAGCAAACGTCTACAAATAGGGATTGGCTAGCTGCCCTAGTTGACGTGTATCCTCGAATACGAGTGGACAGCTCTACTATATATAATGTTCGTTCTATTACTATCACTCACGCAATTTGTTCGGCCATTGATTTGCACAAATTCTTTAAGTAGGTTATTCGCTGTATCCTTCTAACTTCTGTGAGTGTAAAATACTTAAAGCTTACATTCCTTATTATGTCTGCCAACTTCAGACATACATCAGCCTTGAATCATACACTGGTTCAAATTTCTAGTACTCGTAAAGACTAGGTGCCAGTAATTAGCTTCGGTTTAAAAAAAAATGTATGTTCGAAAGTGAACCGTCTTTATCAGATTATCATTTTGTAAAATCATTTTCCCTTGAATAAACTGAACTCTCAAACTGTCATTAAAAAGTAAGTAAAAGCAAGAAAAAAATTAAAAAAAATATCGAATACTTTTCTATCCAATCAGTGTCAGAATAATTTTAATTTTGAACGAGTTTAATTAGCATATTGCTAATGAAAATCCTTTCTTTTACAGAATATATTTTGAGAACGCGTTGTCGCTATTTGACATTATTATTTATCACGGAATTTGAAAGAAGATGCAGAGAATGTTTGAAAATTATGCTATAATTTGTCAATAGTCTCTGTTGTTTTGGTTCTTACCATGTAACGTTTTCTTCTTCTTCCTTGAGTCTTCTACTTCTTCTTCTTCTTCTTCTTCTTCTTATTATTATTATTGTTATTATTATTATTATTATTATTATTATTATTATTATTATTATTATTATATGTTCCGCGTCCCTTCAGAACATAGGCAATCATGGCTATCCATAACTTCCTATCCCATGTATATCTTAGCAGATTTTCTTCCAATGCTAAGCGTCCTACTCTGGTTCTGTTATTCATTCACACAAGCTCTTCGGGTGAGTGACTCGATGCCTTCTCCTAACTCTCTTGCTCTCAATAAGCCCCATAAAGATCAAATATTCCAAGAGAGAAACAAAAGACCTACCGGAATCATTACTGGCAGCCACAATCTTAAGAAGAAAAAGTATGTAGATGACACACTGTTGAAGGATGACCCACTGTCGAAGGATGACACAGAAAGAAAGCTACAACCCCCCCCACAAAAAAAAACGCAGTGAAGGTAAAAGATAAGAAAGGATTAAACATTAACAGTAAAAAGACAGAATGCATGGTTGTTAGCAAAAGGATTAGTTCGAAGGGCCAGTTGCAAATCGGAGATACAAAATCAAACAAGTGCGGAAATTTAACTATATGAGATGTGTTTTAACAGAGGACGGAAAACGCAACACTGAGATCCGAAGGCGTATTGGTATAGCCCAGGATACATTCCAAAAGTTAAGTCGAGTACTGAGAAATAGGAATATTTCTCTAGAAATAAGGGAAAGTGTACTGAACCGCTATGTGATATCTGTCTTTTTGTATCGCAATGACTGCTGGACGATTACCTCAAAGATCAAAAGGAGACTTGAGGCAACAGAAATGATGTTCTAGGGAACGATATTGAGGTTATCATGGACCTGAACATGTGACTAGCAATTAAGGTTTGGAGATAATGGAAACAAAAATGAGACTAATACTTAACATCAGGAAGAGATAGCTGAGATTTCTGGGGCACATAATGAGAAAGGAGAGCTTGGAAATTTTGATATTTACAGGACAGATAGAGCTTAGGAGAAATAACAGAAAGACAAAGTTTATTAACAGCTAAAAGGGGCAGGAAGTTGGGGGAAGACTTGGAAACGTACGTCTGGGGAAACATGGCATTTAAAGAAGATTCCAAGATCTGATTACTCAGTATATGTCCAAGGAATTTCACCTGTCATTTTTTATATTCTGACTAGAATTGTCTATCATGTTGCTATTTTCTCGAAGACTTCCTCGTTCCTTACTCGCCCAGTTCATGGAATTTTCAGTATCTTTCTGTATAATCAAATTTCTGCTGCCTCTATTTTTTCATAATCTATGAGGAGTATCATTTGTTTCTTTGAAATTGAAAGTCCATTGAAATTATCAAGCGATGCATTTTTAGATTTTACATTGAAATTTACAACTGCGTTTGAAGATCCCCTTTGTGTTTACAAAAAAGTTTTTTTCTTCTTAAACCAACAGATAATTACAATGCAAAAGTTTTAGTTTACAGGGAAGAAAGAGATTTATATAGGGCATCTAGTAGAGATAGAATTCTCCCTACTCGTAAAGAACGTTGTGTTCAGCTTTCTCTTCTCTTTCCCTAGAGAAACACTTTTTTGATCGAATAAAATGAATCCATACCGTTATCTATAAGACTATCACCAACGCTAATATATCACCTTTAGATCGATTGCCTTTTACAGCATACATAAAAATATTCATTCTCATGTGGATTAGGTGCACCTGGGGAATTCACTGCTTCTTCATTGTTGCAATGTTTTACTGTATGTGGTATGCATGTTTTACAGGCAGAATATTGGTGCACATTTGTAGATTGCGACATTTATTTCAAATGTCGTGAAATTTGTGACGATACGAAAAATGAATGTTTACTTATAAACAAATATCAGAAAACAAATTTCTGGTTCACACTCCTCACCGGTCTTTTAAAAAAGAGGGCAAAGGTTTATCTTTTGATACCTGCTTAGGATTGGGTTTCCTGGAACTTTCGGCTTCATCTCAGTGCTACTAAGTTCTACGCTTGAACTCTAAAAGTTTACTAGTTTGAATCAGGATAATGAAACATTGATGTTTCTGGACACATTATTATTATTATTATTATTATTATTATTATTATTATTAATAATAATAATAATAATAATAATAATAATAATAATAATATTATTTTCTTTGATTTCTGGCGTTTACACATTTCTTTCCGGGTCCCGCCCAGGGATCTAAGGTTAGAAATGGCATCATAACACTTTCCACTGAAAAAAAATTACATAGATAAAGCCCCTCGTAAAGTGTGTGCTGTACTTGTCAGAACAAATTTTTGTATCTCCTAGAGGCATGGACTTCCAGGAATCCCTTCAATTAGTCTACTGGAATCTTTTCCAACCATTCCTAGCGCTCTAACTACAACAGGGATTGTTGATGCTCCCATATGCCACATTTTTGAGATTTCTATTTCAAGGTCCTTGTATTTTGGCAGCTTTTTGAATATCTTCAAAGATACATTGCAGTCAGCATGGACTGCTATATCAATAAGGAGGCACTTTTTTTTGTTTGTGGTCTTTAATAACAATATCTGGGCGGTTGGTTTTGATTGTTCTGTCAGTGTGTATTGTGTAGTCCCACAGAATTGGTGTATTTCTTTTGATTTCTAGTGTGACGTCGTCCCCTGGTCGCAGCGCCAACCGTGACGTTCTATCCTAGTCTACCACGGCACCAACTGTGACGTGCCTAAACAGCACCAATTGTGAGGTCCTCGCCGCGGCGCCAGCCGTTCGCTCCTCGCTGCTCCGTTCGGGTGTCGCTGCTCCAAATGTGACGTTCTAACCTTTTGGTGATTCGGGTGGGAATCTGGTTAGATTTGATATGAGCCTCGTCGTTCCCATCTCGCTTCCAACGCCTGGTTACCAAGGTAACTGCACTGATCCCTCAGTCCTCCTACCCACGTTGTGAATTGATCTTAGGCAGACGAGATCAAACAGTGGTTGGGGCCGTACTGCAAACCGAGTTCAACGGGGGTGATACCACACAAATATGCACAAAAGACAATAAAATGAAAACTCAAAAGTTCAAAGTATCAAAGAAAAAGGCAACAAACTTTATGTCTAGTTGTTCGATACATAGGACTGCATCTATCTCCCGACCCGTTCTATGGATTGTGACACGTCGTTTTCCGCTAGGCAAGTTTTAACACTTCAAGTTGTCTGCTCTCTAAGAAATTGGTGTTTCGGTGGGTCTTTGGACGAAAGTCAAAAAAAAAAAAAAAACTTATTTCGGTGATCTGGATCTAAGTCGCTCTTCAAAATAATTGTTCTTGTTGAAGAGGGGTCCAGAATGTGCGTGAATCTTGGTCAGCTATCTGCGAGGCTCGCTTCAACTGAAGACTGACTCTGGGAACTGCTGGGACTCAACTCAACTCTGCTCGTTGTGGCTTCGTTTATATGGGCGCCGACCAAAACCGGGGTGAGTTTGTCGGCGCCGGGGGGTTCCTCGATAATTCTAAATACATATCCACCTCCCTGGTTAGAAATTTCCACCTTTTTCCATTTTTGGGAACCTTTCCTCACTCCCACCTTCTCATCATACCTCAGAGGGGCGTGAACTGCCCTCCCCACTCATCCTCCAGATGCGCTGCAACAGCCTCCCTCGTGCGTCACGTGATCACCACTCGACCAATGATGTCTTAGTCGGGCGTGGAGGAATCCGCGGCTTTGTTTCAGGAAGAGAAAAAAAATATCTCTTCTCTTTCCCTTTTCTTCCTCTTAATCGTCGTTATCATTTCTCTGGTCGCGAAGGGGACAATATGACAATTGCGGTCATAACTCTTGTTCTACACGTGATTTACGTCAGGTATTTTATCGCTAATTATCAGAATGGGTGGTCGGTCTCAAAAAGAAACATCTCCAAAGTTTCAGTCAGTCTGTCGCCTCGAAGAAAGAAAAAAAAAACACTTCTAGGTTCCCATTCATTTTCCTTCGGTACATATTTCTGATAACATAATTTTATTATCGCAGGCCAAGGATGTTCCGTCGAAGGAAAATCGGTCAACGGACATTCGTAGGTGGTCCTTAATTTTTCATATCTCTCCAAAGTCCCTTTAGTTGCCTGTTTTTCGTCACTTATCGAAATAACATTTTCATTTGAATTTTTTTTTCTTTGCCCAGGCGGTCTGTAGTTGATAATAAGATGTCTTCCCGTACCAATAGTTTGTTTTCATATCCTTAGATAACACAGCCGATGCCAAAACATATCTGATTCTTTCCTTCTTTCCCTTTCTTTTTACTCAGAATTTCCCTGTCATTGTAATGACACTCTTTCGCCATTTGTTACTTATCAAAATATCCTTTTAGCCATTGTCTCTTAGCTGTGTGTGTGTTCTTGCTTATCACTCACGATTCGGTCCTTAGTCTCTCCTTTTCTTCTTTTCTTTCTTTTCCATTTCTGCCTCGTTAAATGGTGCCACACTAGTGTGTACTCATTTCTTTCCGGGTCCCACCCAAAAACCTAAGGCCAGAAATGGCATCATGACATTTTTCACTGACCAATTAAAAAAACACCAACACACACATAATTTACATAGATTAAACTCTTCGTAAGCTGTGGACTGTGCCCGTGAGAACAATTTTCTGTATTCTTTATGGCACTGGCTGCCAGGAATGCCTTCAATGAGTCTATTGGAATCGTTTCCCATCAATCCGAGGGCTCCAACTACAACAAGGATTATTGATGTTCTCATATGCCACATTTATTATTATTATTATTATTTGTCGTGTCGTGACTCTTCATGATGTGAGCGACTATAGCTCTCCAAAACATTCTATTCGTTATAGGCTTTAGTAAGATTTATCTTTTCACTATCTCTCTCTTTCCCCTGTTCTGCCGTCCATTTAGACCAGTTTTTTAAATATGCTAATCGGTGTGGACTTTGGTCCATTTTGCATTCAGTTCGCGCTGTGAGCATCTATTTCACCAACCCCTCTTTCTGCATTGTATGTCTTAGGTATTTCAACTCCTACTATTTTTAGCATTCTTCTGTAGAATCACCTCTACGTTGCTCGAAAGTTTTCCCCGCGTCAGTGAGATTCTCCAGCATTCACCGATACTGCAGATGTGTTTAGCAGTTTTTGCTTCTAATGAAATTTTCTTGTGTTCTTCGTTTTGGAAGTCATCTTTCGCTATCCCAATACACCTTCAGATTTCGTTTTCACATTTTCCATGTTCTGCTAAAACATTCCCCAGATGTTTAAATTTTCCTACTTACCTGAGTTTGGTATTTCCAATTCATAGTTAGCTTCTTCGCCTGTCCCTCTTGCTGAAAAATATATATGCTGTCATCATGCAATCGATGTCTGCACATTTCTTCTTGCTTTTACTACTACATTTTTAAGAGTTCCTGTCATTACCATTGCGTCATCTGCCTATCAAATGATATTAAGATTGTTTCCACCAATGTTAAACATTGGTAAGATTTCCAGTTCTCTTAGGATTACCTCCTTTTAAAACCTTGAATGAGTTTGTTGAAAAAACACATCCTCTAAAATATGTGAAAAAATTTATGAAAAGGGGAGTGAAAACATTATAATTTGGGAAATGTTTTTATTCTTCATATAATACTCATTACTAGCTGTGTGAAACCCTTTCAAATACGTTGATTCTACTGAACATCCAAAGAATAATGTAACCTTTGCGACTACAGCATTACTAATATAAGATAGAATACTCAGAAAAAAAAGCCTAGCATTTGCTATAATGTGGTCCCACTTGAAACCACTATTTAGTCCTCTTTAATTTTCTTTAACTCGTGGACAATCATGGCTCTCTATAACAACCTACCCTTTGAAACTCTAAGCAAGGTTTGTTCGCTTACTATCTGTTGTAACCTAGGGAAGGTCACTGAATAGAATAATCACACGAAGTTTGGTAATGAACGATAATACTTAAGACAAGAACAACACATATAAGATTCGCCAGCGAGGCGTAGAAGAAGTAGTCTTGTTGTAAGTGAGTCTTGTGAATTCCACAATGAATCTCCAACTGGCGACCAACATACAGTAATTACTTATGTAATTATGTGAATTAGGACATACCATTATCTTCCGTAGTTAGGCTACAAATCTATGCCTACAAAGCCTCGTTCTGTTACCCATTTACAAGTACGTTAATCGTAGTTTCTCTCTGCTTTCCACTTCTCCAAGCCCACTTTCTTCCTTATAGCCTGCAAATTTTAACTGTTGATTTCTATTTCTAAGTTAAGGGTCCTTTTGTCCCTTTTGCCATTAAATTTTCTTTGTTTTTCTATTACCATGAAATTTATAAGACGCATAATGCTGGTGAAATAGAAGCTCACAGGACTTAGTGAACGCAAAATGAACTGAGGTCATCAGTGATTAATATATTTAAAAACCTGGTCTAAATGAATGGCAGAACAGGGAAGGAAGGTGAAAGGGAAACGGTAAACCTTACTAAAACCTATAAAGGATAGAAAGGTCTATGGTTGCCTCAGCATCCTTCTGCAGAACTACATCTCCGTTGTATCAAGTTTCTTCTTCATCTGTGAGCAAATTTTCCAGTATTCATATCAGAGGATTGATATTAAATAGCAGTTCAGCACCCTTTTCGTTGTCCTTTATGAAATTTTCCTGTACTTAATATTTTGCTCCAGCTTTTGAAAATGATATTTCGATATTCACACGCGCCTTTGTATTGGGTTGTCACACATGAAAAGACGCATTTTTCGGTTGGTTGTAGACCCGCTTGACTAACGTAGTAAACTTCTTGGTATAAAAAAAATATGGCTTATTCTTGAGTTTTTCTTACTAGATAATTACTCATAATCCCAATGAAAATGACTACATTGAAACAATATCGAGTAATCTTAGTGTATGAGTAAAAACTAGGAAAAAGAAGAATTTTTGCACCGGATCATTACATGTAATGGGAAATCGATAATCTTTGTGTTGTCGATTCCGCGTGAAAAATCGGTCTCCAATAAATGACAAACGCAAGTATTTAAGATAAGAAATTAAATGTATTTATACAAAATACAAAAGGTACTGCTGTTAGTAAATCCAGGAAAGCCGGTTAGTATTAATCAAAGATCGCTATATACAGTCTCGAAGTAAACTTCCTTAGAGTCGGGCGTGCTTGTAACTGTGACTTCTACCTCCAACTCAATCACAATGTATATGCACTTTCCACTCTGTTCCTCTTCTCTATATTCCGACTGACTGAGGGTATTTAACGACAGGAGATCGAGTCCACTTATATAAAAAAGGACCCCATAACACTTTGACAACAGTAAGAGTAGGCAAGTGGTTAGATGTAAGGAAATATCCAAAAAATGAATGTTTATTGTATAGTGATCTTTTAAAGGGGATATTCATTATTCATTCTTGCCTTAACAGCAAATTCGTACTGTGAAAAATTAAATTTATGCATGAAAAATTGAAAAAAGAATCATCCTAGACTTTTGAATTGGGATGGACCAATTTTGCTACACGGCAACCTAGAGACGCACGCTTCTCAATCAAATATCCAAAAGCTACATAGCCATAATTATGAAAGTTTACCTCATCCTCCATGTTCAATTGATATCTCTACTACTCATTATCACTTAATTAAGCATGTTGAGCTTTTCTTACGCAATAAAACATTCTTCAATAATTATGAGGTAATCGAAGCATTTGAACTATTTATTACATCAAATGATGAGAATTTTGTTAAAGATGGGGTCAAGAATTTAGAGTTACGTTTACACTTGAACTAGATATAATATCTACTCCCTATATATATATATATAACCACTACTTATAATCTAACAGTTTCATTTGTCACATTTCACACCTATGTAAATCTTTTTCGATTTCTGGCTTATTTGATAATTAAAATCTTTAAAAAATTAAACGCAACGTCAATTGCCATCATTCACATTATTCGGGCTATTGTCCTCATCTTTATCGCCATATTTATTACAACGTTTCGGCCGTTATAAGCCCCGGCATTCTTCAGGTGGTTGGGATGTCGAATTAAACCCTTTATTTCGCTCACTGGCTTAGACTGTTCTAGTTCCACGTGCCATGTTTAATGGATGTCAGTTATCTCCTGTTTATTTCCCTCTGAAAGTTCTCGACTGCCTTAAACGGGTATTGAACTCACACTCTTTCGGTCCTGTCACTGGATCAAGGACAGATAAAGTGGACAGATAAAGTGGATAAAGGCGTTAGTTAGATCCAATGACAAGCTATGGATAAATAGATGGACAGATGGATGACATCTGGTTTACTGCAGAAAGAAATAGCAACCTACTGCGGGAAAAATCTGCTTCATCAGTCATGTATTGAAAGTTACATGATCGCCTAAGCGTGTATCACGCATGGCACATAACAGACTGATTCATTGTATATATGCCGAGTTCGAATTCCAGTCGAATCCATGATATCTACTTACGTGTTAATCCCCTTGAGAAAGGTAAGAATCATCTTCTTCTTCCCCACAGCTATGGGTAAATTACTGGCCAGATGGATGATAACCGCTTTACCGCAGAAAGAAATGGCAACCCACTGCGGGAAAAAATCTGTTCGTTAGTCATGTATTGAAAGATGCATGATCGCCTAACCGTGTATCACTACGAGATTGGCAGATATTTTCGTCATTTTACTGTAGGAAATTCTCGATGTAACCGTAAGTTCTATGCTAATAGTTTCTTCTCTCGGCCTTTTGCTTTCTAGACAACTTTCATGATCAAAATATTAAACACAATTTCAATCGTTATCTTCTATCTTCTTAATATCTGTTATTTTATTGTTCACTTTCCTTAATAATGTTCTTTTTTCCATAGTCGTTTACACTCAACCGCTTGTGTTTTAGTGCCTTGCTCGTGGGGGCGGGATGATTAAAAAAAAATGTCGATTATATTTTACATAAATAAAAAGAAACCTGCTTTTTCTTAAAGTACAAATGTTAATAAACAGAAGAGTAAAATATTTCTGAAAACCTTTAAAATGATAATCTCCGAAATATTCCGAAAAAACAGATCAAATTTCCCATGAGATAATACACACTTTTCTTCCAATAATTCTAAGGTAATTATTTGGAATATAACTTCTGTTTTTTTTTTTTTTTTTTTTTTTTTTTTGCATACGGTTTGAAGTATTTTCCTTTCGTTTTGCTAACCTTTGTATTTTTATCGAATTCTCAACATTTGTCTAAACATTTTTTAAAGATAAATCGACCGTACAGAAGCAATTCTCTCTCTCTCTCTCTCTCTCTCTATTTGCTTATTTATCCGATGAGTTCATTATTGTGATTATCATTGTTTTCTACTCGCTTTCCCTTAAGAAACAGTAAATATAAAATTTCGATCTTTATTTTCTAAATAAATATCCCTGAAAAAACAAACCTTTCATATGTAGAAATTTCAATTGATGTTTCTATTTGTCGAAATTTTTCCAGTATATTATTTTCTTCTAAAGGACTTTCTTCCTCGAAATATTCCTTATCATTGAATAGGCCTCCATCTTTGAATAGTTTTTTTTTTCTTTTATTGTTTACACAAAGCGATCAATTTTACAGAATCGGTATTTCATTTGTCTTTCTTTCTTTCTTTCTTTTTTCCCGTCTCTCTTAATTTTAGCAGTGTTTTCTTTTCTTTTTTCCCCTCTGAAGAGATTCAGTTTCCCTCTTCTTTCTATTCTGACAATGTTTCTTTATTCCTTTGTTCCGCCTTCGCTTCTTACTTTCAAGATTTCTGCTAATAATTCTTACCAACGCTTCTTTACATTTATCAATTTTTTCCATCTTTGTTATTCTTCTTTTCATACTTTTTCTTCTTTCTTTCTATTTTGTAAATTATTAATTCAATTATTTACCTTTCTCCTGTTGTACAAAATCCGGCACTGAATATTGCAACGTACGCGACAATATACCGCATCGGCTTTAAAAGTGGCCCACTGAATGCGATGTACGTAAGCAAATCATATAAATTTATGTAGTCATGTGATTAAATGCTTAAGGTTTGGTTTGGTTTATTTTGTTTTACAGCATATCAAACTCAGTGGATTATTTAATGCCGACGAGATTTTTATAATAGTTTTCTATGAATAGAATAAGTATTCTTTGTAAGAAATCAGTTTATAGTTTATAGATCAGATTTTACAGACGTATTTTTGGAAAGAGGGTTTTTGCCAATAGTCAAATATACTGCTGGTAATATTTTTTTCAGAACTGTGTTGGTGGTATTTTTTCTATAAAAATCTATATCTGTATTTTCATAGTGTTTTGATCCTAGTTTTAGGCTTAAGTATTTGCCCATAGCTGGAACCCTTAACAGGTGCTATAACCCCGGGTGAGGGTGAACCTGGGAACAAGAATAATTAAGAGGTGATTTCACGCTCCCCAAACTTTGGATCAGAGGCCTTGCTGCCTGGTGTAGTTTATCGTCATACCTAGGACGATTAAATTCTTAAGGAGATGAATACATATAAATGGGCAAGCCATATCGGTGATCCGATTTTTCGGAAATCTGCTAAGAGTCAACCACAACCAAAGGTGGAAGTTCCTGGTTGATGCAAAATAGACAGATATATGGACCTCAGATTTCCATCTGATTATGTTGTACATTGTTTTTCAATCAAAGGGGGTCATATTTAATTGAAGAATAATATGGTTTCAAATAAATCGAACAGCCAGTAAAACTAACGATATCGGACTGTAGTCAATCGATTCATTTATGTATAAAACTTCGAAAGAGCAAAATAAGTAGTAAAAACGACGTAGTTTAGCAAATTGACGCTGCTTCAAATCTCTGTTTATGAGGATTGTTTTACTGCTGAACACGCTTTATTTCACTGCTCTGGACTTTTGTATTAGTTTGGTGCAAAAATAATGACGTAATAATGTCGTTTTTTGACGTATTTTTACCGTGAAAAAACGACATTATTACGTCATTATTTTTGCACCAACCTAATAATTCAAAATAGTTCATTTTTTAGCCTTTTTCCGTCAGTTCCGAATTCTTTTTTCTTTCTTTTTTTGTGTATGACGTAATTTTTTTTTTCTGAGATTCCTTTCTTTCTTTCTTTTCCTAACGACTTTGTTACACTTGCTTTTATTTTATTACTAAACGCGAGCCAAGAATTAGGATAAAAAAACTGCATTGATGTCAGCAATAATCATATTGATCCTTATAAGTATTATATTTATAATAGAAGATCAAGAAGAAGCAAAAGAACAAAGAACAAAGAAGAAGAAGCAAAAGAAAATGCAGATGTGAAACAATCAAAAGAAGAAGAAAATTACCCAAAAGAATAAGGATGAGAAAAAGAAAAAAGGAAGAACATGAACAAAGAAGAAGGAAAAATTAGAAGGAAAATAATGAGAAAAAAGACGAAAATGAACCAAATGGCGAGAAAAAGTTGAAGAAGAAGAAAAAGAAGAAGAAGAAGAAAAAAATGAAAAGAAGAAGGAAAGTGAGAAGATTTCGAAGGAGAGGAAATAAACCAACAGAAAAAGAAGAGGAAAAGTACCAAAACAAAGAGAAATAGAAGTAGAAGTGAAACAACGAAAAGAAGACAAAAAATAAAACAAAGAAGAAGTAGAAAAAGAGAAGAAAAATAAGAACACAAGGAAAGAATTACAATCAAAAGAAGTATTAGGTCGGTGCAAAAATAATGACGTAATAATGTCGTTTTTTGACGTATTTTAACGTCAAAAAACGACATTATTACGTCATTATTTTTGCACCAACCTAAAAGAAGTAAAAGAATGGGGAGAAAAAAATGAACTAAACAAGAATAAGAAAAAAGAAGAAAAACCAAAGGGAAAAAAAAGAACTAAAAGAAGAAAATGAAGAAGAAGAAGGAGAAGAAGAAGAAGAAGAAGAAGAAGAAGAAGAAGGAGAAGAAGAAGAAGAAGAAGAAGAAGAAGAAGAAGGAGAAGAAGAAGAAGAAGAAGAAGAAGAAGGAGAAGAAGAAGAAGAAGAAGAAGAAGGAGAAGAAGAAGAAGAAGGAGAAGAAGAAGAAGAAGAAGGAGCAGAAGAAGAAGAAGAAGGAGAATAAGAAGAAGAAGAAGAAGAAGAAGAAGAAGAAGAAGAAGAAGAAGAAGAAGAAGAAGAAAAGACACAAAAGAAAAAGAAGATACAGAATAAACGAGTCTTTTGTTATAATGCCATTCTTGAGTTCATTTTTTTTTTCTTCTTTCCCCGGAGGCCCATTCTGGCTTTCATCTAAATTTGATGAAAGTCAATTTGAGGACGTCACCTTTAACGAAACCAACACCCTCCTCCTTTCATTTTAATAAACTCCTTTCATTTTCGTCATCGTCGCCCGATATGACAGTGATTTAAAATTCCTGCCATTCATGTGAAATAGCACCCCTCACACAACCTGAAGACGCGTCTTGTAGTGGAAAATATTAGCGACAAACTAAGGAATAAATTATGAAAAAAAAATCCCCAAAGGAAAAGCAGAGACAAAACTGACTTCAACAGAAAAAAAAAAAAGAAATGGATTGAAGACATTTAAGGATGTCAAATTGTTAAAGTATGGTGGCTTATAAGCGATATGAATGAAGAGGAAACGAACACGAAAAGGAATTTGAAGAAATGCCTTTGTTAGACGTCTCTATGTTCTGTAATTATTGGCAAAATAACAAATAATTAATATAAATGGTAACTTTATAAAAAGCGGAATAGAGGATTTCGATGACCCGGAATTTTCGTCAATAGTTAGAAAGGGAACATAAAAATATAGCGATTGAGTGAAACGAAAAGAAATAGTATCAAAAGAATGGAATAAAACATATAAATAAGATTAAATAAAAGCTGCTTCTGGGCATAAAAAATACTTGGTCAAAAATTGATAGAAAACAAACACTAGAAATTGCGTTAATGGAAAATGATAAAAAGACAAACGGAAATAGTGTATAAAATAAGAGACATGATGAAGATCGGGGAGGAAATAAAGAAAAGAAGAACAGAAGAAAATAAGCGACGAATACAAAGCAATGTTGGAAGAAAAAATAAGAGAAGATATACATACAATAAAGAATAGAGTAAACATAAAATAAAATTAGGAAAAAAGAATAATAAATTTATTTATTTTTTTTAAAGTAAATAAAAATGTAATGTTTTGATTTGTACCAATGCATCAGACAGGACCTTGAGCGAGTCTTAAAATCCGAAAGTTTTTATGAAAAATTAAAAGTAATGAAAAGATGTCTAAATATGGGTCTTCAAAGACAGTTTTCTTTTTATGTCAGAGCCTTCAGTAGAAATTACACCATATTTTCACAAAACTAGAAATAGGGAATTAAATAAAGTAAAACAAAAAAAAACAAAAAAACAAAAAAAACAAAGAAAAACAATAGTAAAGTTACTTGCATTATTTACATTACCCGGACTGTTATCCTAATCTTCATTGCCATATTCACAACGATTCGGCCGTTGTACGCTCCGGCCTTCTTCAGGTGATTGGAATTTCGAACCGAACCCTTTATTCCGCCCACTTCGAGAGTTGAGTTAAAGGGAAATAACTGAGAGATCCAGAAGAGGCATGGCACGTTGAACTAGAAGAATCTACCCCGGTGAACGAAATAAAGGGTTCGATTCTAAATTTCAATCAACTGAAGAACGCCGGAGCTTACAACGGTGGAAACATTGTGAATATGACAACAATGATGAGGACAACAGTTCGAACAAAGTAAATAGTGTAAATAATTACAATACTTCATCTCAGAAATATAGACAGATCATGGAGAAACCCGGAGGGTACACCGGGCAAAACGTCGTGAATAAAAAAAAAATGCAATAATAATAAAAAGAAAATTGCAAAAGGGCCGAGACTTTGTGAATATAACAATGAAGATGAGGATTACAGCCCAAATAATGTAAATAATGCAAGTAATCTTAATACCTCATTTCAGAGATCCAGTCACCTAAAGAAGTCCCGGGTGTACAACGACCAAAATATTGTGAATATGGAAATGAAGATGAGGATAACAGCCCGAATAATGTAAATAATGCAAGTAATCATAATACCTCAACTCAGAGATATAGACAGAATAGCAAAGTAAAATTCAAAAATAGAAGTGTATTCGTGCCTCACTCGCAAAAAAGTATGTCACTTGTTTTTGGGTTTTTTTTTTACTTTTTGTTTTCAACTAAGATTTCTCGTCAAGGATGTGTAGCAATATATTAAGATAGTTTTTGTCTGGTATAAGGTCACACTATTGGGACATCTGTCAAAGATCAGATTCATCTATACTCTATCAAATTAACAACGCTCGGCTTGCAGTAGATATTTATAATTTAGAAAGTCTTAATAATATCATCCAGTAAGTATTGATTCCACGCAAAGGATTATCTCAATGAAAAGGAATTGTCATTCCCCGATATTAGATATTTGGTTAGATCATTTAATAATAAACTCGTAGGAAATCGTTATAAATTTTACGTTGTTTTTTTTGAAAAAAAAATTATTTAGCTTCATCAGATATTTTGCAGTAGAATTTTCTGGAGTTATATTTCAAATTTTAAATTAAATTTTAAATGTAATTACGTTTTTATTGGTTGTGTAGACGTAGTCCAAATTGGTGTTAATTTTATGTCAGTCTATGTTTTTGGTTTTTATTGCTTGTGTGAAATGCCTGATGTATATCACATGGGGTCTGTGTGTATATATTTTTAAAAATCTTAGTTTAATTTAATTGCGTAATAAAAAATGGGTTATAATGTGACCAATGTTGATAGTGCAGTATAAGTGCATATCATGTGTAAATGTATGAATTTTGAATTCTTTAAGTATAAGATTTTTTTAATATATATTATAAAAATAAATGTGTCCGGTGGGGATTTATTGTATTCCTTCTAGATATTTTCTCCGTAATAGACAGGGTTTGTTTCTTTTAGCTAGGCAGCATTTTTTTAATCAAAATTATTTTGGTTAATATATAATTAATTTGACCAGAAATATGGTGGGTAAACATTTGAGAGTGCACTTTTGAAATTAGAATTCTAAGAATCATTCGATGGCAAACGTGCTCTATGTCTCTCTCTTTTTCTCTCTCTCTTTCTCCCTCTGTATATATATATATATATATATATATATATATATATATATATATATATATATATATATATATGAGTTCTCGTGATTTTTTCAAAGTAGGTGTCTTTGTTAAAATGATTTTATACCAGCAAAAAGCAATGAGTCCAAACAAGCGAACTCAATGTCGAAAAGGTGAGTTTGCGAAATTATGTCTAATTTTCGTTCTTATCTATGATATGTGTTTCGTTTGAGAGAATTATGTGTGTTCCTGAATGATTTATTGTCATTTACTGGATTACATGTTTGTTCTCCACTGTATATACACGCACAGAGGTGTGTGTATTGTTTTCAAATTGAGTGCAAACACAGAAATGTATGTATGTGTTCACTGCTTCCTTAAAAACGACTGTCATGGTACTGCAACTCAAAATTTATTTAATCCTTCTTGTATTCGTACTAGTGTTTAGTTTTTTGGACAAAACAAGGATTGCTTCCCAAATACGCAATTGTCAAAGTACACTGTATCCAGAAAAGTAGACACTTGTATGAACACAAGAAAAAAGCTTAATCGCAGTACCTTGTCAGTCATCTTTGCATAACAGATGGATTACTTTACAAATACACACTTTGTTCATAACTATATATATATATATATATATATATATATATATATATATATATATATATGCATGTATGTATGTATCTTCACCTAACTCTGTATATACAAAACAATATATATATATTTATGAACGCACACACACACACACACACACACACACACACACACACACACACACACACACACACACACACACACATATATATATATATATATATATATATATATATATATATATATATATATATATATATATATGAATACGCATGTGGTGGACTCACCTATCCTGAACGATAAATGAGGATCAACATTGAAAATTGCCTTTCTTTTTACACTTATGCATGCGAGCAGAGGCTATTGTGGAGAAAATCAGGTAAGGGAAAGACATATTTCATATGTACTTTTTAAGTGCGATACTAGCCTTCTTCTGGCGACAAAGCAATATACATACATACATACATACATATATATATATATATATATATATATATATATATATTACGACAGCAATCGTTATTTTGCGTATAACCATATTTGAGTAGAAGCACCGTTTTCAAACTATGCCATCATGTCTGCTATTTCAATCGACTTCAAAATCATAGAATATGGTTTCCGACAATGTTCGAATGGTCTACTATTTAAACTTTTTTTTAACACTAAAGTTAATTATTAAAAATTGTTTGACGATATATTATATAAGATATATCTTGTAAGCTAGGAATGGTTACTGAATAGATTAATTACGGGAAAGTTGATAATGAACGATAATACTTAGGACAAGAACAACACATATGAGATTCGCCAGCGGCGCGTAGTTGAAGTACTCAACTAGTATAAGAGAGTCAGGTGAATTCCCTAATGAACATCCAACTGTAGGATATCTACCAACAGTCCCACGTGGACAGATGTGGCACAAGGCCGAATTTAATGTGGGGTATCCGAGCCCATAAGCTGGGCCAAAAATTACCCGTAGACGCCGTATAAAACGGGGTCGGGTACCTGTTTCTGAGACTAAACTCTGCCTTCGACACTGCCTCGTCTGGGGATCCTCTCTGTCAGGAAGCAGAGAGTTTGACCAGCACAGCTGGAGACGAATCATCAATCATAGACCAATATACAGTATTTAGTACTGTCTTTATGTGAATGGGTACATACACATTATCGTCTGTAGGTATGCTACAACAATATATTGTTATATATATATATATATATTGTTATGGGGTCCACCTCTTTTTCATATAAGTGGACTCTACTAAGTGTACCTGGACTGCTGCCGTTAAATACCCAGAGTTACAGTCAGTGAGGGCAGTCGGTAGTCAGAGAGTGTGAGAATATACGAACGGAGATAGTGTGAGGTAACCTCTTGTAGTAGTCAGTTACAAGCACGTAGATTATAAGGAAGTCCTACTTCGAGACTGTATATATATCTATCTGTATTCGCTACTAACCACGTTCCAGAACTTACTAACAGTATTACTATTTGTATGATTGTGTAAATACATTTTATTTCTTATATTTAATTATTGCGTTTGTCATCCCTTGGAGACCGAATTCATCTCGGAATCCACAACATATATATATATATATATATATATATATATATATATATATATATATATATTAGATATATATATTAGATATATATATATTAGATATATATATTCATATTTTAGTATAGTAAATGTATTTTATTATGAACGTTATTTTGAGTGTGTTCACGTGTTTGAGTCCCTATTTCACTGTTTAAAGAAAATAATGTAACAGGGATATCAACTAAAAAAATGTTTATAATTGCATGAAATCAGGTTGGATAAAAAGTTCATTATAAAATATATGTTGTTAACATTTCCATTACGAAACTGAAGCTATCTGACATAGATTCATTGAACAGTCCTTAAATAAGTAATTTAAACCTTTCAGTACGTTTCGACTACAGAACCATGATCTCCGATGGAAAAGTGGATACAGGTTCGATTCCTATTGGTGTCAAAATCATATTTTACGTGTACTTCTCGATCTAGACCGGTTATTATTAA
>OZ010583.1:102855027-102887527 GCA_963932145.1 Acanthosepion lycidas
AGTTATAAATTAAACTAATTACCGAAATGTCTATTAAACGCTGAATTATTTTCGAGGATTTTGACGTTTTGGGTCTTTTTGGTTGTCTAAAGCCGTTAATTTGTTTTACGGATGTTAAGTTTCGAAAAACACGCTAGAAAAAATTCACTATTTTTTATCCTAGATGTTGAATGTGTGAAAATTATTCAAATGCTTAACAAGAACAATCTGAAGTTGATGCTAAAAATTACCACCAAAAACTGTTGACTTATTTAAGATGGAATTATCTATTATGACATGTTAATTTGTATTTAGGTATATTGTATTTATTTTCAGATTTTCTAGTTGAATTGTTTACCTATACTGCATACGATACATTATCATACATAATTAGTTTTCAATAAAATTTGCATTTTATAGGGATTCTACCTCATGGAATTTGAGTGTGGAACCCCGTATTCATATATTGGGAGAGGGAGCACGAGACCCTTTCACAGGCCCTGAAACACACCATATTTGAGTTACCTTTCATCTTCAGATACATACTTGTCCCATTCCCTAAAATCTATACCTAATGTAAAGAAGTTTCATTCTTGGCTTGATTGACGGATTTATTTATTATTTTTACGGAGAATCAGTCGATTGTTTGTGTGTAATTTCGACCCGAAACATATTGGATTGTAAGTGTTATGGTCCAGGTTAGGACCAAGGAAGAACAACAGGAACACAAGAATAGAAATAACGAAGGTATATTACACGAAATAATAATACAAGATGTGGAAGGTGTTAGTATGACTGTCAGTCTGGTTTGGAGTGAACTACTATCGGCTCGACTCGATTCGGTATCTAGCCACCCCACCACGACGGTTGCATGTGGCACAAGGCCGAATTTAATGTGGGTTTCCCGAGTCCGCAAAAAATGCCCTTAGGACCCGTATAAACGGGATCGGGTTGGTCAACCTCCCCGAACGAGACTCTGCCCTTCTGCGGAGCCTCGTCCGGGTTCCTCTCTGCTCAGAGGCAGAGAGTTCGACCGTCACGCCGAGAGGCTCGGCTTGATTCGGTATCTAAACACCCCCAACGAGGGTTGCATATGGCAGAAGGCTAAGTTTAACGTGGGTTTCCCGAGCCCGTAAGCTCGGCCAAAAAATGCCCGTAGAACCCTCGGCGGAGCCTCGTCTAGGTTCCTCTCTGCTCAGCGGCAGAGAATTCAACCGTCACGCCGAGAAGCTCGGCTTGATTTGGTATCTAGCCACACCCCCACGAGGGTTTCATGTGGCACAACGCCGAGTTTAACGTGAGTTTCCCGAGCCCGTAGGGTCGGCCAAAAAATGCCTGTAGAACCCGTATAAACGGTATCGGGTTGGTCAACCTCCCCGAACGATACTCTGCCCTTCGGCGGAGCCTCGTCCGGGTTCCTCTCTGCTCAGAGGCAGAGAGTTCGACCGTCAAGCCGAGCTTCTCGGCTTGATTCGACCCTCTCCCTTGAGACGCGCAGTATACATAGTGTTAGGAAGAGTTCATTCTGTAGTTATAGGTAAGGACCCATGACAGTAAGAATATTGCTTAAAATTTTTTCGCAAGTGAATATTATATTAACAATGTTTTTTTTTTGTTTTGTTTTTTTCAGAATTAACTGTGTTTTTGTTTTTGAAGATACAAGGCATGCTAACTGTAGCTGGTGAGAAGAGATGATTCATACCTTGCCCAAGGTTAATTGCACGTAAGCGAATTTAACGAATACGACTAGAATTCGAATCTATCTCTCTGATATCTTATAGCAAATGGCTATCTCTTACACCACCAACACATCTACCCCGTTTTCTGGAAGCATATGGAAATCCCTTAGACCAATTCGTCAAACAAAAACATAACAAGTATTAGGAGTTATTGTAATCATGAATCTGACTCAAAGCGACAAAAAATCGTTGAACAATGGTACATAGATAGTTAAATAAAAGCTATATACACGCATCTAAATATTGAATTAGAAAATAACGTAAAGCCTACTATTTTTTTCTTTTTATCAACACTATAAATAAACTCTCATTAATAATGACTTTCATAGTTACATTGTTGATGAGAAAATTAGTCGAGGTATTGGAAATATTAACGTAAACCGAAAAAAACGTAATACTTCCTCAAATAAACCTAAACTTATCAATCTTCAATCAAACACAATCATATACATTCTAACCACCAACAAGATTAAAAGATCATAAAAATAAACTCGTAAGGACTACTATATTCCTCACTGATCCCAATAAAAAAATAAAACTAATTATATACTATACTAAATTTAATACAACCAACTTACTAATCCGCAATGACTCTTCTACGTCAACTAGTATTTTGAAAAAGACCAAGATTTTATATCAGTTTAAATCTCCTTAGGGAGATTGTATCTCTGATAAAAAAAGTAAGTGTATATGTTGATTTCACAAAAAACATTGTCAAGGAGACTTACACCTCATATGCCGGATACAAGTTCTATCACAGATTTATAGACATATTCATGTCCACTTTCATAATTCAGAAAAATACTAACTGATAATACGTGTATGCTCCACCAAAAAAAAAAAAAAAATTCAAATTCGCAAGGCCCTCTATATAAGTAACTAACAACCATACTAAATAAGCTTAATTATAAGTATAGCAACAATGTTTTAAAATGTTTATAATAGCAATGTATCTTAAATTTATAATTATAGAATTAAATTTACTTTCATTCAAGATGTCATAGATTTAACAGCGAGTTTTAACGGAGCGCGTTCATGCGTGTTTAAAATAATTATAACAGAGCGTGTTTCATGCGTATTTACAAAAAAATCACAACTACCATTTACATTAATCTTTTGTCTGAATAATTCAGCCTTGAAGATGACCTCAGATGAGATTGAAAATACTTGGGAAAATAAAAATGAAAAAAAAAAAATTCCTTAATTTAATTTCAACTTTAAGTCAGACAGAGAATTCGAGAGGATTAAAATAAAATAGACCTATTATGTCCAGATTATTCAACTAAAAATGCTTGAACGAAGATATGCTGCTTAACTTCACACAAACACACACACACACACACACACAAACATATATATATATATATATATATATATATATATATATATATATATATATATACGTCTTACCAGTTTGTGACTGGGATAATTCCAAGGAGGATATAAATCCAGGGAGAGCTTAATGTAGAATACAGAGCATTAAAATGATAAGAAGACGGAGATATTTAATTATCCATTTCGTTTAGAATTTTTATTTCGTAAACACCAAGATGTTCACCGGACTGACCCTTTAGATTGGTAGTGTTGGAAAGAAGGTGAAGGGAGGGCTTGGGTAAAGATAAGGCTGAGAGATTAGTTGTTGGTAGTAGTCGGCTTCCTCCCCCAAGAATTTATTCAATATATTTTAGATTTGATTATTGGTTTGTATGTTATTTTGGCCGATACCCTTTGTTGTTATTCTGCAGGATAAATCACGACGATTCAAATTAATTTAATTAAAGTAAAATTAATCTAAATAAAACCGGGGATTAATATAGTAATACTTAAGCATTTGTTTTTAGGCCGAAGTCTGATAGTCAGTGGAGACATTTAGTTGAGGGGAACGCAAGTAGGGATATAGAAGGAGTGGAAGGCTTGGAGAAGATGAGGGAGAGAAGGTAAAGGCGGGGTAGTGGTAGCTATATATATATATATATATATATATATATATATATATATATATATATATGTGTGTGTGTGTGTGTGGTGTGTGTGTTTATATATATATATATATATATATATATATATATATATATATTTACCTACCACTACCCCGCCTTTTCCTTATATATATATATATATATATATATATATATATATATATATATATATATATATATATATATGTATGTAGGAGTATTTCTGGAGTATTTGTCTACGCCAAGCTTGTTGCTAAAATCTATATTGCAGACTCTTGCTTTTCTTTACTACAAAAATATTTTCTTATTCTAGTCTTACACCAAACGGTTAAAAACAGTACTTGTTACTAAAAGATAACTGATTGTTTAGCGAATTGACACACCTTTATAATTATATATATACACACGTTTGTGTGCAAGTGTGGTTACTTTTAAAAGTGTACTCCTAACGGCTTTGTAATATTGTCATCATCTATGCGTTTCTCTGCCACTGAGAGTGTTCGTTTAACAGCGCGTGCTTATGTAAATCATTGTTGCTTAAATCCACAACGCATTTATGAACTATGAAAACCGTGTGTGCATGTGTTGCATGATGTCCTCTGTGTATTTGTGTCTGTATACGCGTGCGCCCCTTTCCTCTGTCCAGATATGATTTTGGCAGGTGATAAATTTAAATCGAGGTCATGAGCTTTCATTCAAACGACGGCTCTTAACATAATTTATATTCCGCCTTTCTCTCTCATCTAACGCGTCTTTTGTTTATTTGTTTGCATTTTCATTTAAGACACTGATGACATCCGTCTTCTGATAACTATTAGTAATGATATTTCGTCATATTTCGTTAAATATATATCTTTTAAATTCCAGTTTTTACCTAATAAAAATAATGGCACAAATTATATCAGTGTTAAAATGAAATAACAAATAAAAAATTGCTCATATGCCAATATAGAAATGAAACTGTCAAAAATATATAATGTGTATGCAGGTATATAGTTTATAGATCAAATTTTATCACGTCCAGATACTATTGTCACGACTGTCGATTAGTTGTCATAATAAAATAATAGCACAAATTATATCAGAGTTAAAATGAAATAACAAATAAAAAATGGCTCATATGCCAATATAGAAATTAAACTGTCAAAAATATATAATGTGTATGCAGGTATATAGTTTATAGATGAAATTTTATCACGTCCAGATAATATTGTCACGACTGTCGATTAGTTGTCATACGGCCATTGTCTGCAATGGACGTTACTCCAAGGAAACGTACAAAAATTGTAGCGCTGCATGAATACACTGGCAAATCTTACCATTGCGCAAATCAAAGACTGGTCCGGAAACTTTCCTGATTTAAATCTAATCGAGAATTTGCTCAATCTGCAAGGAACGACTTCGCGGAATAGATATACATGCGCAGTGGGTCATGTTTTATTGGAAAAATACGAAAAATGTATATAATAACCGACTTATTCGTTTCGTTTCAATTAATTTGTACAAAGGCTTATTTCATAATAACAATACTAATATGTGCATATTACATGCATTATTATTGGATACAGTTAAATAAAACATTAGTTTTTAACAAATTATGTTTATTTTAAATACGATATACATGGAGGCACAATAGTGTTTTGGATGAGCTGGTCAAAACTATAAAGAGATATATGAAGTCTAATTTAATCCAGAAATTTGTTGCAGAAGGAAAAAGATATGTCTGTTCTAAACAAACAAGCAAATGTCATTCTATACCCGGAAAAAATCTCCTTGTTCTGGTGGCATCTGGGAGGTATCTGCAGGCCTTCCTGGTTGGCGTAATGATTACCCCAAAATAATATCAAGTAAAGGTCTGCGACCAGATATTGTTCTTCTGTCAAGGGGAATTATAAAATCATCTTGGTTGAATTAACAGTACCATATGAATGCCGGATGGAACAAAGCCACGATTATAAAACTAATAAATATGAAAATCTAAAATCAGAGCTAATAAAGGAGGGGTATAAAGCAAATGTTAGAGCAGTGGAAATTGTAGCAAGGGGTTTCGTTTCAGGCACTCTGTACCAATTTCTGGGCCAAATTGGAATCAAAGGCCGTAATAGGGCCAAAAGTATAAAACGCCTAATAGAAGTAACTGACAATAGTTCTATGTGGATATGGAAAAAACGAAACACTCCGTGGAATGTTTCAGCGAACATGACGGCAGGACATGACTGATCGTGAATGCGTAATGAGGTTCACGTTGCATTCTCAGAACGCGAGGTTTGCCGTTTTTCGGAATTTTCGTAAATTTAATTTCACCGTTACACATTTGAACTAGTTTATCTACAGCACTTGTATATCGTTATAATGGGGCCTCACATCAGTGAGGGGGGCCGGTGTGCAACTGAAACTGTTGAGAGGAAGGCCCCGAAATGGTGCACATTCTCTCCTGATGACATCAGTTTAAATATAAATTCGAGAGGAACACATCAAAATTCAGTGAAGTCATATGCCGTAGAGAAGCTCGGTGGAAGTGTCATTGGCATGAGGAGCATTATACATTCAGCTCGCTTCAGGTGAGTTTCAATTACTTTCCAGTAATTTCCTTCTTCAGCTGTACATTTTGTCTAGAGTAAATGGATATATAGTTTGGTCAACGGCGTAGCCAGGGACAGCAGTACATAGGCTAATTTTATATCTAATGCACGATGTGAAACCCTTAAAATTACCTTCAAAATTAGGTCTTTAAACTTATCAAGATACGCTTCATATGCTTTACAAAGAGTTTCTAAATCTACAGGGATGAAGGTAACAAGATACCGAATGTTTTTTTTTCTCCTGGAATCAGTAATTTTTACAAGAATTCCATTAACTATGTCTTCGAAATTTACGTGACTAAACTCTTGGCTTGAAAACATTCCATTAGTGCACGTCAAAATTGTGATCTGAAGCGGTTAATATTTTCCTTCTTCTGACAAACATCGTGTTTAAGTTCTGCAGTGTAATAGTACGCATTTTCCAGCTAAATCTCGGAATATCATCGAATAAGACTTTGGGAAGTTCATGCTGGCAAGTTCATCTACCATCTTAGAAACCTCAGGTATTTCTTCTACTATCATAGAAAACCTCAGTTTCTACTGACAATTTCTTGTATCATCGTAGAATACACAGCTGACACTTCCTTCTGACAGTTCCGCGGATAGTTCCTCCAGCCACTTCTTTTTATCATCATGAACGACTTTTTACCATTTCTACTGAAAGTTCCTACTGACAGTTTTACTTACCATAGTAGAAGACTGCTAACAGTTTGAGCTGATAGTTCCTTGTTATCATTGAAGTAGCTTGTTGACAGTTCCTCTTGGCAGTTCTGCTGACTGTTCCTACTGGTAGTTCTTTGTATATTCGTAAAACTTTTGCCGTTTTCTACTGGCAATTCCTACGGAAAATTTCTTTTTTTACAGTAGAAAAGTGTTGACAGTTTGGATTGCCACATCCTTCTGCCGTTGATGAATCCTGTTGGAAGTTTCTCTTGACAATTCTGCTGATATATTAAATTGACAGAGCTTTTGAGACTTTCTCTTGATAGTTTCTACTGTCGATTCTTTTAACATAGAAAAAGACCGTTCATAATTTTCCGTTGACTATTTCTGCTAGTGTTTTATAGCCCCCTCGTTCTGGGTGTAGTCTTAGGGTGACGGTCTGGGTTCACTCATTTGTTGCTTTCCTCTTCCGGCCGAGAGATCGCTAGTCGCTCTTTTAGTTCGGAGGTAAAATGAATACTTCAACAAAAGGGATTTAAAAACTTATCTATTTTATTAACACGTCGACGTGTACATCTTTTAACTAGTCAGTGGGCTCGCTCTATCAGCCTCACTGAGAAGCTCGTTTCCCGAGATACGAAATAATCACGTATGATCTCTTCGACGTGTGAAACTTAACTCCTCGAAAACACATTCTAAATCTAACATTCCCCCATTCGGCTAAACCAATCAAAATCGAGATCAATATTTTGTCTACAAGCTGACCACAAGTTCAGCCTCGAAAGGTTTGATCCAAATACACTGCCACTAAAAAATAATAGTCTGGAACTATTATTTAAAACTAGCTTCGTAGAAGACATTTGAAATGTCCTGCTTTCTACCAAAATAAAAGACATTCTTTGCTGACTGTTTCTGCTAGCATCGTGGAAGACTGCGTATAGTTCCTGATGACAGTAACTAATGATATTTCCATCTGCCGAGGTAGAAAACTGCAGAAAGTTCTTGGTGATATTTCGGGTTACCATCGAAGATTACTGTTGTATATAAGAGTATTACCTAATCATCAGTGATGTGAGGGTGAGATATGAAAATTCCTCGTAGTTTTTCTCAACGGAACGTTGTCTAAACACTAACAACCTCACCAGTATCTTGTTCTGTTTTCTTGGGACTTACTTTGCCTTTATTTTGTATCTGTATTCTTGGGCCTTACTTTGCCTAATATAATGAAACTCACATCCTGCCGGGTACATTATGCGCTAAAAAGAAAAAGTAGCGCCGATGTATATTGATTAACGTGGTAAAAATCAAACTGTATCAATTACTCTTGGTTAGCCAAAAAAGAAGTTTCGGCGGTCTGATTGATAATTTTACCCGCACGAAACAATGCTGATATGTGTCTGGAGTTCCTGGGCGTCAGATAATCTTTTGTTGTGTCTTCTTGGTTATTAGTAAGATGGAGAACTGAAGATGCTAGATACAAATAGTAGAGGTCAGTCTAAAGCAATAACAGATGATTGGAAATGTGCCAGAAAACCAAATGACGCACTGACATAGCAAAGTATTAAGAAACTTAATTTCATGGAAAACAAAGAGTACTCAAATCTTATATAACCTCATTCATTTTATATCAAAGTGATTGTTAAATTCTTCTCATATAAAGAGAAAGCCTAAAGCAACAGTTATATAGATGTACGGAAGGGTGCTGAGAATATTAGGGATAGAACATGTGAGCTATGTTGAAGTATTCGAGAAAATCGAACGAAACGACATTTTTCATTTAGGTAAAAAAAGAGACACGAAATTTCCGGGACACATATAATGAGCAAAGGTGTATAAGAGATTGTGACATTCTCAGGGCATACTGAAGATGATAGTTTTAGCAAAATAAAGCAGCAAGCAACCTACATAACGCGCTTCTCTAAATGGATGGCAGAACAGTGAGTATGAGGGATGCTAAAAAGAGAAACATTGCTAAGAACTGCAAACGATAAGAAGCTGTGGAGGGCCATAATCATTTACCGTTTAAAATAAATAACACAGTATAAAGATGAAGACAAAAAAGAAGAACAAGAAGAAGAAAAAGAAGAAGAAGAAAAGGAGGAGGAGGAGGAAAGGGAGGGGGAGAAGAATTGTAAAAAGCAAGAAAACGGGGAAGGAATGTTGATTCACTAGGAACCTTGCAAATAAACTGAAATAAAATATAAATGAAAATAAGATATGTGAAGAGATAGAAATATTGCTATGGTATACTTTTTAACCATTTTATACCAAGCAAGGGGATAATGCCACTATGACGTAAGTGGTTACTTGAAGTGAAAGAGAATGGGAAGACTTTGGAACTAGAAACCTAAACCTAAACAGGAATCAAAGAATAAACCTCTATTCTTGAGACATTATTATCGCTTTGAATCCTCCATATCTTTAGGTAGATTGGTTAGCACATGTAAATAAGAAAGTGATACTTAGTATTAGGTTGGTGCAAAAATAATGACGTAATAATGTCGTTTTTTGACCTTAAAAATAAGTCAACAAACGGCATTATTACGTCATTATTTTTGCACCAACCTAATAAAAACGTGCGAAAGATTGGAACTGAAACCGAATGAAAAGGCTTAAGAGAAACATAACATACGGAATATATTAGGTTGGTGCAAAAATAATGACGTAATAATGATGTTTGTTGACGTATTTTTTAACGTCAAAAAACGACATTATTTTTGCACCAACCTAATAAATGCGACACTCAATGAAACCTCAGAATTGTATTAAACAACTTAAGCAAATCGATTGGAAATAGATATTCCATGAAAAAGTCTCCAGAAACATGGCAATAAAGCTGAGCATAATATATCTCCATGAAGAAGACTTGCTGTCACTTGAGCCCATCGACAGGCGAAAGCTGAAAGAGATGAATGTGAACGCTAATTTTAATATTTATTAATGATGATAATGATCGTGCAAGTCTTTTTCAACTAGAAATTTCCAAGATGACTGATCGCAGATTCATTTTAACGACATTATAATGACATTCCTGTCTAATTGATTCTGTCCTTGGGGAAAGACGAAGCGCGAATACACAATTATTTTCCAATGCATATGTCAGTAAAAAACGATGTATTTTACACATAAACTATTTCTGTTGATGCTCATTACATTTATGCCTGTATATAAACATGGCAATATCCGCAAAAGTTACATACTGTGTATATCAATATCAAACTGTATATGCCAATGGTAATAGCAATATTAGCCATTTCCTTATAAGGAGGGCATTCTGTATTCATTGGTCGAGCAGCCAATACTATTTTAAGGCGAAATTTATAAAATTATTCTAATTAAACTATCTTCTTTAAAAACTAATTTCCCAATTTCACTAGCTTCTATCACTCGTTTCATTACGGATAAAGTTTCGTCCTAACATTCTGATTGAAAATGTGCGGAACGTCAATACATGTTTGTGTCATTATTACATGTACTTTACTTCTTAGATGTTGATGATTTTGAAAGTCATCAAGCGAGGTTGTATCAGATTTTTCTTAGTATATATATATATATATATATATATATATATATATATATATATAATAAATTCATTTTGTTTTGCCTTGAGAAAGTTCACATCGGACGAAACGCTTCGGCAACAATTACACTTTTCCTATTGTCTTTTGCATATATATATATATATATATATATATATATATATATATATATATATATATATATATATATATTTATATGTAGTTGGGTAGAAGTTCATCTTTTATATAAGTTTCATTAAAAAATTTATAAATTATCTAGAAATTGAATATTCTGGATGTGTGAGAGCTTTCGGATATTGTTTTAGCCATTATCAAGGCTAATTTTATTTTTACTTTTAACTGAATGCATGGATCATTTCCTGTATGTATCTAGTATTATAGTATGTTTTATTTTGCAAACACATTGAGGACGTATACATAGTTGATATTATTGAGTGTTGCCTTTGTATCTTTTTTTTTAATTAATAATGTCTCCATTATTTTAGCATTTTCACATGTGAATGAGGCTATTATATTTGTATTATTATAATTGTAGGTACAAAGTAGGTACAAGTGACTTCTTTTATGTTGTAAGAACAATATAGAACAAATATGCAAGCGCTTTCGTCTTCTCAATTAGTAATTTTTCAGGATTTTTTTTTTGTCATTTTCCTATAATAAATGGTATGTAAGTGCTACTGTAGACAGTAGAAAGTTTGCAGACAAAGTTCCAGATATAGACGGTACATTGTAGTTGTGTTTATACAAGAAACCAACCCTTAATATATATTATTATGTATTTAATATTATAATATTAATTATTGTTATTAATTATTATTATTAAAGGTTATTGTAGTGTTACGTTTCTCATTCGTTTTCTCGACACGTATGCTTCAGTTTTTATGGATCAATGCTGGTTAAAGCGTGTTGTTATTGAGCTTTGTTCGAAGATTACAGAGTGATTTGATCAAATTCTCACTAGGTCAATCTATTCCCCGCCAGCTACTGTGGCATTCTAATAACACGATGTTTGATGAAGATTTTTGACGATGGAACGGAGCCTATGCATGAGTGTTAATATTTGATTTTCTTTTTTACCCGTTATATTATAAGAACGCTATAATGAAGACATTTTTTTTTCAAGAAACAATTTGCTTAAAATTAACACCTTTTCAACTGCGCTGAAACGGAATATACAACGACTTACAGAGAATTTGGCTTCGTTTCTGTTGCGATAAGCGATATTACGATTGGAAATCTCACTAATGCGTAAATTTAGGAATGCTTATATTCAAAATATATGGTGGCAATTTTAAAGCATCAGTTTTAATGGTAACTAAATTTAAGCCTTGATGCTGCAATTTTCCGCTATGTGTGAATGTGGGTGGAGAATTTTATACTTTGCAGCGAGGCGAAAAACGTGAATCAGCACGTGACCTCCTCAAAACTGGTGTCTCTAAGCAAGAGATTTATAAACTTTTTCCTTCATATTCTACACTAGCAATATAACCCGTCTTTGACCGGGTCTTTCATTACTGGGAATTTTTGCCGTTCAATTGGAGCAGTTTAAATTTAAAGTCAGCCCACCTGAAAATCAATATTAGTAGCAATATTTGGGTGCAACTGAGGCAGATCCCCAAATGGGGTGGGGTTAACAGTTTGAATGAGGGTGGCACTAAGAACGGAACTGTATAATAATAAATATTATTGGAAACATTTAAACTATTTTTATTAAACATTTTATGATTGTTTGTTTGTTTGTTTGGGTTTTATGGCATATCAACCACTGTGGGTTATTTAATGCCAAATCCAGTTTATATGAATTTTAAATGCCTATTTTGTATGGAATAAAAAACGTATAGCTGGCAACATTATTGTTTCAAAAACGTATAGCTGGCAACATTATTTTTTACAAAAAACGTATTACTGGCAACATTATAGTTTCAAAAATGCATACCTGGCAACATTATTTTTAACAAAAAACGTATAGCTGGCAACATTATTTTTAACAAAAAACGTATAGCTGGCAACATTATTGTTTCAAAAAAGTATAGCTGGCAACATTATTGTTTCAAAAAAGTATAGCTGGCAACATTTTTGTTTCAAAAACCTATAGCTGGCAACATTATTGTTTCAAAAACATATAGCTGGCATCATTATTTTTCCAAAAACATTATCTGAGGCCTTGCTGTGGGATGTAGTTTATCGCCATACCCAGGACGCGGATGTAGTTTATCGTCATACCCAGAACATACATTTTATGAAAGATATATTTCCAAGAAAACATAGTATTAGGTTGGTGCAAAAATAATATCGTTTTCTCACATAGTAACATATGTGACAAAACGACATTATTTTTGCACCAACCTAATAAATAGTAAAATGTTGCTGAGTGTTATAATGGACAGGAAGTAATGGAGAGCCATTGTCGTCAACAATTTTGACTCAAAACCGGCACTGAAGAATTATGTATCAAACAAAAAAAATTCATCAAAATCGGATGAAAGCTTTGAAAATGCATGAAAAAACATCTGATCATACACACACATTTTGAGATTTATAGAGATTCTTCTTGCGCTACTGTACTATTTAAAAGAAAAATCATACTTGTTATAGCTTCTTTTTTTTATATATACAGTGTCTCTTCAAGACTTAGATAATGATTACACTTCACAATTTCCTGCCTTTGTATTTCTTCCGTTTTATAAATAAGCTAATCGTTCGAAATTGGATGTGAAAGTGGCGCGTTGTGGGTTGAGGGAAAACTGAAAGCAAATGTTCCTTTTTATATCAGGAAAAATGATTAAAGTTTCAGGTATTTCTTGTTTATTTTAATTTGTCCAATACAAAGTCCAAATCCACACAAGGTGAGGGATTAGTAAGTGAGATTAAGAGAAGAAGCAAGAGAATATTACGAGGATATGGAAGATAGATATCAGTTGATCTTGAACTTGTAGAGGTTAAGATTGGTATGGTCAGGGAAGCATCCTCTCAGTAGTTCATTCCATTAAGTAAAAATTCTGAGGAAGAAACTGGGTTGAATTTACCCCTTACTTAACGATCAGGAAGTGGAGGTGGTCGGGAATACCACCGTGAATATGGCAAGGTGGGTCTTACGTGTGATGGTCTGAGCTGGTGAGACTAAGGAATGAAACTCGTTAGAACATTTGCCATGGTAATAGCGTTAGAGTGGTGAGATGCAAGAAAGGATTTTCGCTTTGCGGATAAGAGTTGATGAATATAGAATATCTCAACAGCCACCATGTTAAGTAAACACTTTTGAATCCTATAAAGACTGGACAGTGATGACTTGGCAGCACCAGCTCTGGTATGACAGCAAATCTCCATTTTTAGCGTGAGCTTAATCTTGTAAAGTTGTAAAGTATAGAAACAGTGGTTAACTATTTACTGGAACGATTGAATGATCCAACCATTATTCTAGAATCTTCCGTGATATTAATTATAATGGGAATATTAGCCGTTTCCCTACAAGGAAACATTGGCATTCATTGACAGAGTAGCCTGTACTGTTTTCGGTTGAAATTTATAAAATCTTTTTATTAATTTATTTTTCTTTTAAGATTTGTTTTATGAAAAATTCCAGTATATATGGGGGTTTCCTACCGAACCTTCTATTTGAAGTGATAGCATCATTATTATGCCATTATCTTCTCTTATAATTATATGTGCTATTCATTTTAGTCGTTGCTACTGTTAGTAGTCTTCAAATGATAGTGTCTGTTATTTTGTACAGTTCTTTGTAATTGTGTAGCGCCAGTCCACAATATTCAAAGAAGGATAGTCTTTACCACAACCCTCAAGCTTTACTCGTTCTTTTTTTACCAGTGTAAGCGGTTATATACAGCTAACAAGTTAGATAATTATAAACGGGTTTGGTATCATGCATAACATCCATATTAAAGTCTCGAACCTACGAGATTATTTAAGTACAAGTCTCGAGATTTTACGTTGATGTTTTGGTTTTGTAGCAATTTGTGGTGTTGGGCAAAACTACCCCTTGCAAAAGCTATTCTATGTTAAAGTTTTTTTTTCTTCCTGTATGGATCACAGCTGATCCATGCGCCGAGGTATCTGAACTGTTTAGTATTTACTAATTTCACATCATGTATTTTTATAATGGATTCAGAGTAGACATGATATTGCTTCTATTTCAATTGTCATTTCCGTTCCAGATCATAGTTTCTGTTTTGGAAAGGTTTATCTTAAGCTCCATTTCTACTATTTCTTTCTGGATTACTTGATACGGATTTTTTGTTCGAGATCATTCTTATCTCAATTATGAACAGTTATGTCATCAGGATAGAGGACTTATCAGTACGTTGCCCCCCGGGAACGAAAGCACATTTATTTTATTGTATTGGTAGGCTCGTTTGAGATGTGTTATGAAATGTTTAAATAGTAAGTTCCCATTTCGTCACATCTAGGTATCCTGTCTGGGGTGAAATTTAGACTCAATAGGCGTTCGAGTTACTTTAAGGGGAAGGCCACTCATTAGGATTGGGGCAAATATAGAGTCTGTTCAATGGTGACGAAACGTTAGTTTTTGGATGTATTGAAGGCTACAAGCCTTATTTCGCCCTATTCAGTTGTGGGGGTTCATTCAGTGTTGAGCTGCCAGACTGAGGTCATCCTGATATTTGTTCTAAAAATGCGATATGTCTCAGTCACATTAAACATGATTACGTACCTGCCGATTTTTCTCGTGTACTCTCAGGAGTAAGCCTACACTAGTTTATGAACACCTGCACTAGACAACAGTATTCTGAAAGAACGCTTACATTTTGGCTGCTGTCTATTTAAGAAAAAATTCTTCGCCTTGCAGCTGGGCAAGTGAGTCATATTACGATTCAAACTCGTCAACAGAATGTTAACTCTTTTGGATTAGCCATTCAGAAGATCGTTGTCATTGTCAGTGGCATGTCAGGCATACAGAGATCTGCTCTTATTTATTAATTTTAGAAAATGTACGCAGTTGTAGAGATTCATGACGAAGTCAACCGCAAAAGAAATCGAAGCCATACAAATGTCTGAAAGAAACTCGTGCAACTTGAATTGAAATATGAAAACGTGCGCGACCGTTTGTGTATGTACAAATTTGAATGCATGTTTGGCTATACATATGTATATGTCATTAAGATGATGAGTGTGCGAATGCTGAGATTTACACGTCTATTTGTGACTGGATTTGTGGGAATGGGAACATTTGTGTGCGTATATGTGATGAGTTTATCGGGGAAAGTTGTTTAATGGAGGATTTCGCAACAATGAATGTAGTGGGAGGAGGGTGGAAAACGAAAAACGAAAAATGAAGGCGTCTAGAGAATTATTAAATAGTGTTTATTACAACATCGATAGCTAAGCGTGCTTCTAGGAAAGCTTCTTCACTATTTTGCACTAAATAAATTTGTCTTGCCATAACCTATCTTAAACGCTTCAAATTCGACCATTCATAAGTGCTTGAAATATTTAGTTTAGATCTTCCATAGAAGAATCTGTAATGTTATTGGTTTTGACCTGTCTTTCGGCTTCAGTCATAAAGTTACCTCCGTGTGTATTTTCTATAAATACTCTTATGGTAATTGTTCGGATGAGATGTTCTTTAAGATTTCTTGTAAATAGATTTGTATTAATATTGTAAATACTCATTGGAGATAGTTTTTTAATTGTTGTTTTATTCCCTTCCCCCATATGTACAATGAATTGTACTTATGGGGTGAGTTAGGATTTTCATAGAGACAATGAGGTATTATGGTGAATGTAGTAAGAAAGGTAAGTAAGAATGCGTTGTTTTGATGTGAGGAATATTGTTGTATATTTGCCTCAGTGTTTGTGGCTAGCTAAGTTTAACGTTAAGACAAAAGAACATCGTCTTTTCCCCCATTCTCTATTTTGGTCTTGTACCACATTTTGTTTATATATTTCTTGTAAATAGATTTCTATTCATATTGTAAATACTCATTGGGTCTATTTTTTTTTTTTTTTAAATTATTGTTTTATTTCCCCTCAGAGAGAACGAATTTTACATATGGGGTGCAGCTAGAACTTTCATAGAGACAATGAGGTATTATGGTAGATGTCGTAAGAAAGGTGTTGTAGTGTATTCCCTATAAAGAGTCTATGTTAGACTCTTCCGCTTCCTCTAACATTAGAAGTACCGAAGTTTTCGGGTAACAGTGAACAGTGAACAGATTAAGCACTCGTTCATTCATGACACTCTTATTAGTCGTGTAATACTCTTCTGGTGTACTTAACCATTTACTTGGTCAGAACAAAAGGTAAGTAAGAATGTGTTGTTTTGGTGTAAAGAATATTGTTGTATGTTTGGGTCAGTGTTTGCGGCTACCTAAGTTTAACGTTAAGACGAGAGAAGACCGTCCTTATCACCATTCATCATTTTTGCCTTGTGACACATTTCTGTACATAGCAGAATAAATATCACTCTTCGCTATGGTACCTAGACTTTATGAATTAAAAGCGCAATACTAGATTGGCAACAATGGCTCATCAATTTACTGTTGAATTGGCGAGATGTAACCGTAAGTTCTATGCTAACAGTATCTTCTCTAGCACTTCTTCCTTGTGGAATTCTCTTCCATCTCCATGCTTTCCGCTTTAATATGATCTTCAAAGATTTAAATATAATGTCAATTGTTAGTTAATATCTTTCTGATTAACACTTTTTATTGCTTTCACGCCTTAGTAATGTTTCAGGTTTCTAATTCTTTCACACTCACTGACCCCTTATGTTTTACTGGTTTTACTGTCTTGTTTGGGGTAAATCCGATTAAGAAATAATAACGTAAAATAATTAATTATAATAGTATTTGTATGTTGTGGGTGTGGCGGATATACATATTAAACTATTGTATTTTCAGTATTAGAAAAAAACCGATGACATGTCAGTATGTTATTAAAAAGATTTAATTATATTAATGTATTGTATATTTTCGTGTTAAATAGGAATAAAGTGTCGCTGCCGACACTTGAATTTGAACATAGATCGTCAGTAAGCAAACATAGGTGATCACATTATTGAATTAAGTGAAGCACGTAAGCATAGAAGAAACACATAAGTAGAAATTAGTTTGACGTCTGATTGATTTGTATTTCTAGTCTTATCTTCTAGTCTATACAGACCGTTACTCTCTACTCTATTCACTATACCAATTTCTATAGGAATTACTATTCGCTGGTTACTTTACGAGCGAGTATTATCGAGCAAGTACTATTAGTGTGAGTGCTATTCGAAAGCGTCTGACACCAGTATTGTTCAACGGCGTTACTATAGTTGTACCTGCGATTACAAAGTCTCTACTACAATGAGCATTACGAAAGTAACAGCGAGTATTCGTTAACATTACAAAAGTGTCAAACGAGTGTTCGTTGACATCATAAAATTTCGTAATTTATTTGTTTCTGTTTTTTAATCGATATCACCCCATGCAAGGCAATAAAGCCACTAAGACACAAGGCGTTACTGCGTGTAGAAAAATTATGCACAGAAACATTAGTAATGAGCGGTAATAAGAAAGAGTAATCAAGAGGACAGTAAGTAGCGATTGATATTGCATTTCAATTTTTGCATATTAAAGTTGGCTGGGAGGCATGGAACCAGAAGGGAGATCCACAAGCGAGAAGTACGAGAAAATAAACTGTTATCATAGAATTTACGGTTACACTTAGCCAGCTAACTGTAAATTGATGAGATCTCGACGCCAGTCTAATGCTGTACTTATATTTTTAAAAAAAGTCTAGGTACCATCGCGAAGAGCACATCCGAGCAATTACCATGAAAGTATTTATAGAAAAGACACGGAGAGATAATCTTAGGGCGGTGGGAAATTGACTGAAACGGTGACGCCCGACCTCGACCTATATTATTGCTGATTTTTCTTTGCATTTTATCAAGGAGATCAAGATATATAGCAGGGGCACCCGGTCATATGTGGCAGCAATATTCTAAGTGTGGTCGAATGGCAATCTTATAGATATGCAAGATAAATTCTTGAGATAAGAATTGTCTAGCACGACATGGGACACTTTTTAAATTCGATATAGTCTTTCCACTGCAAAATTTTCATTCCTGTTAAATTTGTGACTAAATGAAAACAGCCTTACATTTGAACTTTTTACTTTTTCCATCAGAGGAAACATTGTGATTGTACAAATGGATGGTATAGACGGAGAAACGAGTAAGTGGTAAAACGTTGCTTAGATCAACAAAAGACAAGATGATCTGGTTTGGTTTGTTTTGTTTTACGGCATATCAACACCAATGGGTTATTAAAAGCTGACAACTTTGTTCCTGGTAATATCTTGGTTTGTCAAAAATCTCTATCTAGTAATATTTTTTTCCTCAAAAATGTATATCTAGTAATATTATTTAAAAAAATATATTGCTGGTAATATTTTTTTTTCAAAAACGTTTCGCTGGTAATAGTTTTTATACTTCAAAAATTTTATTTCTGGTAATAATTTTTTACAAAGTATTTCCAGTATTAAAATCTATTTTTACACTTTGATAATGCTTTTTACCTGAGTTTCGGGGTTAACTATTTGCCTATAGCTGGGTCCCTAACAGGTGCTACAACCTCGGGTCAGGGTGAACACCAGCAATGAAGAAGTGGCTCCAGGCTCCTCAAAACGTCCTGATCAGAGGCGTTGCTGTTGGACGTAGTTTATCGTGTTACCCAGGACGCGGATGTAGTTTATCGTCATACCCTGGACGGAAAAGACAAGATGATCTGGAGAGTATAATCGTATAAGTAGTAAAAAGAAACCCAGAAAAACTCCAGATTTGTTAGAGTAACATGCTAGAATGTTCATAACCACAGAAAACGAATTGTCACTATTCAATTTCACTTGATTTCACTTATATGAATATATATATACACACACACACATATATATATATATATATATATATTAATTGATTCATCGAGTCTGACAGAAACCTCAACAGAATGCAGAAAGCACTGGACGGCCGTTTCGTCCTAAATTTGGGACTCATCAGCAGTGCGCATCCACTACTGAGGGAATCGACGGTTAGGTTGGCAAGCGAACACCATACCAACTGCTCCACCGGGCCTCGGTGACGAAGAGATTGCAAATCAGACTATATATATATATATATATATATATATATATATATATATATATATATATATATATATATATATATATATATATATATATATATATATATATATATATATATATATCGCTAAAGAAAGATTTAACATGCATTTTAAAAATGAAAGCACTTCTTTTGAAGCTTTTATTTTAGTTTTAATTACTAGCTAATTTTAAATTCAATATTTTCAATAAGGAAAATACTTTGATGTATTAAAATGAATTAAATTCATTGAAATATGTTTTAAATAGTTATAAATGTCTAAAGTCGACCATATTTACAAATCTGTCAGCACAACGTTTTTATGAGTTGTTGACAACACTTTCTATAGACTTATGTTTGCAAATATTTTCGAAGGAGGACAATTTCAGTGACAATTACTTGATGAATATCACGTGAATGCCTTTTTCATATACATTTTTTAAGTAATCTAATATTTTATTGATTTTAGCTACATTGGCTTTATGGTCTTACTTACGTAAGCGCTTGTTGAGTAAATGTTAGAAGATTATCAATAAATTTTAATTAATATAGTTACCGCTGTTATTTTTATTTATTTTAATGTCGTGTATGGACGACCGTATTTACAAACATTAGCACGTTTATACCCACAAAAAGAGCAAAATTCCTTTGACAATACTAGGATCACTGAACTCTAGTAAACTTTTTCATTTATGAATAATAATGTAGTTTTTCCTTAATAAGAATATCTAACCGTTACAAATTAATATAGAATTTTAAAAGAATTAAAACTATTAATCATTCTAATTAATTATAAAAATTCATTATTCGTTGAGATAATTTTTTCTTAGGATAATAGTGTCTGTAATATATTTTATTCATAAACGCAATTAAAGGCTTTTCCAATTAAATAATGTCTTAGTTTGATGCGATTTTTATTTTACAATTCAAAGCAGATTTTCTGTAACTGGGCTTCCTGTTTGACAAAATTAAATTCTCCATGGACTTTTTCTTATAATTAGTATAGATTAAACTTAATAAAATTGAATTTCTAGAAATTTCGTGTAATTAAATACTTAGGGGATAACTGATGTAAAAAAATATAATTTTTAACAAGATTTTCTGTAAAAGAAAAAATTCTAAAAAAATTACATTCTTTTATGAATAAGCCCTGAAAAAATATTAAATGTCGAAAATTGTTTGAGTTTTTGAAAAAATTTCCAAAACATTGTGTTTTTCACCGCAAAATGACACCAAAATTCACATGGTTAATTTTTATGGTCACCCACTGCCGCAAGAAAAAAAAAATTAAAAAAAAAAATGTTGACGCTTCAAAAATGCATTAAAAATAATATTTTCTAATAAAGAAATATGTTAGTTTTCCGTTTAATAATAAATATTTTGAAGATAAAACTGTTTTTATTAAGTATAGGGAAATTTTTCATTTTTCTCATTATTTTTTATTTTATTTTTTGCGAATCTTTAGAGGTACTTACTTATATACAGAGGGCGCTAAGACGCCAAGGAAAGAAACCCTTTCTCTCTGCCCTCTATACCAAATATATACTGCAAAATGTTTTCATTATTAGCATGGTATGATGTGTTTTCGCAAATTTATACTTAATCAAATTCCACTTTTTATGTCAATCCAGGCTGCCTTTCAGTAAAAAAAAAAAAAAAAAGCTTTTACATGCATTGTTAGCTTTTTTTGAGCGTCTACACGGTTTGACTTTAAGTGTATTATCTCTATTCACTCTTACGGTTCTCTGTGGTTTTAATTACTAACTATTCCCTAGAAAGTGAACTTGCGAAATATTTTTCTGTCTGCCAAGTTGCGATGCCTCGTAGACGAAACTAGTCAGTACTCAAACATCTGTCTTGACAGCAATATTTGATGATAATAATTGAAAATGTACTTCTGATAAATATATTGGTGCTGAGATCAATTATAAATCCTTTTTATTTGCCCATAAGAGGGACCCTAACAGGTACTACCACACCGGGTCAGGATGGACCTGGGAATACCGGCAATTAAGAGGTGGTTCCACTCTCCTCAAAACCTCTCGATCAGAGGCCTTGCTGCCGGACGAAGTTTATCGTCTTTCCCATGACGCGGATGTAGTTTATCGTCATACCCAGGACGGAAAAGACATGATCTGGAGAGTATAATGCTATAAATAGTAAAAAAAAAAAAAACTCCAAATGTGTTAGAGTATCATACTAGAATGTTCATCTACACAGAAAACGGAAATGTCATCATTCAATTTCACTTGATTTTACTTATATATATATATATATATATATATATATATATATATATATATATATATATATATATATATATATATGTATGTATGTGTAAGTGAAATTGAATATATATATATATATATATATATATATATATATATATAATTGAAAATATACTCCTACTAAATATATTGCTGCTGAGATCAATTATAATTTTTTTTAATGCGATGATATTTAGAGACTTACATTTTTCTTCTCTTTCTGATAAAGGATATTATTTCCATCCGCATTTTATGGTAATGTTTTTTCTCTATTGTTATTATTATTATTATTATCATCATCATTATCATTATTATTATTATTATTATTGTTATTATTATTATTATTATTATTATTATTATTAAGTGCTTTTTGTGCCACTGTAATTTTAATTTTAGCATTATTTCGTGCTGTTTTATTTTTGTCCTTTGCTTGTTATTGAAATGACTAGAATATTTTATTACAAAAATGACTTTCTTGAAAATTGTAAAGTTGCTGTACTGATATTTTTGCAGCTGCTTTAGCTGTAAGCTGAAGCAAATTTAAGTGTTGTGGTTAAATTCGTAAAAACATTTGTTTCGTCTTTATCTATCTATCTATCTATCTATCTATCTATCTATCTATCTATCTATCTATCTATCTATCTATATGTGTGTGTGTTAACTTAACTAACTTTATATATATGTAAACGTCTTCATATTACCATTGTTAATATTGTTTTTATTCATATTGCTAACGACAATTATTTTATGACTAGACCCAAATTTATTATTGTATTGTTTTGCAAATAGCGTCGGAGTCTCTGAAAAAAATTATTATTTTTATTATTTCACTGCCATTTGCCTTGCTTTTCTCGCCCTTATTAAAATTATCCTAATCGTTATTCAACACGTCGAGTCACTTTTAATTAAATATGGACTGAATTTTCCTTGAGGAAACGTCAATTGTTAAAACCTGGATGGTTACAACGAAATGGCCTTGTCGCCGGTGGGCACAAATTGAAGATGGTGGTAAGGCAATCTAAATTCGCATGTACGGTTGTATCTTCAGCAGATGTGCGTATGTAATCTGTACAACGCTACACAATTTTGCTTTTTGCTTTTTGCTTTCCTGCGTATACATTGCATCGCCAAATAAACTGAAGAGATTGTCTCGTTTTTGAGTAAATAGGCTAATGTGCAATTTTATAGAAGGTCATCTAAGACTGTTCCCACCTCCAGTGATTGGAGAATCATAGGTTTGCCTGTGTGTTAACTCTCTTTCTATATATAGATATATGTTAAACTACAATTTGTGTCGCTTTATGCAAATATAATATGCGGCATGGAAAAAAAATCAATGAAACAGGTTCGATATCCCGTTAAGGATGTTTCGGCAACCTTCATCCTATGGCGCTTTTTATCGTTTCACCCTAAGCAAGGCGACAATTCCACTAGAACTTAGAGTGAATGAAAATGAAAGAGAATGAGAAGACTGAGAGTGGGGAGGATAGAGGAAATGACAAAAAAGAAACAAGAAGATGGCAATTGACATTGCATTTTAATTTTTGAACATTGTAGTCATCAAGCAAGCAAGTAAACGGAATGGAGTTCGACTAATGAGAAGTGCGAGAAAAGAAAAAGTTAGAAGTGGTGTTTGCATCTAGCTAGTTCAACAGTAAAAACCCGGTTGCCAATCAAGTAGCACTAATAGATTAATGTGATCCGAGTACCAGGAAAAAGTCGGTGACATACTAAAAGGGAAATAATCTATGGAAGATGACAAAAACAATACAGATTTTTGACATAATGACACTCTTTTATGCACATGTACATCTACGCTACTGTCAGTTTTATGCAAAGTCTGCAATATTCAGGCGGTAAGAAGGAATCATATACGAAAAATGTTACGTAATCTGTTGGCATTTATAGTTTGGGCGGAAAGGAAATGGACGAAACGTGTTTCAAGAAGAGGTTTTTACATATTTGGCTATATCAATTTATTCTACAAATGGTGAGATTTGGAGCTGCGGCAATACGGCTTTTTCGTAAAAAAGAAACAAAAAAAAGCAACAACAAAAAAAGCTCACTGTTCATCTCAATCCTAAAGTTTACACTAGGAATATTGCCATTGATTTAACATCTTTTCGTACACTATGCTCTATTGTATTGCTATTTTTTTTTAGAGAGGCAAAAGTTGCATTTCCCACACTTTTCACTACAGAAATTTACAATATTCGCTATTTGACATTTCCACGATTTCTTTTGAGCTCCAACAGTGTGTGCTATGGGATTTTTGTATTTTTCATCACTCATTTTATTGTTATAATACATCTTTCTTCACTTCCTTGAAGAGCTCTATTATTTTATTAGCATCATTTTCAATTGTTATTGTATCCTTATAGACAACGTTTTCAGTCGAACAGTTGCCTTCAAGTGTGCATTCACTCTTGGCGATTATATCTGCTTGCCCTTGTGCACTAAAAATATGACATAGCTACTTGCAACCATAACAGAAAAATGCTGACCAACAATAATGGAGAATTGGCAAATAGCCAAATAAACAGTGAGCTTATATTAAAACTCAACACACACTAACGCATCTCTAGGCCTCACCATTGGTGGAATAATCGAAATTATGGAAGAAACTCTCTTAAAACATCATTTACCTATTGTCCTTCTGCCCTACTATAAATACTATTCCAATTGATTTTGTAACATCATTTGTATGTTTTTCCTTGGCGTTTGAAGAGTTCAAAGAAACTGGTAGTAGCGGATGTGTAGCTATGCCAGACATTACATATATATATATATATATATATATATATATATATATATATATATATATATATATGCAGAGAGAGAGAGAGAGAGAGAGTGAGAGAGAGAGACAAAGAAAGAGAGAGAGAGAGTGAGAGAGAGACAAAGAAAGAGAGAGATACCACGAATGAAACTAAAAAGGTAACAGACAAAAAACAGGTCGTAAAGCGCCAACGAGAAAGAGGAAAAGCTAAAGAAATCGACCATTACTCAACAGGTGAAAAGATGTTCAATAATCTAAGTCAGAAATTGAACATTAGAAAAATTTCCAGAAACAGCTGGTATACTTTCCAATGCCTTCAGAGGGACAAAGCTCACCGATCATTCAAGATTTACGGGATGGAGGTATCCTCGTGTGCTTACAGAATCGTCTGAGGATCAATTCAACGTGTGAAGCTGGTAGCAACAGAGTAGAGTTTCTCTGAATTAGATTGTATATGAAAGAAAGAAAGAAAGAAAGAAAAAAAGAACCAGAAATTGTATACGTATTAGGTTGGTGCAAAAATAATGTCGTTTTTTTACGTTAAAAAATACGTCAAAAACGACATTATTTTTGCACCAACCTAAGAAATAGATAAATAAAAACAGCAATTAGATAGATAGATAGATAGATAGATAGATAGATATTGATGCATGTGTAGCGAAAAGTACGCTCAAATGCGTTTACTCTTCGTCGACTGCCTGTGTAGGAAGGCAAAATGTGCTACAATTAACTACACGCTTATATTTTTATAAAATCAAATACAAAACCATGTCCATTCAACACTGAAGATTAAAAGCTAGTTATAATGAAATTCAAGTTTCACTCTATAATCTTCAAACTGTTACGGGGCTAATAATTTTTTTTATCTATGTCTGCATGAATTTATCATCCCACAAAACTTTGATATGACTTGAGCAAATGAAAGTAACAGAAATCCAGGACACATTCATTTACTCGCCGAAAGCTTTGCTTTATTCACGTTTGAAATACATAAAATCATCTTAAAACAGAATTTTGTTCAATGAAAACATACATCTCAAGTTCACAAATTGTTATCTCTCTAATACTGACAGAAGTTTCTGTTCTAGCCTTTTATTTAAGTTCTTATAATTATTTGCCCTTCCAGTTCCACGTGCTGTCTATTTTTGTTTTCATTGGAAATGTCCAAGTTAGATGGCTTTTGTTAAATAGTAAAGCTCCTTGCTTTTTGTAGCGTCAGTCTTATAGGGTCTTTTTTTAAAAAAAAAAAAAAAAAAGATTAGCTAAACAGTTGTGTCGAGAACATTTTAATATATCAGAGAGGAGAAAAATGTGCGAAACAATGATATGATTTAGAAAATAATATAAAATTTATTGACAAAAATACATTATTTGTTCGGTTCTTGTGCTGTTGAATTACAGGAAAAAAATGAAAATTGTGTGTGATTGAAAATGAGTCCGTGGAAGTAATTTCAGAGTCTTTGTGATAAGTAATATTGGTGTGTTCATTTGAGACATGGTGGCACCATTTCTCATATGGATGCGATAACTCTTCTTTTTAGTTTACATATTTGAATCGATATTTACCGGGAACTGGCTCCTTGCGCAGAGGGTAGAGTCGGGTATAGTCGCGTTCTTTAGGCATATATATAGGATCAATGATTAATTTTTATTATTGTTAGATGTGAATATAAATAGTGCAATATCGGACGACTTTCAACCTTCACAAGCCATTATCAAAAATATTCAGTTCTGTGTTATGTCAGGTTCAGCATATTCCTTTTTTTTTTTTTTTTTTTTTTAGTGTGGTATGATATCTCGGTTTTTGTATCATGTATTGAGGATGAAGTCACAAGTCATCGCGATCAAGGGTTTTAGCGTATTCGCCTTGTTTAAATAGTTGATCAAGTCAGGGAATATGCCCTCTCCCGGAAACCATAACTAACGTCGGCATAGTATATATGCATTATAAGCCACAGGTTGGCTCTCTGGGTGTTTACAAACACAAATGTCCCCTGAGTAGGAGTTTGAATCAAGGATTGACTGGCTACCCTACCAGAGATGTGTACTCGGAAATAAGAAACCGGCCGTATTTACCTGTCACTTCATATTTTCTTATGGGCTTTTAATAATGAAATATATTTTGGTATGCTTTGATAGAATTTTCTTGGCTTGTTTATTTTTATAATTAATGCGTATAACATTTTTTATTTTTTTCAGTTTATATTATATAGAATATTTAAGTTATTGGTAAGGATTGATCGTGTTTCTATTTTATTTTGATGGTGATGTTTATGAAATAAATGGCAAGTTAATCGTCGCGATCATGCAATGTTTGTGTGACGAATATATATATTAAAGTCCAATTGGTCTAGTGAATTCATAGACAACATTGATTTGTTGAAGATTTGATATTTCCTTTAATCGTTGCTGATTATCATAAATGGTGACAGTAAAATGGCGTCTTTAGCACAACTAAAAATAGTGGCTCGATAAAGTTATTATGGAGATGGCAACAGAGAAGAAATCTACTCGCATTTCTAAAGAAAATCACTGCAGTTAACAAATGTATTGTAGCAGAAAGGGCGTGAAAGGGCTTACGTCCCTTGGGACAGTCTTCTGGTCCGGTAATGTCGGCAACAAATACAAAATCAGTATCAGTATATGAACTGCTATGGCACTTTAACAATGTTGGAAGTTTGAAAAAATTTAAAATGGAAAGACGATACATTATATTCTGGATATATATAATACTATGTGGATAATTAATACACTTAACATGAGACGAAAATAAAAACTATGTTTATAGGCAGAGATAAAAATGAAAATGAAGACGGAAAAATACTAGATAAAAAGGAGAGAGTATAAGATTTTTAATCGTGGTAAATGTAGGATAGATTCCTAGTGAAATCGAAAATGGCACACTTTATTACAGACGTCATATGAGCCAACGTGACAAAGCCAAAATATAGATAATGAAGATGTAAATCTCAAGAAATTGATATAAATCCAAAAGTAGATATGTAAGAAGCTAGTGAAATAATCGACATGTATGGATTTAAATCATGCAATGGACACAAAGAGAATGTGTTCAATGTTTCACTGCGAACAACGAAAAATGAACAACAACTGGTTTCAAGAATATCCAGAGTCCATGACGGGAAAATAATCATTAAAACAGTAAAATATCCAAAAATGTCGTTAAGCAATACAACTAACGAAACAATTGAATGTGGGGGCGATTACCCCACACAGACCTTATATGCATATACTGATTAAAATTGCGCAAAATAAAAAAATGCAAAATTAAGCCTAATACAACAACTCGATTTGAAAACTCACGTATACTGAATAAGATAAATACAGATATGAGAGCTTAAAAGAGTCCATTACCGAAGTTAATCAAAGTCAAGCAGAGTCAGTACCTTGATGAGTGACTGTTTGAGAATACCTGTAAATGTGGATGTGTGGTTGGTGTCATGGTAAATGTTCGGAATTGTTATTTGGAGAGACAAGTTCCAATTCACTTATGATTCGCTGTATTTATTTACGCGCAAATACCCATTTGGAAAAGAATAAATCCACCTCTTCACCCACAGCTATAGGTTAATTAGTAAGATTTGTATCACTAAACCATTATTATTTCCCGCTCCAATTCTTACACTATAAAAAATAGTTTATGGCTTTAAATAACCTGCAAAGGGTTGATAAGCCGTAAAAAACAAATAAGTAAATCAATCATTAAAAGAGGCGAAAATTTCAAATTTGAACAACTTAAGGTAAAAGTGATATCATCAAAAGAGATCATCCTGATGAAAGAGAAGCAAGAAAAAAAAAAAAGAAAAGGATCTAAAATGAAATTCCCGAAGAGAAGAGAGCAGAAAATGTCAAAGAATGTTACACTATATAGAACGTTGTTTAAAAACATTAGAAAAGGAGAGCAAGCAGGCAACATTCGAATTCTCTAACGAGAAGAAAGAAGCTAGAGAAAGACTCTGGAATGAAATAGCAGTTTAGGAGACATGACCCACGACATTATATATGAAATATAAAAATGTGAACACTCGTAATAGAAAAAGAGAAAATGCTTCAAAGACGGGACGTACACACCAGGTATCTCTATCACGACAGATGAAATGGGAAACCTATAATGCACATGGAAAATCATGCAGTATTAAAATCTAAGGTACTATCAACACTGGACAAGATGAGCAGAAAAAAAAGCAACAAGAAGAGACGGAATAGTAATAAATATATTCTCCGCTAAAGGCAATATTATCAGAATCAAAAAGATTATTAAATAATAAAGGAAATATGTAAAAACGGAAAAACACCAGAAGTCTTCATAACGATGCCAGGTGCAAATGAATGCCATCTTCATTGGAGAATCACCACAGTGAGACACATAACTAAAATTGTAATTATAAGTTTAATAAATAAAGATCGAAGAGACAATTAGACTGGATATAAGGAAACGAATCATATAGTTTTCCGTAAGGTAACGATACAAGAAATATATTTATTATCGTAATGCTTCCCAAAAGAGAAATACAAAGAAAGACGTATGACTGTGTTTCATGTATTAAATAAAATAATTTATCAAGCATGACAGGATGAGCTCCTTGAACTGGAAGGAAAACTTGATGCACATAGGAAAGCTTAAAATCATATAATAATATGAAAATTATAATTTATATAATTTAAAAATACGAAAAGCTTAAAATAGCAAACCAACTAGGAAAGCTTGATACATATATGGAAACTTAATATCACCTGATATTATGAAAATCATAATTTATATAATTTAAAAATACGTGAAAGCTTAAAATGGCAAAGCAGCTAGGAAAGCCTGATGCATATGGCAATGGTTGTTGCATATAGTAAAGATATTAGAATAATCCCTGAGATTAACTGGGAAGAAACCAACTACATATAGAAAAAAAAAAAACATGTCAAGTGAAGAAAGAGATAATAAGGGTTATAAGATGTAAGGAAGCGTTTTCATTACTGAATTTATTTATACACTGGATAATGCAGCAAGATGATACAAACAAAGCGAACTACATGTCCTACCAGGTTTTCTTACGTGCCGACACAATCTTAACATTAAATATGAAAATGACGCGCTGTTTGTGGCAGGCTCACCAGGCAAACTGAGAGAAATCTTAGATAAGATAGTAAAAGCGAGAAGAAAGGACTAACTATACATTGTAAAATGGCAGAACGTATAGTCATCTCCAGGAGAGACGACATTAAATGTAAGCTATGAACTGAGTACAAGAAAAGTCCAAAGATTTAACTCTCAAGACGATGGAAAATATTTATTGCTTTATTGATCTGATATTCTACGGCTTATCAACATTTTGCGGATTATTTAAAGAAAATGCTTTAGATTGAAAGAATTTTTCCTTTTTTTTTTTTTTTTTTTTCTTAGATAATAACGGTTTAGTGATACTCTTAAAATTAAGCTGGGATCATACCTTTCCCGAGGGTATTTGTGCGTAAGTGAATAAAACTAACCCAACGGAAATTCGAACTCGGCTCTCCTGTTAACAATTCAGAGCCATTATCCACTACATCACCCGTACATCCAAACTTACAACACCTGGTACTCCTAACCGGTCACCCATCTACATACTGGTCAGGCTCAACATTGCTTAATTTCGATTATACCAAACTCTTTTTCTCTGTGCCGCAATTTCGGAATTAAACTTTCATGCTCCTCAGCAAATTTTGTAATAAAATGTACATTTAAATATAAAACCAAAGGGTCGGTTTAACGGAGATGAATGCGAATTTGAAGTCAGAACATTATCACTGATAACTCTCTCCTCCAATTTGCAGACTCTAGTAATTATATTCTTAATACTTGATATAATGCAAATGTATTACAATGATAAAATTGGTCAATAATTATTTATAACTATTTATACTGGAACTCATGCATGCAATTACAATACATAATTATATTTTACATTTTTAAATCATATTTATTTTCGGTTACAAGATGTTTGATTGTCTTTTAATCTTTCTACCTTACCTGCTATCCTCTTCCGCCACGCAGATGAGGCGCGCTGGGTCGTTTCAACTAGATGTGTTGATATGCCGATGGAAAATATGTTACAGAAATAGGAAAGCGGATTTAAATAACGAAATATGTTTTCTAAAATACAGCAAAGTACTAAGAGATAGGAAAATGTAATTAGAAGCAAATAGAAGTTTGCTGAACTGCTATTTCATATATAACCCCCTATATTGTAATGATAGGATAAGACTATTTCATTATAGATAAAGAAGAAACTGGAAGCTGCAGATATGAGGTTCATCGTATTCGAGGTAAATATTACATGGATCGAAAATTAGATTAACAAGGAAACCTTAAGATAAACTAAGGGATAAAAAGACAAGTATGGCTTAAATCGGAAAGAAACAACTTAAATATTTGGGATATATGTTGAGGAAAAGTTTTTTTGGCGAATCTAATACACATAACATATTGAAGGCAAACGAGGCAGAGAGGAAATGGCAGATAAATTACCTAACATGTTTGTGTGAATGGATGACCGAGCGAAGGTAGATACAGTAGAAAATAAAAAGTAATTTAGACCTATAAGAGACAAGAAATTGTGGAGAGCCATGATAGATGTTTTGAATAATAAAAAATATTTAAAAAAATAATATTTTCAGACACACTGGATTGTATATGAATATTTTTTTGTTTTATTATTGCACTTACGTTTCACGACTAATTTCAGCCAGCATGGCGAACATCAGGAGTAAAAAATTACTGTTTGTTATTAGCAATGCACTACAGAAGTGAATGACTGTATCTGAAGAAAGTGAACTTTGTCTGTAGTTTTCATTTGTTTTTATCGTTAATTTTAGTCAGTCTTTGTGTTGGTCAAACGGCTTTTTTCAAGTTGTTTTTAAGATAGAGGATTTAAGAATTACTGCTTGGTCAGTTTGCCAGTTTTATTGGTTGCTGGGAATGGGATGTGTGTGTTAAGTGTATGTTTTCTTTTAGTTCTTTGGGAGTGTGAGTGATGTGCGCATGTGTATATACTAGTTTGAGTGTGTGACATCAACACTTCCGCAAGCATTTCTGTAGGTGAGAAACGTGTGTAGGGCTTGATTTATGGAGTTATATATTAATTCTACTAAGGTTGTTATATTTGTGGTTTAGTCCGTTTGGACGAAGTGTTTTGAGGGGAAAAATCCATTTGTCTTCATGTTCCTCTAGTATTTTTCTAAGGTTATCTTTTCTGTCTATTTTTTTCTTTTCAATTATAGTGAATTTTGCATGGCTTTTAAAATAATGATTTTCAAGGCGGAGATGTTGTTCTACCGGTCATAATTTTTCGTGGGGAGCCATATGCCATATGTATATATATATATATATATATATATATATATATATATATATATATATATATGCATGTATGTATGTATGTATTATGTGACCCATATATCTATGTATTAAAGCAAAGATCTTAATAATAAAGCATAAAGAACCTGATGAGTTACTAAACCAACACAATGAGATGATCTTAAAATGCAGGCACAAAAATCATCTCAATATATCTCACTACACATAAAAAATCCCTATCAGTAATAATATAATATATATGCAGTTGTATAAGGGCATAAGTACATTGATATAGATTTTTTCCTTTAGGCTATGAATTAATGTTGGTTTATATATATGTGGAGATATTTATATGCGATGGTAAATATTGGCGTGTATTCAGATATGAGGATGCTTGTATGCACACGTGTCCGGGTACATATTTGTATGTATAAAAATGTGTATATGGGCTTGTGCATGGATATGTGGATATTTGTGTATATGTATATACATATATTTGAATAGGTGTGTAAATATGGATAGATGTGTGTGTGT
>OZ010583.1:102900027-102913571 GCA_963932145.1 Acanthosepion lycidas
ACCTGGCAAACGTGATGACAGCTCGTCCGATCGGTCTGTTAATCTCAGTGTCAAGTAGAACTATATGAATTCATGAATCACCACCAGGTCATAGATTGATAGCAGGACATCACTGATTCTGAATATATATATATATATATATATATATATATATATATATATTACGAAATGGACAAAGTCCGACAATTTATTTATTAAAAGCATTTTTATGTTTAACGTTCTTTTTATAGATACAAGTATTTAAGTAAATGCTCTGTTTATAATAAACAGTATTAAATAACATTTACAGGCCTGAATGTCCGAGAAATTTTCATAGAAAATATTCGTTCTTTGACAGGATTCGAACCTGCATCCTATACGGAACCGTCATTTACGCTGACGTGCCTTACCGTTAGGCTACAAAGAAGCGTCCGGTAGGCAAAGTCGAATTTACTGCTTATAAACTTCAATCTTCCATGAATCTCGAATATTCATAACTGCTCATGGCGTATCAAATGTAAACAAATGACGTCATATATTACGAAATGGACAAAGTCCGACAAATTATTTATTAAAGACATTTTTATGTTTAACGTTCTTTTTATAGATACAAGTATTTAAGTAAATGCTCTGTTTATAATAAACAGTATTAAATAACATTTACCGGCCTGAATGTCCGAGAAATTTTCATAGAAAATATTCGTTCTTTGACATAAAAATAAGCATGTTCACTGTTTTCGCGGAAAAACAGCATAGCGTAAATGAAAAATGCCACAAAATTAAAGAAAATAAAGTATTATCGTCAAAATGTTTATGTTATTATTAAGATGAAAGAAAAAATTATTTTTTAATTATTTTTTGAAATTTTTTAATATTTTCTAACACGTTCGAAATTTCGGTTAAAATCTTTTGTTTATGTCATCGTATTTTTTTACTTAATATATTCCTTATTTCCGTGTATGAATCATTTTATTAAGTCAAACAATCGACTGGAAATTTCATAGCCCTGAACTTTGCGAAAAAGTTCGGCATGCTAAACCCTATCAAACGTTTTGGAGATATCTAGAGCCACAGCACGAGCTTCTCCGTAATTAGGAAGATCTTGGTAAACAATTTCAGTGATGGTCATAAGCATGAGCAAAGCGGAAAACATTTAGAATGAGCAAAGCAGAAAACATATTGCTTGTCGGAGAGCAGATCATGGGATGTAAGGTGCTTAATCACTTCGGCGTTGATTAAAGATTCGAAGACTTTGACGAAGATGGGTAGGAGACTGATAGGACGGTAATTAGAAGGGACCGAAGGGTTACCAGAATTCTTAAAGACAGGAACAATGGATGAGGACTTCCAACAGTTTTGAAAACAAGATTCATTGAGGCAGTAGTTATATCAATTGGAAAGGGGCCAGTTCAGGTGCACATTTCTGCAGGACAATGTCTGGTATCCCATCTCCATCCGTCAGGCCGCGAATACGCCTAGGATGTAACAGCCGGTCGCTTCTGAGTGTTGACTTCAATGTTCACGTTTATATATAAATCTTTTAAAACTTTTCTTCAGGTGGGGAATCACGATGCTACTGTAGGGTATGTGCATGTTCTAATGTAACACTGCATAATAAATAAACATATACGGCTCTACTTTTGTATTGAGCCCTGTTTTAAATTAATGTTTTGAACGCTGAAATTTTACTCTTCGTTCTTTTACATTTGAATATATATATATATATATATATATATATATATATATATATATATATATATATATATAAAGAAAAAAGAAAAATGTGTTGGTTGTGCCAAGGTGTGCCTTGGCCCAATACCTAAATACACTTAAACAAGAGAAAAACCCGAACAGGTACAGCGATAAGGAAAAAGAAAAAGGCAAACGACTACCTACTTAGTAAAGTGGCCAATGCCAAGATTATTTAGATAGAGGAAAAACGCTTGACTATTTTAGTTTATGTAAAAGGTCCTCCTTAATTTTATTTCAAAACTTCAATAGATCACGTGTGCATGAATGAAATTCAGTTTACGACTAGAGACAAACTTTCATATATATATATATATATATATATATATATATATATATATATATATATGGGTGGCCTGTGTGGGTGAAAGTGTGTGTGTATGCGTGTATGTTCCTGTATATTTCGTGGAGACTGTCGTTTCTTATTCTTTTAAGCTTTGAAATTAATATCTACTTGCCTACACAGTGAAAATAAAAATCTACATGCCTACATAGTGAAAATAAAAATCTACTTGCCTACATAGTGAAAATAAAAATCTACTTACCTACATAATGAAAGTGAAAGTGTGAAATTAATATCTATGCCAACAAGATTGATATCTACTTAATATCTATTAATCTTTAATACAAATGTCACTTGAATCGAACCTGTACACCCTTTTCAATCGAAACGGAAAAATGTAAGATTATGCCGTCTCGTTTCAAACCAATTCTATTTTCCCTTCAACGGTAATTTTTCTAGAGAGAAATTTGACAATCTGCTCAATGGACTATTTGTTATCTGTCTACCCTGATTTTTTTACAATCCAGCCCATTTCAGCGATTACTTCCAAAAGTCGCAACATATTTCCGTTTCATTGATGTGACCCTATTAATATACCACATGATACATCATTGCCAGAACTTGTCAGTAGGTTAAACATGATAGAATATACTATTGAATTCACCTACGAAACAGAATCAAACTATATTTTACGATATCCCGGTATCCCATTAATACGCACACGTAAGTATTTATAATTAATGGTTTATCGAAAATCTATCACGATTTTATACAATTTTACTCCCGACACAAAAATTAATTAAAATCTGTAGCAATCCTTGGCTTTTTACTTGTGAGATGTTAGAATTTGTATCCGTCAGTTCTTTCCAAAAAAGAGAAATACAGTGAAAAACATTCAAATTCCCCTAATACTCGAATTATTTCCTGTACAATGCCAAACGCAAACCGTACAAAATCCACAGAATAATTATATAAAAATCCGAAAATATAATAATCACATCAACATATCTAAAGTATGCAGAAAATCCTACCTAACTTCACAACAGCGATAATCTATAATAACTTATTCCACCTTAACGTAAAATGTTTCATTAACACTTCCGAAATTATAAGAGATGCAGTTGGTACCAAACAAAATAACAACAACAGGAGACAAGAAAGAATATAGATTGCAGGATTATAGATTGAAAATAGATTAGACAAAATACTGTGTGGTGTATATCGGTGAAACATCCAGAAACCTCAACAAAGGATTTATGGCGATCACACAGATATGATACATATCAATACTTTAAACGGACAAGTTTTCACCGTAATATATCAGACTACAATTTCAACTTAATAAATCCCAGTCTGTTCAGTAGAGAAAAAGTTTCGATACGAAGAAAATGCATAGAGAATGCGCTAATCTCTCAATTCTCAGGAAGATACCTAGGACCAGGCTCGTACATAATATCACCGATCATCGCAAAAGCAATAATGGCAGAATACGATATACGAACTAATGAAGAAAAAAACAGATAGTCTGGTAACTTACTGTACATCAACCATGAGAGAAAATTATGTGTATTTTTTTCGATTTCAATACACATCTTTGAAAAGTTAGCAAATGATTGAAATCACAATGGCGATATTGCTGCTGAGCATCTTCTTTTTTCTGATTCAGGATTATTGGATCCAAATCTCATGTATATTGTATCCATACTGGGTTGAAGGAATATACTATTTTCACGAATCGGTATAAACACACAGGTAGTATATTTCCTGCTCTACTTAGGTATGGCGATTTTATTGAACAAGGAAATCGTCAGCCACAAACTTTTACTAACACCCTCTCTAAACGTGGTTCATTCTGTGGCATCTCACTTCAGTAGATAGCAATTCTGTGAGAAAACGTTTTAAAAAATCAAACACTTAAAAAACAATTAGTATCAGAAGTCATCTATTGACATGCGAAGGAAGATAACCTAAGTTGGAGGGAATTCAAAAAATGTTTGCAGACTTAGAAGAAAAGAAACCGAGAAAAGAAGAAAAACAAACCATAAGTATATTCTACCCATTTTTTCGCAAATAAATGTCTTGAACGCATCAACTGAATTCTATTATCCATGAAGACGAAGAAATCAGCAAGTTACCTTATCTAGTTAAAAAAAAAGAAGAGATCCGAAATGTCTTCTACAAATTATGCAAAAATAGGAGGAAAAATATTTTTATTTACAGAGAAACAGTGAAATTTCTCGATATGAAAGAATTTCTGTTACGGGTATTTCATTTTATGAATGAAAAAACTCGTTATTGCAGAATGACAGTGGTGGACATGTTATAGTCTTAAAATAAGCATAGCTTATATATGACACAAAAACGAAAGTATAACGCACCCAGTGAAGAAAGAGGCTTGCTAACATTTACACCACTTCGAAGTGCCCACAAAAATTATTTTCTCGGCTTATATTAGCTGTGGCTCAAGAAGGAAAGTGTGAAGCACCCTGTGAGAATCGAGCTCACTGCTCAGTCGTAATTCATTTAGACATGTAGCAGTATTGACGGCCTAAATCAACACGTACGTCTTTTATTTTACGAACGTGTAAGGAATTGAAGAGTAACAAGAGAAACAACACAGAAAAAAGTTTTATAACAAAGACAATATTTATATTTTTTATATGTCAACGATATTCATGAATAATTAATAGGAGTTACTTCCCTTTGGAATTGAAGTCATTACTAACAAAATATTTTTTTTTATCTGAACCCATAAAAAGTTGAATCAACTTGTCGCTCAAAATGTTCACTGTGAGAGAGTTAGAAAAAAGTCTGTAAAGCTGAAAATATGTTGATAAACTTTTAGCTTCAGAAGAGTTGAAGGAGTGAATGTTCCGTACTGTTTAATTATTTTCCGTTGCTTCTTGTTGAATATTCGTAATATGTTGGTTTGTAATGTTCGTACTTAAGTTTCCGTACATACATGTATGTGAGTGTTTTAACACGTTTTCATAGCGTCCACCCGTAAAGTGTCGGAACGAGCAATCTTAAACAGCTACATTTTAGTCAGCTAGAGAAATCAAAAAGAGAAAGAACGAAGTTGTGTCTTGCATTTATAATCAACGTAATCACGTGATCAACTCAGGGAAGGCTTAGAGAGAACTTAGCGGAATTATTTTTTGTTAGGTTAGGAACTAGGTCGATGATATTCGGACGGAATTGAGAACATGATTTAAATATTAACTGACCAATGAGAAGTGATAAAAATACCAAGGTTCTGTTATCCACTTTTTGCACAATAATTGACATTGATAAAAAGTGGGAGCAGAATGCTAAAGGCAGATAAACTTGCTAGAAATCACACTACGTCGTATTGCTCCATGGACATGTTATTGGTGACATCATGCAATAACAATATCTTCGTAATTTAATCAAGAAGGTTCCTAATTTTTATACATCGAAAGTAATCAATTAGGAAAAATATCTGGAAATGATTGCTTGAAGTTTTATATGAATGCGTCGACAGAGTTTCGTTAAAAATTTGAAAGGTCAAATCGGAGGAATTTAATTCTTTCGCAAAATGCCGTACTAAATAAAGTGCATGAAAAAACTGTGTTATCGAAACGCAGAGTTATTCTGCAGAATCATACCCTGTTCTGAAACAATCTGATGTCAAAAGTATATATATATGGGTACCAATCTATAAGGCTGAAAACAATGTAGCTATTAACTGCAGAATTCAACCTAACAATAACAATGGCAATACGTATGAACGGTCTCCCAAATCTGAAAAGAAGTTACTAACAGCATTGAATACACAAAACTGCCTAGCATCGATGCTGAAAGTAAAAATAGAGAACTACCAGGCATTTACTGAGTGTCGAAAATGTTTAAGTGTGCTTCGGGACAACGTTTTATATTTGCTACTAAATATTGTTCATCTAAGCCTCCTTCTCAGAAAATTTCATGTAGAAAGGTTAACGCGTTGAGATCTACAATAAGTTTTGGCTACGACAAATTTCAGAGTTTCGTTTTATCACTCCACCCCATGCAAGGCAGCAAAGCCGCTAAGACACAAGGGATTACTGATTAATTGTGAAAGAATAAGAATAAATAAAAGAAAAAAAAACATTATTAAGGAGCGAGAACAATCGAAGTGTAATCAGGAAGACAGTGGATAGCGATTGACATATGTTATATCGGAATAAAGTGTCACTGCTGACACTTGTGTTTGAACGTAGATCGCAAGTGAACAAACATATGCGATCTCATTATTCATTAGGTAGATTACGTGATTATACCGGAAATGCTTATATAGAATAAATCGCGTGATGCCTGAAGTGTTTTGTTTTCCTAGTCTATCTTCCTTTACTGTATTCGCTATTTTTCCTCTATCCCCTATTCTATTCAGACTGCTATTCACTTCTTACTATACAAAGTACTATTAGTACGAGTATTATTCTAAGACGTCTGATACGAGTAGTGTTCAACGGCGTATTATAATTGGTATCTGCGATTACAAAGTCTCTACTACGTTGACATTGACGAAGTAACAATCTAGTATAAATTGTCATTATAACAGTGGCAACAAAGAATCGTTTTGACGACATAACAACACTGAATTTAAGTTTTTGAAAATCAAAGTTGGCTAGAAAGCAGGGAGCCGGAAGATAGTTCTGCAAGAGAGAAGTGCGGGAAAAGAAACTTATAATAGAAGTTACGGATACATCTAACCAATTCTATTGGGAATTGATGAGACCTTACCACCAATCAAGTACTGCAGTTAAATTCATAATGTCTACGTAACAAAGCGAAGAGAACATCCGAACAATTACCATAAAAGTATTTATAATAAAGGGACAGGGAAGTTAGATAATGGCTGTGAGAAAGTGACTGATGCCGAGACGCCATGACAAGAACAACTCAATCTCAAAAGGAATACATAATCTGTTGCAACCTATTAATTTTTAACTCTTTACCCATGATTTCTCTTTGAAGTTAGCAATCAGCCATTTAATCGAAAATTGATTCTAGTTGGTGTTTTTCTTTTTTTTCTTTTTTACATTAAGATTCAACTTGCTCAAGTCCAGGGGGTCACTCGTGAAAGAGAGTTAAGGGGTAGTTTATATGGATAAGCGGGGAAGATTTAACTTAAACAGGTTAAGATTTTAGCGATCGGGGAAACATCCTCTTGCGAGTCTTTTCCGCAGGGCAGTGGTTCGAGGGAAGAAGCCGTTAGAGTAGAGCTTACTTCTCGCAGCTGGACTACGGAGGAAATATGAATGCTTTACTAATATGTAAGAGGCATGGCGGGTCCTAGGTTAGTGAAGGTTAGTCCTGGCGGAACCAAGGGATTTTGCCAAGAACTTACTATGGAAGTATCCATAAAGCAGTCAGAGACTCGCCACATCCCAGCGGTAAGAAAAACAGGTTGGAGGATGGAAAATAATTCTTCACCTTTTGAACGCTATTAAGACTGAAAAGTGAGGATTGGGCAGCTCCTGCACAAAACAATCTCCATTTTCGGCCTGATCTGGCTCTTAGAGAGCCAGATTAGGCCAAAAATTCTTCATGTTATCCTTTACCTTTCTAAGGTAAAGGATAACATGAAGAATCGGGTACTTACTGGAATTGTACAGGGATCAGATCATTTTACCTGCAGCTTTAGCAATGTATCCTATATAAGAGTTGTCGCGGGTGAGTGTCGGGTCCAATATTCTCTAAAGGCACGGAGACATCACGAAGGGACATCCGTTAATCGTGACTCGAGGTTTCTCGTCAACGTATACGGACACCAAATGCAACGACATGGAACGTGTTCTTTTAGGTATACGCGAAGATATATATTTCTGACGTATTATCAACTTTGTCTATATTTCTGAGATGGGGTATTATGTACAGTATTTACATTATTCGGACTATTTTGTCTTTGTCGCAATATTTATCACAACGTTTTGGCCGTTGTACGCTCCGACCTTCGTTTGGAATTTCGATCACTGGGGTTTGCCATGTTTGATGGATGTCAGTTATCAGTTATCTCCTGCTAATTTTCCCTCTGAAAGTTCTCCACTGCCTTAACCGGGTATTGAGCTCACACTCTTTGGGTCTGTCACTGGATCTAACAAACGCCTTTATCCACTGTGTCATGTAACGTTGAGGTATGAATTTCTGGGTATTATAAACCTAATGCTTTCAGCAACCATTTTTACCAGTGCTCATATTGCAATTTTTGCTGTTATCATTACATGTTTTTACCAGAGCTCATATTGCAACTTTGCTATCATTGCTTCTCTCCTTATTACTGGCACTCCTTATTACTGGTTCCCATATTGTATTTATTGTCTAGGAGCGTACAACGGCCGAAACGTTGTGATAAATATGGCGACAAAGATGAGGACAATAGTCCGAATAATGTAAATACTGTATTATCAACTGCCCTGCCAAAGCCGGTCACTTTCATTCCACAAAACGTTTTATAGACGAACTTTTAACTACTATCCGATGGTGCTGAATTTGGAAGTCTTTACTGTGTATCCTGTAGATCACGAGTTGAAGTCCAGTCTTTTCTAAACTCTAACGTCACCATTATAGACAGGATATTCGTCTACAAACTGTATGGTAAATGATAAACTTCTCCCTTTCGTAATGTCGACATACCTTATTCATGAGACAACATTCTTAGAGGAGTTGATTCGCATTGCTCGTCACTCGCTTTTCAGGATTTTCTTCCAAAGGCCAAATGTTAGCTTTGCCTTAGGAAAAAAAAAACGAGTGGATAATCGTGTATGGAAATGTTATCTTGAAAGGGTCATCGATAGCCACCAGGAATATCTTGGTATGTCTTTCAGTTAACGGAAGAAATAGTCAACAGACATTTCTAAGATAGGACCTGAACCGGCAATCATCATCATCATCATCATCATCATCATCATCATCATCATCATCATCATCATCCAACTGATATCTCTTGACTTTTTTTTTTCCAATATAGCACCCCTGATCACATCCGTCGACAAAAGTACAAGCGTGAGTACTGGACGACACACGTCAACATAACGGTATTCGAATTAAACATTTTGACGCAGGTTTCGAATTGATGGAATCCAGGCAAAAATAACTGGCTCCTGCAAACATTTATATATTCCATCACAATCTGATTATCCTTGTGAATATTCGCCTATATTTGTTTTGTTATATGTGATAGTATAAGCATGTATGTGTAAGCACACGCGCTCGCGCGTACACACACACATATATATATATATATATATATATATATATATATATATATATATATATATATATATATATATATATATAAACCCATATGGAGAATAGGCCTATTTCAATCGACGAAAGAAGCGTCCGTCTTATTCCCTTTTCGCTTTTCACTTGAAACGCGGAACGCGTCGGCTAATAATACAGTTTTTCTATTGTCTTTTACCTTTGTACATTTTGTCTTTTTGTACAGGTTAACTCAGAGAAAATTTTCATATATATATATATGTGTGTGTGTGTGTGTGTAGTGGGGGATGATCAAACCAGAAATGCTTCGAAAACGGTGTTTTCTCTTTATTTCATTCTAGCTGTAAACCGTTCCTTTGAGGACAGAGCGCGCGTTGAAAAACGGTATACTATGTGCGTTGCATCATTTACAACTCATGGTTTCAAACACACAGCGCGCACACACAGATAGATAGATAGATAGATATGTTTGTATACACACACACATATATACATATACATATATATATATATATATATATATATATATATATATATATGTATGTATATACATTACCGTTCGCTGAATTTTGGCATCTAATCACTATAGATGATGATAGTAGTTCACGGCTTGCATTTATAAATCATAGTACTTTTTTTCTCTCCCAGAAGACCGATTTATGCTTCGAAGAAACCGAATTGATTAATCATTACATAAAAGTAATTAACATTATATTCAGATGATCGACGGTAATTAATATAAAGGAAATTTATTTCCCAAGGAAATGGGCAAAATTATAAATAATTAAATAAACAAAGCAATATTTTGAAAATACCGATAAGACAAGATTAATTAAAGAGAAAAAATATATCTTTTTTTTCACAGTAGTTAATAACTGGAAAGTGATAATTGTCGATGTAAAAATATCAATTTTCAGAAATTAAAAGCGACTTCTATAGAACTTACTGTTTTTCAATAGACTTCAAACTGTTGTTATGTATAATTTAATAGCGTGTCTTTCTTATATTGTGTACGTCTTTAGAATATAGAATAGCCAGCTTTCTTCTTGACCATCGAATCCAGTGCTTGTTGTCAGTATAATTACTGGTAGCGTGAGTAGAGGCCGTTCAGGAAACACTTGAAAGAAAACCCTGTTAGCATCGATTTAAAGATATCTTTATTCTGACAGCAAATTCCATTTACTTGCATGATCACACAGACAGATATATACTTAAGAAATTAGTGTCTACGTGGTGCTGTTTTAATCACACACACATATATATGCGTATATATATATATATATATATATATATATATATATATATATATATATATATATATATATGTGTGTGTGTGTGTGTGTGTATATATTAGGTTGGTGCAAAAATAATGACGTAATAATGTCGTTTTTTGACGTATTTTTAACGTCAAAAAACGACATTATTGCGTCATTATTTTTGCACCAACCTAATATATATATAATAAACAATAAAATACAAAATCATCTCATATGGGAAATAGCTTATTTCAGCAGACGCTATATAATAATAGACACATTGCGATCTTTGTGGATTAATTCTAACATTTTATATGTTATATATATATATATATATATATATATAAGTGAACATTGAAGTCAACACTCAGAGCCGACAGTCTTCAATGCGCACTTTTATATTTACACACGCTCTATCTATGGTATTGAGCACTTTATACCATAAATATAGCACACCTTCAGACTATATTTCTTCATATATATATATATATATATATATATATTTTTTTTTTTTGAATAAAAACAGACCACGTTATGGTTCCATGTAATAAATTATTTCACCATAACCCCTTTAACAGGGCTCTGGATCATCAGACTTTACTTCCAAAAATTGAAATGAAAAATATATAAGTAACATAAATGATTATTGACAGGTACTGCGATAAAGATTTATTTAATTTTCTTGTGCCCGTAATTTTAATTCTTTTCTGCACATGAGTATGTAAAAAATGTCTGAATGAAATTTTTTTATGTAGGATTCCACAGTTATATGAATGATTCTTTTTTATTTTTCAAACTAGGTTAGAACATTGTGGCCGTGTTCCCTGTGTTTATTTTATATGTATGTATCTATAATTATATAGTTTGGCCGTGTTCATATATGGTTTTATTGAGTGTTGTATTTTTTAATATGTTGACGATGTTTGGAAAGCAAAAATACTTCCATGACTCTAGAAACATACATAAAAAACCATACATTCAATTGAAAGTAAAAATAAAATCATCCCTGATAATAACTATAAGAATAGCCGAAAGCGCCCTCAAATACAGAACATTCGAAAATTTACCTACTTATTTTATGTGGCAGAATATATATATATATATATATATATATATATATATATATATATATATATATATATATATATATACACATGTATACTTGAAAAATTAAATCATCTCTTTATATGGTTATATATTAGCAATAAGAAAGATTGGGTATTACGAAACATCGGATGCCATGCTAATTCTGGGAGAATTCCTTTTTAAGATAAGCGTTAAATCGCTTCGCTATCCTCCCCGGGCTTTCGAAGAGGCTTAGAATTTTATCACTTGTTTTCGATTCCTTCTAAAGTCCATTTAAGTCCTATACTTCTAAAGTCTCCACCTCAACTCTGATTTTTTTTATTATTTCACAATCAGTATAGATAAGTTTACCTATACTCCTCTTCACACTCCTCTATGAACAGGAGTAGAGGTTTATAACTTGTTTCCTGTTTAGTATTAGACTTCCGGTTCTTCCTAAATGCTACTTGAAATCTATACTTCTAATGTCTCTGCATATTCTCCGAAATTTATACAATTATTGATTTTTCGGTTCTATCTAAAATATTTTCCTTCTCTTTTACTTCCAGTCGCCCCTCCTCTTACGTCATAACAGCTTGGTTTGGTTTGTTTTGGTTTGTTTTGCTTTACGCCATATCAACCTCAATGACTTCTTTAATGCCGACAAGATCTTTATTGCTGGTAATATTTTTTTTAAATGTTTAGCTGGTATTTTTTTTTCTTTTAAAAAAAGTATTTCTGGTAATAAATTGCTGGTAATATTTTTTTCTTCAAAACATTATTGATGGTAAAAACTTTTTACAAAGTATTTCTGGTATTAAAACCTTTTTTTTTTTTTTCATTTTCATAGTGTTTTGACCCTAGTTTCGGGGTAACTATTTACCCATAGCTGCGACACTAACAGGCGCTACCACCCCGCGTCAGGATGGACCTGGGAACACCAGCAATTAAGAGGTGGTTCAACGCTAGTCAAAATCTCATGATCAGAGGCCTTGCTGTCGGACGTAGTTTATCGTCTTACCCAGGACGCAGATGTAGTTTATCGTCATATCCAGGACAAGTAATAGTGGTTTTATTGCCTTACTTGGTGTGACTTGATTAGAAAAAGATGCCGTCTTTGTAATTATTCCGCACGTTATCAAGTTATAGGAGAAATCACCATCAGACAAATATAGAATTTACAGAGCAAAAATAGATCAACAAATAGTAAGCCTATCTTAAGTACTACAGAAATATAAGTATTTCCTTATCGTCCACTTTTTAAATCACACAACTTTTAAAATGCAAAATAAATGATCAATCACAAAGCAAATCTTAAATACTGCAGAAAGATAATTTTTCAAAAGTATTTCCTTATCCCCCTCTTTGTAAATCACACAATTTTTAAAATGCAAAATAAATGTCTATATTTACTACGTTCCATTTCGTAATAAAGGGAATATTTTATTGATTTCTCTACACACGCCAAGAAGTTTTCCTTTAGAGTATCAGCAATATTACTAGCCTGAATTTCTCTTCTGTTAGACCAGCCCCTCAACATTTGCCTACGCTTGCATACCAGCGGGTGTGTGTATTGTAATGCCACCTCCCGACCTGTCAGTTCAGACAATAATAAATGCAGTCAAAGCCAACACATTCCTTTTCCCCGACTCACCATCGGAGCACTCTGTATGCCTCTCCCAAATAACTTACCAGCGCCGTTACTCTGGCCTCCGCACTATCTACCTCCTGCCTCTTACCCAATATCCGCTCAGCCGTCGGCTTTAATGGCCTTGCTGATGTAACCCGGTGCCGTTGTCATTTTTTCCCCAGTGGCACTGTCTCAGACGTTATGTCCTATATGCCCTGACAAGAGACAGGTCAGAGTTACGTCCCCTTACCTCCCTTCTTGAATTGTAGGTTTGTTAAACTAAAATACGCAAGGTAAGATGGCGTTAGAAGGTTGTTGGAAGGACGATTATTGGGTTGCAGAGTAATAGGGGGCAAAG
>OZ010583.1:102913771-102966271 GCA_963932145.1 Acanthosepion lycidas
TCTCAAGTGCTACTCAAGGGGAAGAATTACTGAACAGAGATGATGTATAAGCGTAACAACAGGATGGAAACTGCAGTCTGTGAGGTTATGCAGGAGCGATAACGGTTAATCCTAGATTTAGAAAGATTAACATTGTAGTGTTCGAGGAAACATACTCTCGGTAGTCTGTTTTTAATCAGTTTCACCCCATGCAAGCCAGCGAAGCCACTAAGACACACGGGGTTTCTGGGTATGGAAGACTTAGTAACAGAACGATTACTAATGGGCGGGGACAAAACGAGTGATTGCATTTAAAATTTTGAAGATGAAAGTTGACTAGAAAGCATGGAGCATGATGGCAATTCCACAAGTGCGAAGAGCGAGAAAAGAAACTATTAACATAGACTTTACGGTTACCTCTAGTCAGCTTAGCTGTAAATTGATGAGATCTCTTGAGTACTTGAATTAAGAAAAATCTAGGTACCTTAACGAATAGCTCATCCGAACAATTACTATGAAAATATTTACAGAAAAGACACAAGGGGGCAACACTACGGCAGTGAGAAATTGACTGAATCCGAGCTGCCAGATCAGGACCAATAATATTGCTAATTCTTCTTTGGATTTTATCAAGGAGCTCAAGGCAAATATCAGTGGCACTGGACCATATGCAGCAACAATATTCTAAGCATTGATGAATGACAAATTTATATTGGGTTGGTGCATAATTATCAGGCGTTTTGTAGGCGTGTTATTTGTTAATAAAATTGATGTATTCTTTACATTTTTAATAAAAATATTATTTTATTTTCAGGTTATAATGATGGTCGTCGATAATCATACTCATTTAAAAATGTTATTGTTGAGTTTTTATGTTTCTTTTTTCATAAATATTTTTAAAAAGTCCTGATAATTACGGACTAACCTAATAAAAAAAGTATGATCCAAATTTCTTAGAAGCTGACATAGCAATGAATTCAGTATAGACTTTCCCCTTCCTATCAGCTGAAAACGTTAGCCCAAAAAGGAGCGACGAGTCAATTTCCTGGAGGTTAGCATCAGCCAAGCTGATGGAAGGGAGCAAGGGGTCTCTCAGATGATTAATGGGGAGAAGTTTAGTTTTGGAGGCATTTAAATCAACAAGCCATCTTTTGCAGCAGTTAGCAGTCTTTGTGAAAAAGCTAACTGAGTGGAACATCCTTCGTACTCGTAAAATAATAATACTAGAAGAAAATGAGGATGATTACCCCCAATGTACTTGGCTTGACAAGGTCAGGAACTAAAGGATTTAACTCGCCAGAATAATTGGTATGAATGTATCGATAGTGAAGAGAGGCGTTGGCGATGTTTCGTTTGAGGAAAGGGCTCGTATGCTTGAAAATAATTCATCACATACTAGACCACTTAGAGTCATTTGAACTCTTTCATGATATACAAGTGAGGATTGTGCATCACCACTGCAGATATTGCAGCAAAACTATTTTTGAACTGATCTGGCTCTTATAAAGATAGAACAAAGCAGGAGCAACGGTAGAATGTACCGGACAATTTCCATTAACTTTAGGGATGGATCGGATGTATGTTCTTGAGGCGTGCGGGTGATCTTGATCCGAATAGACGTTCAAGGCGAATAACCTCGTTAATGGAACACCCATGTTACAAGCAAGTCCTTCCCGATTACGTCACCAGGGCTAGGACAAAGGAAAGATCAGTGCCATATTATCGTCATCTATATTTTAGGAGGTACTCCTATCAACTTTTGTATACATCATCTGCATAGATGTTCGTTAGACTTTTGACCAGGTTCCTAGGAAGATCGTTAATATAAAGCAGAAAAAGTGTATGAAGAGAAGTGTACAGTGGAAAAAAACAGAACTGACCTTTTAGCATCCTGCTACCACTTTTCTATCAATGTCAATTCTGTGCAAGTCTGTGTAAAAAGTGGATCACAGAGCCTTGATATTTTTCTCACTTCTCATTGGTCAGTTAATATTAAAATCATATTCTCGCCTAGGTTCGTACAAGGTTATTCAAAACTATTTTTCCGCCAAAAATCAAAAATATTCTCCGGAGCCTATCACGTGATATACATTGATTATAAATACTAAACACAAGTTCGTTCTCTCTCTCTCTCTCTCTCTCTCTCTCTCTTCTCTTTTTGATTTCTCTCGCTTACTAAAATGTAGCTGCTTAAGTAATTGCGTTTCGACCCTTTACTCGCGAACGCTATGAAAACATATTCACGCACGCACACATACACATACGTACGGAAACTAATCAACATATTCACTCTTTCAACCCTTTCACCGTGAGACCTTTTAAAAGTCAGCACGACACATAACGTAACTATGCCACACTAAAGAATTTAACTTGGATATTTCAGTTTTTTCCAACTCTTTCCCAGCAAGAAAATACCTTTAAAAAAGTCATCTGAAGGTACAAGTTTACCGAACATAATTTCAGCTTTTCAGGACACAATTCAAGAAACTCCGTAGATGTCTGGCCGTAAACAACGACCTTAATGGACCTCTGTGTTATGAAGGATTTGGTAATTGTGAAGACTCAAAGATTCCGTAGCTGGAAAAAACTTTAGCAACTTCCGATGCTAAAGGCTTATACATACATATACATATATATATATATATATATATATATATATATATACATATATATATATATATATATATATATTATATATATATATACATATATATATATATATATATATATATATATATATATATATGTATACACGTGTGTGTATGTGTAAATTAAAGACGGCACTGAACAGAATCAACCATGAATTCTACAGTAATGTTCTGAAATGTCTGTAAAGGAACAGTTTTATCATGCTTTAATGCTTGTATAATCATGACAATATAAATGAAAAAAATTCTATAATTGGAAATTTTTTACCTTCTAATGAACGCTCAGCACATTGTCAACCGTTTTGCATTTAAAAGCATAATGAAAAAAATTACGGTAATATATAAAAACGTACAACTTTGTATAAATGCTTATTCTAATGAACAAAATATACTTTTGTACTACTTGCAATTCTGAAAATGACCTTATAAGAAGATCGAAAGTACTTGGGAAATGAAAATGAAAGAAAGTTAAACAGTGGTAGGGCATTTCTCTCATCCTTTAATATCAATAGACGAAATGTTATTCATGATTATGAACGGATGTTGCTAAAAAGTACCAGTAATTTATTCAGACATACTTAAAAGAGAATTCGCTGCCTCAATACACAAATAGTAGTTAAATTATATTAAGTCCCTAAACTATTTACATAAAAAATTAAATATTTAAACTGATAACAATCATCAATTTTTTATTTTATTTTAGGCATCTAAATTTCTATCAAGCATTGAAATGTATCCTTTACTTAAATTTGTTAAAACACAATTACAACCTCTTTCGATTTACTTCCCTCTCCCCCTCTCTCCTTGCCGTAACACTCATTTGTATATATCTGTATTACTGTCTTCTGTCTCCTCTCTCTTTTCCATTTCCCTTTTCTTTTCTCCCTACTCCCTTCCCATTTCTAAACATCATTTCCGTTAAGTTAACCATCTAAATAGGTCAAGGTCTGGTCACTCCTCCTACCCCAATGTAAAGCACGCTTAAGAGAGATATGAAATTAACCCCTCCCTATACTCTACCTTGTCTCTTTAACTACCCCCCTCATTCCCCCTGTTAAATTACAAAAATTACACTACCCATCAATTTTCAATATCATTTTTCCTTTCATTTCGTTGTTGGAAGTGTTACCTGATGATCCGGAGTCCTTTAAAAGGATTTTGGTGAAATAAATTATTGTAATGGTACCTTAAAGTGGTCTGTTTTTCATTATATATATATATATATATATATTATATATATATATATATATATATATATATGGAGAGTGTGATAGAGAGAGCGAGAGCGGGGTAGCGTCTGGTCAAATTACTGTTTGTAAAACTACAAATTTCCCATGGGCATGCTAACCAGACGCTTCCTCAGTAACTAAATGATATAGCACATCAGGCTATTCGACTATTTCGTGTATGATAAAGGTACGATCCATGTTGGAGGGCATGAAATTTCTCGGACATTCAGGCCGATAAATGTTGTTAATACTGTTTATTATAAACAGAGCATTTACTTAAATATTTGTATCTAAAAAAAACGTATTATCATAAAATATATTAGAATAATTGTCGGACTTTGACCATTTCGTAATATATGATGTCATTTGTTTACGTTAAGATACGCTTCGAGCAAATATAACCATTCGAGAGAAATCATGGAAAATGCGTAGTTTAAAAACATTAATTTGACCTTGCTAACCAAATATATATATCTAAGGCGACCGTGATCATAACGAATTTAGTGTCGTGCCTCAGTGATTCTATGACTAATGACAGTTAGGTTATGTGTATGGACTTAGCAGAGTAAAATCGATACTGTCTCTCCCATAGGAGCTTTCTCCTTCTGGTATTCAGCAACCTTGTTGATTATCGACACGAATAAATACATCATGATACTAAGGAAGCTATTTGGGTTGATATTGTGAGTGGAATGAGAACTCAGCCGCATTCTTAAAGCAGGGAACATGGTGGACGCCTTCCATAGACTTGGGAAGCTTATCTCCTTCAGGAAGCAATTAAACAGTTTTGCGAAGATTGGAAATAACTCTGGGTTGATGTTCTTCCGCTATATCTACTGTGATATTAACTGGGCTGGTAGACTTCTTAAAGTCAAGGCTTTTTATGTCTTAAACCTTCATGTGGCGTGATAGAGATAATGGTTTTGCTCGGTGACAAGGTGAGGGGAGAATCTTATCATCTAACGTAGTATTAGAGGCAAAGTTCATTGCAGATAGACTTGCCCGATCTGAGGAGGATGGAATAATCGTATGGCTATTTATGATATTTGGCACTGGCGTCTTGCATCTTTTGAAAAATTAATTTGAGGTCGTCTGGAACTTAGAGGAACCAAGCCATTTGTTTTCAACATTGGCTTGCATTTCTAAAACGTTCTTGAAATGATGGTGACAATTTAGATTATAACAAGCGTTCTACTCTCTGATAAATGAGAACAAGTATAAAGAAGAATGGAAAAGGACATAGAGAGACATTACAAACGATATTCAAAAGAAACAGTGTGTGAGTTGTAAATTGATGATGAAAATAAGAAATAAATACAGAAAGAATTATAATTATTTCGGCAAAGAAATGATAAAATGTGTAGCAAATACAAAAACTGACGAAAATAGGAAAACCATTTTTAGTCATTTCAATCTAAGCATGGCGATAACGCCATGAGAATTTAAGGGGTTACAGGTTATAGAAGAAAATGAGAAGATATTAGTAACGAGGATTGAGGAAATGACAATAAAACAACGGGGCAGAAGATGGTGATTGACGATGCATTTAAATTTTCGAAGATTGTCAGTTGCAGGGAATCATGAAATCGGAATGCATTTCCACAACTGATAAGTGCGAGCAAAGAAACTCTTAGGATAGAGGTTGCGGTTGCATCTAGCTAGTTCAACAGGTTAACGGCGAGACCTACTTGCCAATCTAGTATCACGCTTAAATTCGTGTAATCAAGGCACAAGGGAGAAACGCTGATCATAACAGGTGTCATAAAAAGAGAAGCCATGTCACGTCGGTGAGATAGTTATTTAAACCCTGATGCCTAGTCCAAATCGACTGCATTACAGACTTTTTGAAATTTATCAAGAATATCGAGATATACAATAAGACACCAGACCATATGGGGCTGTAGTATTCGATGTACGGACGAATGGTAGATTTATAATTCTATAGATTTCTATAGATTTCTATAGATTTCTATTCTGTCAAGAATCTCGAGATATACAATAAGACACCAGACCCTATGTGGCTGTAGTATTCGATGCACGGACGAATGGTAGATTTATAAATGTGTAAGATGAATTCCGACGAGAAAAATGGTCTGGCACAAAATATTGAACTAATTTTCCTCGCAATAAACGTAGTAATTGATTCAATATACTCACTCCACTTCATTTGAATGGGAAACATGTGCGCATTAAGGAGTAGAGTGTTACTCTCATGGAGTTTAACATTAGTCATTCTTGTGGCAGCCAGAAAATTTTATCTTTGGTGTTTAAATGAAAGCAGTTCTATTTTAGAGGCGATATAATTTACAAACCATTTCTTGCCCCAGTTAACCACTGATTGGAGCTTCATTTCCAGTGCAGTTACTTTGTCGAGTCTTTGTTACTAAGATTTTTTTTTTTTGTTCGCTGTTGTTTATTGATATATCAGCCTATATGGATTATTTAATGCCGAAATCTAAATAGTTTGAATCCAGTTGTATGTCTTCAACTACAAATTAAATGTATTACTTGTCATCTTACTCTTAAAATTTATCGTTGGTTATTTTACTATATAAATATATATTTTTGGTAATTTTTCTTTAATGTATTTTTATATTTTCATAAAGTTTTGTCATTGTTTTGGTGTTTCCTCTCTACATGAAACAACAGCAATCACGAGGTGGGGCCATGCTCCTCAAAATCTTCAGTTTTTTATTTGGTTTGGTTTGGTTTGTTTACGGCCTATCAAACTCAAAAGTTTATTTGAGGCCAACAAAATTTTTTCTTGTTGATAAAATTTTTTTTCAAAAATGTATTGCTGGTAATATTTTTGTCAAAAACGTGTTGCTGCTAATAATATATTGCTGGTAATACGTTTTTTCTCCATAAATTAATTACTGGTAATAATTTTTTACAAAAAGTATATTGCTGGTACTAAAACCTATATTCACACTTTCATAGTGTTTTGACTCCAGTTTGGATGTTAACTATTTGCCCGTAGCTGGAACCCGAAGAGATGCTACCATGTCGGGTGAGGGTGAACCTGGGAACACCGGCAATTAAGAGTTGATTCTACTCTCCTCATAACCTTCTGACCAAAGGCCTTGCTTCCGGGTGTAGTTTATCGTCATACCCAGGACGAGGCTACTAAAGCAGGAGTAAATGGTTGCGTCATCTGGATAAATATCATCGTGAAAGACAGAAAGAGGTGCAGACCGTATCGTTCAGAGTAGAGACGAGCATATATCTCTGCAGATTACTCTTTGTTAATAATTGTAATCACTGCATTTTCAGGTTTGTTTCTTGGGAAAATTAATGGATTCCTTTCTTCTTTTTTTTCCTTTACTAGTCTAGAAATCAGTGATTTTCCCCTCAATTTGTTACCAGTCAAGAAAACAGAGTTTACACTGCTATTTAATTCAAGGCTGTTAGTGGATTAAAAAAGAAAAGATGGATTCCTATATTTTCAAAGTGAATTATTAAGAATTAAATTACAACAATTTTTCGTTCGGAATTTGATCGAGTCTCTCCGATTCCATTTTGTTTCCTATTATCCACTAGGCCAATAGCATCGCCCGATGAATAAACAGTAAAAAATACATAAACGCAAATTAGACTAAATATCTGCATGAGAAGAAAACCGAAAAATCTTAACTGGTGAGAAATCCTTATCCCTGAGAAAGTACTTTTCTCAGGGATAAGGATTTCTCACCAAAAAATTGCACTCAAATTGTCTGGCAAATCTTTGCGTTTCTTTGTTGATTAAATGCTTTCATTTGTTCTCTTTTGAGTTTTGCTGCAATATTAGAACTGATAATCTCAATTCTCCCATATTACGTTTAATTGTTTATAGAAAACTTTCATTGGTTATTTTTTAATATTCACTTAATTTTTATTCATTTTTCGATTCCTTTCAAAATATTCACAATTTAGAGTCCTTTACGATTTTAGAGAAAATCTTATTCGGTACTAGCAAATTTTTATCCCTACTTTGCTTCATTTATTTACCTAGCACTTTTCCTTCATTTCCTTTTCATATTAATATATTCCCGACTTCCTATTTCTTCTCGGTATAAGTGACTATGATTTAATCTTTCTTTTTCGAGTTTGGCATTATTAAATTCCTATGACTTTAATGAAATTCAACCTTTTTTGAAAACATAGTCCTTGCCTCTATATTCGCCTCATTCATCTGTGATAAAAAATGTGTTCATTTTCTGATTGTCTTCAAATTTCATTTATCTTCGAATTTAATATTCATCATTTTTCTCCTCTCGCTATTTTTTATTCATCTCCTATATTCTTCAAAGAATTTTCGCGCACCTGACCACTTTCTCCTACTTGTTTATTATTTTTATTCTTTGTCTATATTTCTGAGGTAAGGTATTGTAATTATCTACTGCATTTACATTGTTCGGACTGTTCTCCTCATCTTTGTTGCCATATTCACGACGTTTCGGTGGCTGTACACTCCGGTCTTATTTAGGATTATGTCGATATTTCTGAGATGAGGGATTGTAATTAATTGCGTTGTCTGGACTGTTCTCCTCATCTTCGTTGCCATATTCACGACGTTTCGGCCGATGTACGCTTCAGTCTTCTCCAGGATCCGTTGATACGTCTGAGTTGAGGTATTGTAATTATTTACTCCATTTACATTGTTCGGACCGTTGTCTTCATCTTTGTTGCCATATTCACAACGTTTCGACGGTTGTACGCTCCGGCCTTTTTCAGGATCTATCTGTATTTCTGAAATGAGTTATTGTAATTATTTACTCTATTTACATTGTTCGAACTCATCATTGTTGCCGTATATACGAGGTTTCGCCCGTTATATGCTCTGATACCTGGCTACAGAAGTGTGGACAAGAACTTGGATAGTTGAGTTACATGGGAGGTAACTGATACTGAGATAGCCAAAAGTGGAACTAGAAGATTATACCCCGGTGTACGAAATAAAGGGTTCGAATCGAAATTCCAATCACCTGAAGAAAGCCGGAGCATACAACGGTCGAAACATCGTGAATATGGCAACAAAGATGATGGCGTAAATATACTTCTTTAATCGTATTTTCTACTTCACTTTCTCCACAACTTGTCTTTTTCGTCCACCCTTTTTGGTTTTGCTACTAACGATTGGTTGCTTATCATTCATTCTCACTCATCTTAAATTCGCTGACCTGAGAGGAACAAATGCATTGAATCAATAGCTTGATCTACCACAAGGAAAGTTGTTTCTCACAACCATTCTCCCTTTTACATGGAATACTGCTGGCATATATGGTCTGGAGACCCCGCTGTTCGTCTCAAGATTCTCGACAAAATCCAGAGACGAATATGCAATGTGATTGGTCCTGATCTGACATCTCGTTTACAGTCACTTTCTTACAGACGTGCCGTCGCTTCCTTCTGTCTTTTCTACAAATACTTTCACAGTAACTGCTCCGACGAGTTACTTTCGCTCGTTCCCAAACTGCATGAATTTAAACGTGCTACTAGGTTGGTAACTCAGTCCCCCTGTTTCAATGTCGGAAATGTTAAATATAGCCGTCTCTTCTACACCAATAGCTTCTTGTTTCGTACTTCCCCTGTGTGGAAATCCCTTCCTCCTACTTGCTTCCTTGATAGCTATAATCTCTAAATATTAAATTGCAAAGTCAATCTACATCTCCAGATGATTTGATCTATTCCCCGTCCTTCTCTTCATCCTTTCCTCTATCACGCCTCTTCAATCTTGCTCCCAATTTCTGTAACCGCTTGGAACTCCCGCCTTGCTTGGTGTGAAATGCTTATTAAAAAATAAACATTTTTCTTCCTAGGAACCACTTTCATTTCTTCCCTTTGTCTATCTCTGTCTCCCTGTCGGCCTGTCTCTCTCCCTCAAACCCATATACACACACATATATATATTTACATATACGCGTATATATATATATATATATATATATATATAATTTGCATCATTAGGTCGACATTCTCTCGTTTTTATTTTTTTATTTCCCTGTCTCAGCTTGTATTCTCTGTTTGATGTCACTCTCTGTTGTATGAAATGTCTGGGGCAAAGAAGTGGGCGTCTTGCCCTGGCCCTACATTTTCAATCGATATTCAACTTCATTCCATATTACGCATCCATGTTGTTAGTATGGCACAAGTGGAATGCCGGAACAAGATCGCTTACAGGCGAACTCTTCAATATTAAAGTCGCAAAACTATCGTTAGTGTCACATTTGATAAAAGCCGTCTGCTTTCTGAGTCGATCTCCACTCACCTTACACACGTTATTTCGCTCCGTCTTTTCCCACGCCAATCACTCAAGCTTTAGTTTTCATTCTATCAGTTTGATTATTTATTTATTTTTTGTGCAACATTTCTCGTCTGCTTGGGTGCATTCTTCTTCATTTGACTTCTTTTTATTTATGTTTCCTTTCTTGTTTTCTGTCTTTCGTTTATGTTATCGTTTGCTAATCCTTGGGATAACTTTTTATCTCGCATATTTTTTATATTTTTTTCATATTTAGTTATCTGTTTTCTTTTCTTCTTCAAAATCATCATCATCATCATCATCATCATCATCATCATCACCACCATCATTATTATTATTATTATTATTATTATTATTACTATTATTAATTCCTTTGGTTTCTAGTGTATACGCATTTCTTTCCGGGTCCCGAACAGAGACCTAAGGTCAGAAATGGTATCATGACATTTTCCGTTGAGCAGTTTCGAAAAAAAAAATCGCACATATTTTGCATAGATAAAGCCCTTCGAAATTTTTTTTTTTTGTATTTCTTTAAAGCATTGGCTACAAGAGATTCCTTTAATGAGTCTATAGAAACCTTTTCCAATCCATACGAGTGCTCCAACTACAAGTATAATTGTTAATATCTACATACGCCACATTTTGCAGATTTCAATTTCAAGGTCCTTGTATTTCGATAATTTTTTGAAGATCTTTAATGATGTATTGCAGTCTGCAGGGATTGCCATGACAATAAGGAGGCATATTTTGTCTTTGCGGTCTCTAATCATGTTATCAGGCCGTTTAGTTTTGATTATAATTATCATTAATATTATTATTGTTATTATTATTATTTATCTATTAATTATTATTATTGTTATTATTATCTATCTATTAATTATTATTATTATTATTATTATTATTATTATTATTATTATTATTATTATTATTATTATTATTATTCACAGCAAATCAGAAGTTTCTGGTAAAATTTCTTGGTATCCAAATAAATATAATTCACATCAATTGGGAATTTATATATATATATATATATATAAATATATATATATATATATATATATATATATATATGATTGTGAATTCTCATTCGCATTTTGTATTACTTCAGTCATTTCACAAATATATTTTATATCGAAATAATTGCCCTAATGATTCTATGTTTAATCATTAGTTTCCTACCTTGTTACTAAATGTTTCGACACCAGAAATGTTCATGATCAGGTTATGATAAGACTGAATGATAAATTATTTTATTTATCCGGTTCCAAAATGTACAATCTCATGTATATCACACACACAGAAACACCCTCCACCCACACACGCACACGCACACATATATATTTAGTGGTTTTTAAGCCTGAGTACATTTTGAATTTGATGGGTATTTTTTTCGTTTATTCATAAAATAATTTAGATTAACTTTCTTTGAATAATGTTTTTGCATTTGATATTTTCCCCGTTCTTTGTTTTCCCTCATTTTTTTCCTTTGTCTGCATTAGAGTTTTCTTCGTCTTCTTTTACCTTCCTTACATGATTGACTTTCTTTATCTCTTTCTTCATTTCTCTCTTTCTTTATTTCTCTCTTTCTTTTTGTACGTTTTGAAGGTTTTTTTTTTCTTTCTTTTACAATATTTCAAGTCTTTCTTTATTTCTTTTGTTGCATGTCTTTCTTTTGCACAGTTGACAGGTGTATTTTTAGTTTTCACGTCTGACATGTTTATCTTTTTTCTTTCTTTCTTTTACCTGTTCACTCATTCTTTCTTTTCTAATCCTTCCTTCTGTCTTCTCCTTATTTTCTTTCTAATTCCACTTTCTTTTTTCTTTCTTTCTGTCTGTTTTTGTCATGCATATTTCACATGATCTGCTTTTTCTTTCTTTGGCAATATTTATTTAGTAATATGTATTTCTTTCCTTCTTTCCTTCTTTCTTTCTTTCCTTCTTTCCTTCTTTCTTTCTTTCTTTCTTTCCTGTTTTAGTTTGCATAACGTTTTTCTTCTTTACTTTTGTATTTCATGGGCATCCTTATCTTTATAATGTTTACTGTAAATATTATAATCTTGTCCATCAAACGCAAACATTAAAGACGAAATAAAGAAAAAAAATTAAAGACGAAATAAAGAAATAAAACAGTAATGAAAGAAACAAACAAACAAGAAGAAAAGAAAGAATGTAATAAAAATATATGTAAACAGTTAACATATTTTTTGTTACTTTCTTTCTTTACTGTTTTAGTTTGAATGACATTTTCCTTCAATTTTTGAGTTTCATGGACATGTTTATCGTTATGATGTTTACACATACTTTTGTAACTTTCTTTCTTTCTTTCTTTCTTTCTAGCTTGTTTTTTTTTCTGTTTTAGTTTACATGACGTTTTCGTTCTTTAAATTTTGCGTTTCATGGTCATGTTTATCTTTATAATGTTTACATATCTTTTTCTTTCTTTCTTTCTTTCTTTATTTCTTTATTTCTTGCTTTTTCTTTGTTTCTTTCTTTCTTTCTTGCTTTTTCTTTCTTTCGTTATTGCTTTTTCTTTCTTTCTTTATTTATTTATTTCTTGCTTTTTCTTTCTTTCTTTCTTTCTTTCTTTCTTGCTTTTTCTTTCTTTCATTATTGCTTTTTCTTTCTTTCTTTCTTTCTTTATTTATTTATTTCTTGCTTTTTCTTTCTTTCTTTCTTTCTTTCTTGCTTTTTCTTTCTTTCGTTATTGCTTTTTCTTTCTTTCTTTATTTATTTCTTGCTTTTTCTTTCTTTCTTTCTTTCTTTCTTTCTTGCTTTTTCTTTCTTTCGTTATTGCTTTTTCTTTCTTTCTTTCTTTATTTATTTATTTATTTCTTGCTTTTTCTTTCTTTCTTTCTTTCTTGCTTTTTCTTTCTTTCGTTATTGCTTTTTCTTTCTTTCTTTATTTATTTCTTGCTTTTTCTTTCTTTCTTGCTTTTTCTTTCTTTCGTTATTGCTTTTTCTTTCTTTCTTTCTTTATTTATTTATTTATTTCTTGCTTTTTCTTTCTTTCTTTCTTTCTTGCTTTTTCTTTCTTTCGTTATTGCTTTTTCTTTCTTTCTTTATTTATTTCTTGCTTTTTCTTTCTTTCTTTCTTTCTTTCTTTCTTGCTTTTTCTTTCTTTCGTTATTGCTTTTTCTTTCTTTCTTTCTTTATTTATTTATTTATTTCTTGCTTTTTCTTTCTTTCTTTCTTTCTTGCTTTTTCTTTCTTTCGTTATTGCTTTTTATTTATTTATTTATTTATTTCTTGCTTTTTTTTCTTTCTTTCTTTCTTGCTTTTTTCTTTCTTTCGTTATTGCTTTTTCTTTCTTTCTTTCTTTCTTTCTTTCTTGCCTGCTTTTTCTTTCTTTCTTTCTTTCTTTCTTTCTTGCTTTTTCTTTCTTTCTTTCTTGCTAGCTTGTTTTTTTCTTTCTTTCTTTACTGTTTCAGTTTACATGACCTATTTCTTCTTTAAATTTTGCGTTTTATGGTAATGTATATCTTTATAATGTTTGCATATCTTCTTTTCTTTCTTTCTTTCTTTTTCTTTCTTCTTTCCTGGCTCGCTTTATACGTTTTACTGGTTTATTTCCATTTCGGATTTACTTGTGAATGCGCTTTCCTATCTTTTATTTATTTGCTTTTCTTTGCTATACAAGAATACTTCACGTTTGTTTCCTCATCGCTTTCCATACGCTTCAACGTTTCTTTAATTTTCTCATTCTCTTCCCTCGCTCCCTCCCTCAATCTTTCCAATCTTTTTTTCGCCCAATTTCTGCATCACGTGCTTTCTGCACTTACCCTTCTGCCTCTCTTCTGTCGTCCCCTTTTCCGTTTCACAGCCGATTTCCTTGGGCTCCTATTCTGCTAACACCAATTACCTATTTTTCCCCCAAACCATTTTCCGTGGTCTCATCCTTTCGTTTTCCCGCCTCCTCTATACCGTCCATATTGTCGAGGGTCTCTAATGAGAACAAGAATAAAGAACATTCCAAACATCCTTCTCGTCTTCATGTTTTTTTTTGTTTTTTTTTTCGATTGGACTCGTATTTCTTTCTTTCTGTCCGTATTTCCGGGCTTGAATGCATCCATCGGCTAAATATTTCCATTCGGCAATCTCAAGAAGCAATGCTTGAAACTAAGGACACATGACGTGGCCTCTCAGGGAAAAAAAAGCAGCTATTTAGCCAGTCCTTTTCACAGTGGAGGAACGGAAGCGATGACATGAATCATCGCCAAGTGCTTACCACCGAATACTCAGTATCTTTAGCTGTTACACCTCATTATCTTAGAAATAAGCTTGCAATTTATAAAGAAGGGCTTCCCGCGAACCTAGTGTAAACAGGCCTTCAAATTATCACTTCGAAATAATAGGCAGTCAGTCCAATTCACTGAAAATATTCTCTATGAAATTTATTATATAATATCAGAAACTCACTATTTTCTGTCAGAATTTTTGGCATGAGGATTTATTATTTTTTACATTCGGACTATTGTCCTCGTCTTTGTTGTTATTATCACAAATGTTTACCGTTGCAGCATGAGTTCTTTATCATGAGCTTGTCGTTCGGATAATCTTCACGGAATTTCGGAACGAGGTTTTTATTTAATCTACGTTTATTTTTTTTTTCTCTCGCTGATCACATGTAGGGATATCTCTTTATGTTTTTAATGAATGCTAATTAATTATTGTTCACCCTGTTTCTATTGCGTCTATGATCTTCTCTACATTTTTTCAGGCATTGAAATCCCAATTACAATGTCATCAAATACCTGAACAAAGCCTATCTAAATTACCTGAAAGTTACCTGAATCGGCAGGCATCTGAAGAAATCCATAAGGAAACAATGGTCGAAACCCTGTGATAATATAAATAAAGGATGATATAAAAAAGAAGAAAACACTCTGAATATAAATCATTCTGATGAATGTATCTATATTTCCTAATTTGTGGATAAATACTTTCGATTTTACTAAACTAAATGTCACATGTATTTATCTTGAAAAACGAATTTTTGTGTAAGGGTACTTCTCAAATCAAGTGTACTTAAAAATATAGATTTGTACTTTCCATCCGTTTGGGATTTTTATGCATTTTTGGAAACACAATTTCCATAATTTAGTTTGTTTTTCCTTTGATTGAATTGTATAATTTTGAATTCGTAAGATCTTCGATGCACTTTTTGATTAGATTTGTTGGCAGCATCAGAATAGTCTTCAGTTTGTATGCCCTTTAATCTCCGAGACGTCTTACGTGTTTAACGGAGAAAAAATGTTTATTTTTTCTTGCGAATGAAGTCGTTTCCCCAGATTTTGAGTCTACATCAACCATTTTATCGCAGTTTTATCCAAAATTATAATTTAAATACACAGTTTATAATTTTAAATACACAGTTAAAGTATAATGTATGTTGGAAGACAGAAATTCTAGATAACAAAAAATAATGGGGTAAAATGAACGGAGTTGGAAATTAAGCCCAAGAAAGTAATTTGTGAAAAAGTGGCAAAATGATATATGGAAATACATTTTTTTATTCTGTGTCGTTATATTTTAAAAAATATTTGTCTGAGTAACATTAATAATAATAATAATAATAATAGTAATAATAATTATAATATGTCTATATAATTTTATACTTCCATGTAATTGTGAAACATAATTTGAAGAATATACTGTCAAAATATCGTTAAACTTTATTAAACAGAGCCTTTTTCCTTTTTTCTTAAATCGCTCTCTTCTCATAGTGTTGTAATAATAATAATAATAATAATAATAACAACAAAAACAACAATATTAACAACAACAACAATAATAATAATGTGACTTCCTATCACACTTTCTGTTAGGTTTGTCAACAATCTCTTTTCGCACGAAATAAACAGTAATAACTATGGATACAAAATAAAAAAAGAAAGTATTTAACCGCATATTTTACATGGATGATATAAAACTATTTGCCAAAACAAAAACGAGAGTGAGTTGAAGGATATCCTGAATACTGTAAAATGTTTCAGTGAATATATCAGTATGGATTTCGGGATAGATAAATGTGGAACAGTAACATTCAAATAAGGGGGAATTACAGAAACACACTCAATAGATTTAGCTTTGGTCACCAAGATTAGGGAACTGGAACATGAAGAAGGCGATAAATACCTAGGAGTCAGTGAAGGAGATGGGATACAGCATAAGAAAATGAAGGAAAAAGTAGAAAAGCATACTACCTGAGCGTTTGTCTGGTGGTAAATAACGAGTTGAATTGACAAAACAGAATATCAGACATAAACACTTTGGCTGTCTCTATGGTACAATACACTTTCAACATCTTTTACTGGACCATAGCTGACATTATGTGAATGAATGTCAAAACGAGAAAGCTTCTCACTTGCTACCGCATGCATCGTCATATGGCTGATGTTGATCGTCTGCATGTGTCCAGATCAGGAGAAGGAAGATGATTAGTTCCACTACAACAGTCTTGCAAAACCACAATAATCGGTCTTCAAAGATATCTGGAAACCGGAAGCCTTGATTTGGTTGGTTATTTTGTTTTACGGCATATCAACCTTAGTGGGTCATTTAATGCCGACAAAATTTTTATTGCTGGTGATATTTTGTTTTGTTAAAAATCTATTTCTGGCAATATTTTTTACTAAAAAATATATAGATGGTAATATTATTTAAAAAAATGTATTGCTGGTAATATTTTATTAAAAAAAAACGTATTACTGGTAATATTTTTTTAAAAATATATTGCAGGTAATTTATCTCTAGTAATATTTTTTTACAAAGTATTTCTGGGATTAAAATCTGTTTTTATACTTTCATATTTTTTTTATCTCAGTCAGGGGTCAACTATTTGCCCATAGCTTGGACACTAATAGCTGCTATCACTCCGGGTCTAGCTAGACCTGGAACATCAGCAATAAAGAGGTGGTTCCACGCTCTTCAAAAGCTTCTGATCAGATGCCTTGCTATTGAACTTAGTTTATCGTCGTACCCATGACGCGGATGTAGTTTTATCGTCATACCCAGGACGGAGAAGACTTGATGATATGTGTCGAAGAACATGAAAGGAATAAGAAATTTTATTTAGCAATAAAGGAAGTCAACAAATTCAAAAGGGAATTTCAAGTGGGTGAAGAAATGCAAATAAGCCATAATACACCTAAACAGCGGCAAAGAAACTAAGAAAGAAAGCAAATTCAGATGCAACGTACAAAAAGCGATGGGAAGATAATCCTCTTCGTGGTCAATAATCTGCCCGCACCAAACAAGCTGATGAAGAAAAATATCATGCCTTTCAGTGATTACGTGGTGCAGGGCTAAAACTGAAAATGAAGGTGTTGTATATTGCTGCTGGGTTCAAATAAGGCGACGAAGACACACACACACACACACACACATATATATATAGAATAATTCCTGTCAAACCGTGAATTGAAGGTCGTTCTCAACGGATTCTCCTCCAGTTCCTATTCCAAGAATGCAGGTGTTCCCCAAGGCTCCATCCTTGGTCCCACTCTGTTCCTTATTTTCATCAACGACCTTCCCGACGCCATAGATTCCCAAGTTGGCATCTACACGGACGACACTACAATTTACTCCTGCCTCAAAAACAAATCTAGTGTCTCTAACAAAACTAACCTGGCCGCTCGTCTTGAAATTGACCTCCAATCGGTCGTTAATTGGGGCAAGAATTGGCTGGTCAACTTTAAAGCCTCAAAAACTAAACTACTCTCTATTAATCACCAGAGAGATCCTTCCCTGTACCCCATTAGAATGTCTGATAGTCAACTTCTTGAGAACAACTCCCTGCGTTTGCTCGGTCTCACGTTGACTGCTGACGTGAGATGGAACAAATACATTGAGTCAATTGCATCGTCCACCGCGAGGAAAGTTGGCTCTCTGTACCGTGCCAGGAAATTTTTCTCCCCTGAATCGATACTTCAAATATACAAATCAACCATTCGCCCTTGCATGGAATATTGCTGCCATATATGGTCTGGGGCACCTTCTGTTTACCTCAGAGTTCTCGACAAGATCCAGAGACGGATATGTAATATAATTGGCCCTGATCTGCCGTCTCGTCTACAGTCGCTCTCTCACAGACGCGCCGTCGCTTCTCCCTGTCTTTTCTACAAATACTTTCATGGTAATTGCTCCGATGAGCTGCTTTCACTGGTTCCCACACTCCATGAATTCAAGCGCCCTACGAGGCTGGCATCCCGCTCTCACCTTTACACTGTAGAAACTTTTAAATGTAGCCGTCTCTTCTACTCCAATTGCTCCATACTGTTTCTCTGAGAGCTATAATCTCCAACAATTCAAATGTAATGTCAATCGACACCTCCAGTTACCTTGATCTATCCACTATCCCTCTCCTCATCCTTTTTTCTATCATTCCTATCTGCTCTTGCTCCAAATCTTCTGAAACCCTTTGCATCCTAGTGGCTTCACGCCTTGCTCAGGGCGTAATACTTATATATATATATATATATATATATATATATATATATATATATATATATATATATATATATATATATATATGTGTATTGTTCGAGTTGCGGTGAGTGTGTAGATTGAGGGAGAATCACAGAGGTTAGGCTTGCGTACATAGGAACTGAAGGAGACAAATCTTCGGTGAATCTTCAGCCAGCCTCTCTCCTCTGATCAATAATCGGACCGGTTTTAAAACATTTGGACACCTACACAACTTTGTATGACCACACCTGTTCCAGCATGCATCCACTGAAGCACGCATTTCCTTCCGCTCAGGACGCCTGGGCACCCCGTTTATTCATGGCTCATGACAGCTGTGCGCCCTATTTATTTTAGGCACTGGATACATTTGTTGTTTATGCCATCACCAGTTCCGATTTCCGCTCACACACTGATGCAGCGGAAGTAAAGTCAAAGGTATTTCTTCAACCGATAGTCCCAAAAAGGTTTTATTGTTACTACACTGGACAAATACTTGCTAACTAGAAATTGCCAAGCATTACATACTGAAAAATTGTGTTAACACGAAATGCAAATACAGTAACAACTAACCATCTTTTTTCAGGTTGCACGATGTTAGCACCCACTGAATTTGAAACTCGATATGACGGAGCAGAACAATATCTGCACTGGAAAATGTGCACTTTTTACGAGAACGAAACTGCAAGAAGTAGATATGAGCATCACCCACACCCAGTTATAGAAATAGGACCTGTAACAAGTTCATGGGACTTTACAATCCACACAAAACTATCAAAGCTAATCGCCCAGACATCGTGATCAAAAACCACAAAAACAGAATGTGGTTTCTTATTGACCTGACAGTTCCTGCAGATTGTAAGTTATAGTTGGATCACTCGGATTGATTGGAAAAGGTTTTTATAGACGTATTGCAGGGATTCCTGGTAGACTATACCTTCAAGAAATACAAAAAATTTACCAAGTACAACTCAAACAATACGAAGAGGGCTATCGATAAAAATATGTGTCTGATTTTTTTTTATATAAAAAATGATCAGTAGAAAATGTCATGAAGCCATTTCTGTCTTTAGATCTCACGTTGTAGCCCAGAAGGAAATGTATATACACGAGAAATCAAATGAAATCCTAATAATAATAAAAATCACATGATGCATGTCTCTCATAGCTTCTGATCTTAATTTACGTAAGGCGTTAACATGCAGATGCATTGTCTTGATGAATTATACATCATACAGTGATAATTCAGGATAGTACTATAGATGTGTTTGCCAATTACACGAAGTTAACAAATTAGACATAGGACATGTCTAGCTAGTAGCTTTTTTAAGTTTTTTTTTTAATTTTGGAGGTTGGGGCGACTCAGACAAATTGGAATACATAGCTAAATTACTTGATAGCATCGTCGATGCTTTGGAACATACTCAATCGGAAACCAAGAAAACATGCTTACCCGACCATAATGCTTTTCTAACTGGGGCACATCTGCAAGGTTAAATACTACTTTTTACAGAAGCTTTCACATTATCGCACGGATTTGGCTGTGGCGCTTGTACCTGTTAGGCCCTTTTCAGACTGCGTGCAGTGATGTTGATATTGGTCTTCGTATATTTGTACCCCAACGTCAACTTAAAGTGGGCTGCACTGTCAATCAGTAATAATAATAATCAGAGCATTAAATATAATTGTCTGCTTGTTATTAAGCAGCGTAAAGCCTGGCAAATACTGAGATGGCTTTGTAATACCAGGTTATGTAAGTTTGTATGTGCGGGTGGTGTTATAGTTAATGGCTGAAGATTGTTAATCGGAGAGTCGATTTCAAATTCCCACTAGGTTCTTCATATTCGCTTACCTTTGGAAAACGCGTGGATACTGAAATGGATAGTCAATCCCCAGATTTAAACCCAATCGAGAATCTGTGGCGTTATTTGAAAATCTGAAACCAATATGCGAAGAAGGATGGAACATAATACCAACCAATTTTACAAATCATTAATTAAGCCCTAAAAGAAGATTTTGGTTGCTGTAGAAGTGAATAATGGCTATTCGACAAAGTATTAAATGAAGATTATTTATTCTTTTGAACGAATACATTTTCACCCATTAAAATAGATTAATGGAATTTATTTCTAGTACATTAAATTTCTCCCTCTAGGTATGGTTTAAATCGTAAGAGTTGTATGACTAAACGATTATTATCTAAAACAACAACAACAAATTCTTACAGTCTAAAACTATTTCCTGGCTTTAAATAACCTGGAAAGGGTTGATAAGGCATAGAAAAATAAACCAGGTAAGAACTGAATAAATATCATATAAATTCACGAACAGCAGATAAATTTACCTGCTTTTATCCAAACATTATTTCTAGCAAGGTGGCATTATATTGGTTTAACGTAAATTTCTATCAATCGAAGATGATATTGATATACGTGAGTTATATATTTGGTAAGTAGGTGTCTTATGAATTTTTTAAATACTTCACGGAAATCCGAAGTGGCAATTGGATATAGAAAGTTGCTATTCATAAGTTGAGCAAAGTATCAAGAAACAGGGACATGTCGTTAGAAACAAAGTAAAAAAGAACTAAACTCTTACCTAATGTCACTCCCCCTATATGGTAGTGAATGTTCGACACACATGAAGAAGAGAACTGAGACAACAGAAATTTGGTTCTACAGAAGGATGCTGAGAATACTATTGGCTGAATATATGAGCAATGACGAAATGTCAATGAAAATGGAAAGAAAATGGATATTTGTACTTAGCATCAGAAAGGGTTTGCTGAAACTTCTAAGGCACCAAATGAAGAAAGAGGGTTTAGAGAATTTGACACTCACAGGACCTATTGATGGCAAGAGGGACAGAGGAAAGCGGCGCCTAACCTATTTAACGAGCTTGTGTAAATGATTGGCAGAAGTAAGAGAAATAACAAAAAATTACAAAGGACAGTGTAGAGAACCATGATTGCCCACGTCCTGAAGGGACACGGCATATAGAAGAAATAGATGAATAAAAAAAATTACGTGACTTCGTTAGACGAAATGGCTAATTCAGTAGATTTTTCGAACTAAGAGCACCGGGAAATCGGTGGTGTCACTGCATATACCTAGAGCGATTATAAAAGCAAAAAAAAAAAAAAAGGGATAAAATCTGAGTTAGTTCCAGCAGGTCTAGAATCATCTGAGTTTAATGAAATAATCTTTTCACAATATAAAAATATGGATGTTGCTAGAGATCGCTTAAAATTGTGGAATATAAATTTGAAAGTCTTATACATATTCGTTAATCTACGCTCAGGCTTTTTCCCTATTTCACCTTTCTTATCAGAATTATTACGCTCCCAAACAAACGTACACAACTGTATCAAGAAATCAAAAGAAAATGGTTGAATCCGTCAACACAACAATAAAAACAATATTTCCACACGTGATAGTACTTGACGTAATTTTCAGTTGACCATATGAATATAACAGCGTTTTTTTTTTAAATTTTTCCAGTTGCTAAGGACATTTTGTTTTGTTAGTTTGTTTTAATTAATTTAATTTTCATATATATTGTCATATATTTTCATGTATATTGTCATATATTTTCATCTTTTGTCATATATTTTCATATATATTGTCACATACTTTCATATATATTGTCATATATTTTCATATATTTTCATATATATTGTCATATATTTTTATATATTTTGTCATGTTTTCATATATTTTCATATATATTGTCATATATTTTCATATATATTGTCACATACTTTCATATATATTGTCATATATTTTCATATATTTTCATATATATTGTCATATATTTTCATATATATTGTCATATATTTTCATATATTTTCATATATATTGTCATATATTTTCATATATTTTCATATATATTTTCATATATTTTCATATATATTGTCATATATTTTCATATATTTTCATATATATTGTCATATATTTTCATATATATTGTCATATATTTTCATATATTTTCATATATATTTTCATCTTTTGTCATATATTTGCATATATATTGTCACATACTTTCATATATATTGTCATATATTTCCATATATTTTCATATATATTGTCATATGTTTTCATATATATCGTCATATATATTTCAGTTGACAATATGAATACAATAGCGTTTTCTAAATTCTTCCAGTTGTTAAGGACATTTTGTTTTGTTATTAATAGTTACTTTGTTTTAATAAATCCATTTCGTTTTTGCCTTGAAAAAGTCCACATTGGACGAAACGCATCGGCTAATATTACAGTTTTCCCATTATCTTTTACATTTATAAATATATTGGTCAGTGTAAATAAAACGTTTCAGAAGGCACTTAGAGAGGAAACTATGCATAGAATAATTGGCTCTGCCAAAACGATGAAAAAGAACGATTGTTTTATTTCGTTTTTGTTTTTCTGAAATGTCGTTTTATTCATAACAAGTACAAATATACGTATGAAGTTTTCACATCACTCATCGTAGTAAATGCTGGTCAATTTCCTCACAGATGTAAAAGAGGTTTTTTTTCCGCACAGATGTAGATCTGAGTTTAATTAAATAATATTTCACAATACAAAAAAGGGGTAATTAGATGGATATTGAAAGATATCCCTTAAAATTGTGGAATAAGAATTTGAAAATTTTACACATATCACTGTCAGTGTACATAAAAACATTTCGGAAGGCAATTAGAGAGGAACCTATGTATAAATTAATTGTCACAGCAAAAATAAAATGAATAATAGGTGTTTTACAGTTCGAGATAGCATAAGATCCTGGGGGCACAGAAATCATCAACAGTGTAAATGAAACAATATTATCGCATATAATAATAATAATAATAATAATAATAATAATAATAATAATAATAATAATAATATTTTTGTCAGTGTAAAGTGTCATGATGCTATTTCTAAACTTAGGTCCTTTGGCGGGACCCGGAAAGAAACCTGTAAACGCCAGAAATCAAAGGAAATAATAATAATAATAATAATAATAATAATAATAATAATAATAATAATAATAATAATAACAGACATTGTTTTTTTTATATGGCCGTCCCTGCAGTGTGCAATGTATCTTCGAAGAAATTCAAAAAACTGTCAAAATGCAAGGACCTTGAAATCGAAATCTCAAAAATGTGGCACATGGGAACATCAACAATCCCTGTTGTAGCTGGAACCCTAGGAATGGTTGGAAAAGATTCCAGTAGACTAATTGAAGGAATTCATGGGAGTCCATGTCTCAAAGAGATACAAAAATATTGTTCTCACAAGTACAGCTCACACTTTACGAAATGCTTTATCTATGTAAAATATGTTCTTTCTTTTTTTTTTCTTTTTTTTTTTTTTTGGCAGTATCATGATGCCATTTCTAACCTTAGGTCTCTGGGCGGGACTCGGAAAGAAATGTGTATACGCCAGAATTCAAAGCAAATAATAATAATAATAATAATAATAATAATAATAATAATAATAATAATAATAATAATAATATCTTATTTATAGTATCGAGTAAAGTGATGGAATACTGAGCAAAAATTATTTAAAATTACGAGTTACTATTACTATCATGGCATTCCACAACTTCATTTCTTTTATGACGTTAAACAATATGTTCCCCCTTTACCTGTTCTGCTATTTATTTATACATGAGTCTTAGATAGTTTAATGTTTTCAATTGATGCACTTGCTTTTAATGTCCTATGCGTATAAAATTCTTCAAGTTTTATTTCCTCTTCTTTTATCTCAAGAAACGTCCTCTTTCTGATTCCTCTGGTCTCATTTTAATTAAAATACCTGTGTTGCTCAAGTAATACCTCCACAATATTTTCAGCATCTTAATATTTTGTGATGTCAGAAGCCTTCGTCGTAATCACTTTTGTGATGTCAACGAATGCTCGTTATCACGTTCGTAATTCACGTTGTAGTCGAGACTTTGGAATCGCAGATACTAGTAGCAACTCCTTCCAATAATACTCACACTAGTAATACTTACTCGAATAGTAACCGCCGAATAGTAATCAGAAATAGTATAGAGGCTAGTATAGATAATCGCGAACATTAGACGCCATGCTAATTCTGATATATACCTTTCGTTTACGATCACGCGGTCTACTTATTAGAAATGGAATCACTGGTGATCTGTGTTCAAACTCCAGTGCCGGCTACGACATTTTATCCCTATGCAACATAATGTATAGCCAGATTTTTGTTGCTTGAAAACTCGTCTACATCTGTGCAGAAATTGACCAGCATTCATTGCAATTCAGTTATGTGCCATGCGTGATATACGCTCAAGCAATCACGTATCTTGCGATACATGACTGACGAGGCAGATTTTTCCAGCAGTAGGTTGTCATTTCTTTCTGACCAGACCAGTTGCCATCCAAGGCTATAGAACCAGGTCTGTCCCGCTATTTACCCATAGCTGGAAGGGAGAAGAAAATAATTCATAGCCTTCCGAATGGTATTAAAGGAAATGAAATGCATTTGACTCGGCTCTCCGATTCCTCAATCCGAGCCGCTATTTACCGTACCTCCATTACTGATGTGAAAACGTCATACGTATATTATACGAGTTATAAATAAAACGAACTTTCAGGAAAAAAAAAACAATCGTTCATTTTTCGTATGATCATTTATTCATGGGTTTTCTAAGATCTAAACACCATGCATAAAATCAAGAGACGTTGACATATCTTGTCTAAAAGTACCATTAAGTGAAAAGTGCGTTTCAACCCAGAATAAATACTTCGTTTTTCACAAGGATTATGTTGATGGATAGGATAATGCACAGTTGCTGATTGACCGTTGCCGCGTCAAATCGTTTGTCAAAAGTTCAGGATTTCATCTATATCAACTTTCGAAAATAGATCTCTGCTATGGAGCTGGTGTATTTTTTTTTATTAAACATGCGTATTCAACTACGAGAATCGCTCCGAAAATAGTGGCACATGCTTTATTAAGTTGTCCCAGGATATCAATGGAGTATGTTACTATGATTGAAAACACCTTCCAATAAATCATGCTTATACGCTTGTTTTTGATGGCAACAGTGTGGTAATCTGGCAAAATAATGCCCGGCAGGAAAAGGTGTACAAAAAGCGATGTCTGATTGAATTGACGTGTGCTAAAAATTCAATCTATTGCTATTTATTGGCGCTTGAGTAACACCGTAATTTGCAAAAAAATATCCTTCAAACTTGAGTAATGTACTTCTATAACCTCGTCAGTTTGTGACTTTTTATATGGATGCAATACATAAGACCAAGCGCATTCGAAAATAGACAGCTGTATACAATTACTTTCTCAGATTGATGGTTAAAAATGGATTCGAATGAATTTATCTTGTAGGCTTCAGCGATGACCATCTTTATTCGGGACACGTGGAATAGCGCTAGAAAATTTAAAAAAAAATGTTAATATAGTTGTTTCCATACAAAGTAACATTTAATATTCATTGACCGAGCAGCTAATAGTACTCTCGGTTGAAATATATGAAATCTGTCTTTCAAGAAGTTCAGTAACTGTTGGCGTTCTTTACAATATTGATGAGGGTTTCCATCCTAACCATTTGCTTAAAGTAGTGTAGAAAGTCAACATCTTGATAATGCTATTATTTTTTTTTTGGTGGGGGGACTGCATGTTCTATTTCTTTTACTTGTTGGTGCTATTAAAAGTCCTCAGGTGATACGGTTTTTAGAATTTAGTATATTTATTTGTGATTGCGTAGAACCATCGTTCTTCGAATAATGATCTACGCCAAGAACCACAGGCTTCCCTAATTCAAAACAATTTTAGGAATTGATCTGATAAAACGAGTGCATACTGCTGACTATCAAGATATTTCTGAACAAGGATGACGTCATTGCATGACATTGATTTGAAAGTTTTGATTTGATGAAGCAATTTAAAAACATGACTCACATTTTCAAATTAACATTTTGGTTTTTAGCAAATTTTTGGTGTTTGCCAAATCGAACTCACTGGAAGTCTATTCTATTCTATTATGAAGACTTTAATATTCAATTCATTTATGGCAGTAAATTCTATTAGGTAACTCCAAAAACTTTCTAAATAAGAGCATACTATGATGAATTTTTTTCTTAAAATATTTTTCATTATTAAAAGGAAAGACGAAATTATAATTTTATTAGATATTTTGATCCTTTCTAGCACGTTTGCAAATTTGGTTAAAAATCTTGATTTTGGGGTTTTTTGGGGGTTTTTTTGGGATTTTTTGGGGAGATTTTTGCGTCAAAGGGTGGACCAAAGTTTAGCATTTAGAAATTTAGTTAAAAATTACATTGTTTTTTCTAATAAAATCTTCAGGACTTATTCACGAATCAATGAAATTATTTTGGATTTTTTCTTTTTCAGAAATTCTTGGAAATTTCTCTTTTTTTTACATTTCGAAGAATTAAAATTTCAGCTACTTAATATTTATATTAGTTAAAACAGTATTTCTTGAAGAATTTAAATCACCATTTTTTTTATCAAAAAAAATTTTTGCCGAAAATTCGTCTTGATATTGTTTAAAACCAATAAGAGCGCAGATTCTTTGGATTTTAACAAAAATCTCTAAATATATATCAGGTGAAGCAGATCAGATGTGGGAGCAGTATTCAATGTATGAACGAATGGCAGATTTATAAATATTAAGTTATATTTTGGCATAAAAAATGGTCTAACACGATACAGTGAGTTAATGTCCGAAACAGCTGCAGAGTTTCATTATAATCTTCCCACTTCATGCAGAAAACCTTATCCTAAGAAGATACAATGGTTCATTCCCCTGGAGGTTATCATCAACCACGCTTATGGAAGACAAAATGAGTTACCTGAAAGAAGACCCTGGTAGGTGGGATTCGTAACCAATTTAAAGTTGATCAGAGACTCTAGTGCTTTGCCAAAAAGTGGTAGAAAGCAAATTAGCCGGTACTCGATTCAACAGAGATCTTAAAGATCATAAAGACAGGAAGTACATATGGAGATTTCAAACGAGCTGGAAACCAAGAAACAGCAAGACATTTTTGTAGAATTAAAAGAGAACAGAAGCCAATTCAGGAGCACATTTATTGGGGACTATAGCAGGTATAGCATCAAGTTAACATGCTTTGTGAGGATCTAGTTTAGAAATGATATCATAAACCATAGACGGAATTTATACATATCACTCAATTGAAACTCAGTTCTTAGGGGAAATTCAGGCAAATATCCTCCAGATGAGTCAAGAGTAGACATTGAAGACAATATAGGAGCAAGACATTCTGCTTTATCAGCAGATTTCAACATCTCATATTAAGTTAAGAGAGGTTGAATAAAAGAATTATTATTGATGAAAACAAGATTACAGGGCTGCCATTAGTCAGATGTAACAAACTTGTTAGTGCATTATACGATGCCTTGTTCTGTCAACAAAAGCCAATTTGAGTAAATGTTTACAATTATTACAAGCAGACACAAAAGATTTTCTGTTGTGATCGGATCTATTACACTGATACAGCCGCGAAAAAGTTATTCCTATGTGCTATAGCTGCTGAACAGTTAGCTGTCAACCAACAAGAAGATTGTCGCCTCACGCGGTCTTTCCGAGAAGCTATAAAAGAACCGATGCTAGGTATAAACCAAGAAGAAACCTCTGCAACAAATATCTCATTAAGAAGGGCATGAATATCAATCCAAGGAGATTCTCGAAGGATGTCACGAATAGACGACTTAAAAGAAATATTGACAGATACTACGACGTGATACGATTTGCCAAGCGGGCAGATTTCTGATGCTCGACAAGAGCTAGGAGAGGAGGCAAGCAGGAAATCAAGTAAAGAAACGTGTTTTTCTTAATTATTAGGGAAACGAGTATAGAAATCCACTATTTTACTGAGAAACTAAGCGACTGAAATATCAGTGAGCTAAAACGATGAGATACTAGTTAATATAATCTGCATTAATGTATCATCATAATGGTTTCAGATAAGAGACCAAATAACAGAAACCACTTCACTTGAGAACGTCCAGCATCAGCAACAATGAAAATGGATAGCATATGTAACTCGAAGAGAAAATAATCACATGATCACAAAATCGAACTTCCATACTACATTAAACAAAATTTTAGTAAAGAAACCCCCATCAATACTGGAAAACGAGATAAAAGCTGCTGGACGTCTAAAATCATTTTTTTTTTCTAAAAATTAATTGTTTTAAGAGAAATATATTTTTTTTTAATTTTAACCAACTGCTATACTGGCTGCTCAGTCAATAAATGTCGAATATTTCCTTACAAGGAAACGGTAAATATTACAATTGCCAAAAATCTAAAATGAGCAAAGAATTGATGATAGCACAGCGGGTAGGGGAGTAATGCGTTTCAACAGTGGTGAAAGCGATGTTCGTAAATTCCAATTTAATGAATTGGAAATGATGTTACAATGGTTGGATATCGTAAAGCCCGTGCTTAGTGTCAGGACATGCTGAACAGCTCTAAGCTGAAGGTGATAGTTTACTGGACCGCATGATGGACGGTGACGAGACGTGGTGTTATCAAGGCGAACCGGAAACAAAACGAGACTCCATGGAGTTGCGACATGCGAATTCTTCATTAATTGCAATCGCTGGGGAAAATCCATAGCCAATGGAAGTGACGATGGAGAAAACAAGTAATTATTAACTGAAACATTTCCCCAAAACAGGATATATTGGGTTGGGGCAAAACATTGTTGAATTTTTCAAAAGATGCCGTTTGATCACGTTATTATGCTTCACACATTACTGAAATTTAGAACACAAACACGCTCATATATGTGTATGTGTGTATATATATATATATATATATATATATATATATATATATATATATATATATATATATATACACACATTATTTTAGGATATTATATCAAAACATGTTAAAAAAATGCTATACAAATGCAAACATGTTTCAATGCGTATTAACACATCTAATCAAGCGTTAATAAATAAATCTTTATTTACTATCCCCTGATGAGATGCGTTAATACGCATCGAAACATGTTTGCATTTATGTAGGGATTCATTTACATGTTTTTGGTAATATCCTTAAATAAAGAATATTGCTTTATTTTTGTAATGAGCCCTCTTTTAAGCTGAATATTACGAACGTCGAAATTCGTTCTGCTTTTACATATATATATAAAAACTTGGTAATCTGTATGGGTAGTCCCAAAGAGGATAAAATCCTAAAAGCTCAATGTAAATACAGAGCTAATAATTTAAAGAAAAACAGACATCTTTAATGTTCCATCATAATAATTTCACCAGAGCCCTTTTAAGGGACGCTGGATCATCAGATAACACTTCCAAAAAAATGAAACGAAAGATGAAATGAAAATTCACAATACTGCCCGTCAAAAGTGTGAATTTTCATTTCATCTTTCGTTTCATTTTTTGGAAGTGTAAACTGATGATCCAGTGTCCCTTAAAAGGGCTCTGGTGAAATAAATTGTTATAATGGAACCTTAAAGTGGTCTGTTTTTCTTTATTATATATATATATATGATCGACTCTCCCGTCGAGATTCGACGTATGAGGGTCAAGCAGATCAGTTTCCAGGAAACCGACAGCCCGACACCGGCACATGAGATTTGATTATAGTGGTCAAGGCCTCATGCAGGACCATCCACACTTTTTGGAGGAACGAATACAGAGACCTGGTGCACCGAATGCCACAAGGTTCCCAAACGACCCTCCGCAGGTTTTGAATTCAGAGTTGTCCTTCTCCTAGACCAGTTGCAATCAAAGGCTATAGAACCCAATCTATCCTGCTATTTTACCCATAGCTGGAGGGAGAAGAAGAGGATTCATACCTTTCCCAAGGGTATTAGCACGTAAGTGAATGTAATGGATATATATATATATATATATATATATATATATATATATATATATATATATATATATATATATGCACTAGGTTAAAAGGCGTTCGATCCGGTGGCTTTTAAGCCATGCGTTAATGCAGCTATTTTCACTTTGAAATACAAATAAGAGAAGACATATTTATACCATATTTCTCTCAGTTCCATTTATACAGATGGTGCCATAGATGAGAATAATGTTCGCAAGATGTTTGCTGTGTTTAGAAGTGAAGATTTTGAACTGAAATAAAACTGAGAATGTTCTGATAAGCCCGTCGTGATGAGGACGAAATGGAAACACTGATTAAAAATAAACCATTTTTATTTCTACAATTCATGAAACTTGTGCTTGTATTTTCCTTTCTCCTCACGAGATAGTTACATTCTTTTCCACTGTCAGTAACGTCTTGCGTGTTACTGGCATTAACACATTGCTTGGGGTGACAGGTTTACAAAGTAAGGAACAAGAATCGTTATTGCTTACGGGACATTGCAAAGATATTCGAAATATAACATGATTGTTTTTAGACTTTTACAAAGACTTACATGCAGTAGAGGCCATAATATAAGGAACGGAAACAACAAAGACATAAATATGGGTATTATTTAAAAAGTAATGTATGATTAGCAATGAAATTTTTACCGAATAAAGATTAGGGTGTAATGCATAAATATTACACAAAGTTACACAAATTTACATAATAGTTTGTTTTTTTTTTAAATTATTTCCTTTATTCCATTTAATCTTTATTTAAAAATAAACTATTATGTAAATTTTTGTAACTTTGTATAATATTTATGCATTACACCCTAATCTTTTTTCGGTAAAAATTTCATTGCTAATCATGCATTACTTTTTAAATAATACACATATTTATGTCTTTGTTGCTTCCGTTACTTATATTATGGCCGCTACTGTACATTAATTACTACGATGTTTCAAGATCATCACAGGCAAAGCAAACATTCTAATAGCCGTCATACGTCAAGTTGCTTTATCTAGGGGGATTTTAAGGAAATTGAGCATTACGATCTCCTTCCGGAACATCAGATTTTGAATTCAGACAAATCATATTCTTATTTTGGCCTATTAAGAGAGCAATCGTTGAAAATCATAAATATTAATCAGGCTTACTGAAAAGTCGAGCTAAATTTATGGAGGATGCAAAGTGACGTAAATTAATGTCCTGTAAACAAAAGAGAATATTTTTTAATAATCTAATATTTATATTATTTTAGTTTGATCTTTGATTGATTGAAATTTATGAGCGTCCTTACATATAAAAATTTTGCAAAACAGGTTGCAAGATAAAATAAAAAGTAAAAGGAATACAGTATTAGAACTGAATGTTTTCATAGTGTTTAACTATATCGTGCTCTCTCTCTCTCTCTCTCTCTCTGTCTCTCTCGATCATACACACACACACACATATATATAAAGAATTAATGGTTTTATTTTTAATACGAAATTTGAATTCTTTTAATATGTCCTCCATAATAAAGTTTGAAGTATTATATATATATATATATATATATATATATATATATATATAGAGAGAGAGAGAGAGAGGGGGGGGAGTGAGAGAGATACAGGTAGAGAAACAGATAGATAGATAGATAGATAGATAGATAGATAGATAGATATTTTATTATGGCGTATTTTAAGAGGAATATCCCAAATATGTTTTCTTAAATTAAGTTCTGTCTATTAATATTTTTTATTTCTTTAAAATTTCAGAATTGTTTTGATTTATAGGTAAATTACACAAAATCCATATAAATTTTTAATTTTTTATTATATATATATATATTCAAACATATGCACCGTTTTTGAGAAAAAGATCACCATGTCGCAATTCTCTCCGTCAGCCATTTGGAAACAACATGCTGTACCGCTTGGCATTCGCACCATAATCTACAATATCAACATTTCAGATGTCATTTGGATGTCAATCTAGGGGCATTGCAGAGGATTCGGAAAGAGTTGGATGAGTCTAATGGTGATTACGAAGGTGTTTGGAATGATCAGTAATGATGGCGAAGTTATGCCCCCCATTCATCTTCCCACGGGGTGTAAAACTCAACACGGAGTGCCTTGAGGTGTAATGCTGACCTGTGTCAAAAGGACGGCTGCTGGAAGAACCTATATCTGGTGACAGTATTCTGCACCATGTCACTCAAGCTAGAGTTATGGCTGTCAGACAATTTCTGAGACCAAATCCCCCATTACTAGTGCATCTAATTCCCCAGACTTGCAACCCTCCTGATTATTATATTGCAATGCAGTTGAGAGAGACACCAACAAAACTCCTTGTAACATAAAAATAAACCGAAGACCAGCATTATGGCAGAATTCTCCAAGTTAAACGCCCAGAAAAATTACAGGAAATTCTGAAGTTGACTTCTTTTTATGTAATTTTGATGAATATATCTGTTAACATGAGATGCGAATGTTATTTTCATTCACATATTTCAATATAAACTAGACGAAAATTTGTCCAGGATTGAAACACAACCAATTTTGTTTCAGTCAGAGTTTATCAGCACTATCATTATAGGCCTGCTAAATCTAGCGTATTGTTTTTACGAATGTAAACAAATGACAATCAGCCATAGGGCTCTATTCATTTTAATGAAGAGCTTTGCATTAGCGCAGGTAGCTGTTGTTTATAGAATTGCTGTCTACTAGGACGGCTAGCCTATCCCTTTTGCAGACCTCTGTTCAGGCACATTTGTGGTTGTTCAGCACCACAGAATGTCTATATGGTTTATACTGCAACAATGTCGAACGGATCATATCTACATTATCTGGGAGAAACCACATTATTTGCAGTGATTATCATTCTGAACAAGGCCAGTAAGCTCAAACATGTGATTTCGTTCGGGCTCAACCGTGGGCAGCTTCCAAATAGTTCTACCTAGCCAACTCCAATCAGAAGGCTTGGGTCAACCGTGATATTGTTTTACAGGCATTATGCAAAGGGTTCGGCACGCTGGGAGCATCTACCCTTGCTTATAGCATCAAGAAATCACATTCCTGAGAAATCGAATTCGGTACCGACGGTCGAAAACGGTACGGTCCTAAAAACCGGGTCCGTAATAATAATAAAGTATAAGAAATTACTTTACAATGGACTTTAATTCAATATGCAATAGTTTAAATTGTCTTCGTCAAAATTCAACATGTCATGTTGAACCATGAGATTATATATATATATATATATATATATATATATATATATATATATATATATATATATATATCATCCCTAACCGATAGCATGAATCATGCACAATCTTCATGTACTGAGTATAGACTCACCATTGCGTAATTTAAATCTTAATTAAAATATCTGGTATTATGCATGAAATTCCGAGTCTTGCTGTCGGTAAGGGATATATATATATATATATATATATATATATATATATATATATATATATATATATATATATATATATACGAAAAGTGCTCAATATCCGTAACACATTCAATTGCATGGATACTATTTTGTAGGTTGTAAGCCCGGGTTTTCACCCCTTTGCGATCGTCAAGTGTGAGACCTGGCTTACAATCTACTATCTATGCAACTGTGTGTGCATGCATACACACACACACACACACACATATATATATATATATATATATATATATATATATATATATATATATATAAAGAGAGAGAGAGAGAGAGAGAGATATAGATAGATATGAAAGGCATGTTGACTTTTATCAAGTACAATTGTAGCCATTGTATATTGTATACAGTGTAATCCGGATATAAGAGATTTGTCGTGACCGGAGAATAAGTATCTTATATCCGGGTTTCTCTTATATCCGGGTTTGGTCTATTTTGTTTAGGTAAGTATGGCTCTAATTTGGGACCAGAGTAAGTCTCTCTTATATCCGGGTTTCTCTTATATCCGGGTCTCTTATATCCCGGTTACACTGTATTAAAGTTCCATCTTAGTGAATATTTTATATAGGATTTTCATCAGATTATTGATATTACGTCCGATGACACGAGAAATTGCATTTTTGAAAAGTTTCTTTATTAAACGGCATTATTTCTTGGTTTTTACCGGCATTTTTTCTCTTTTTATACTTTGTTTAGTTTTACACGAATTATTCGTTATGTCTCGTCCGTTTTCCGAGTTACAGTTTCCGTCTTCTGTCAATATCTTTTCGTACTTACTTGATTTCAACATTTCCAATTCTTTGAGTCCACTTGTTTAAAACCATACATTCTATCTCCTTCCTTTTGATGGGAATTCATTTTTCTAGCTTTAATTTATAACCTCGGGTAAGAGTTGCTGCAATTCTTTTCTGTGATTGCTTTCAACGCGGTTTGCTGATTATTGGTTAAACTCGTTTCCTACGTTTTTTCAACACTTTTCAGGTTATTTAAAGCCCTTGAATATGTTTTAGATCGTAATAATTTTTTTCCAAGATGACGATTTAATAATAAAAGTCCTACTAATTAACTGATGGCTGTGAGGAGAGTTGGATTCATACGGTTCCAATGCCATTTTTGCATAAGTGAATATACCGATCTGTCTATATTTATGAGATGTGGTATTATTTACACTATTTACATCATTCGGACTACTGTCTTCATCTTTGTCGCCATATTTATTACAACGTTTTGGCCGTCGTACGCTCCGGCCTTCTTTAGGTGGTTGGAATGTCGAACTGAACCCTCACGGACACATGGCACAGTGGATAAAGGCGTTAGTTAGGTCCAGTGACAGGACCCAAAGAGTGTGAGTTCAATACCCGGTTAAGGCAGTGGAGAACTTTCAGAGGGGAATTAAGAGGAGATAACTGATAACTGACATCTATTAAAACATGGCGCGTGGAACTAGAACAGTCTGCACCCCAGTGAGCGAAATAAAGGGTTCAGTTCGACATTCCAACCACCTGAAGAAGGCCTGAGCGTACAACGGCCGAAACGTTGTAATAAATATGGCGATAAACATGAGGACAATAGTCCGATTAATGTGTAGATATAACGAACCCGACGGGAATTAGAACAATACTTTCCAATTATCAATTCCGACAAATCTATTACACCACCCGAACATCCAAGCTCATACCACCTGGTATTTCCAAGCGGTAACCCATCTAGATATTGATCATGTTCGACGTTTAACCGCAGCTTTCAACACTGCATCATATGTGTCTTATGTTTTTAAGAGTTTGCCCACTAATAATGAATCTTCACATCTTACTGGAAAAGGTAAATATGGTACATTAGAAAAAATAACCTTAAATTTAGAAAATGTTATGCTCACCTCTTGCAGATACTTGTAAAATCATAAATACCTGTGTGTTGTTGCTAATTAGGTAATACTGCCTGATCCTACCTGTCTTGTTATAAGATGTCAGTTTTAATTTTATCTGATTAAATCCCTGATTACATCGTCCACTCGATCTACCTAATGAAAATATAATAATGCAGGAAAGCTGCTGATTGTCAAGCTAATCGCCTTCTTTGAAGGATGACTTTTGTTATCTTTTTTTAAAATCTCGACTTAATAGTGTATGACGATTTACGTGCGCCATGGTGCTCTTTACGCGGGGAATGGCAAACATTATCTTCTTTTCGCTCCAAGGTAATTTAACAAATGAGAACGTTTTAATCGGTCTTGCGAGAAAGGCAGCAGGTGTAAGTGCGGGTTTCGAGACAAACAGAAATGTATCAGAGAATTTGTTTCGAATCAGAGAGGAGAAAAATGTACCTTGTGGTTTCGGGGTTTCGCTTTTGAGTTAGTTTGCTACTTCATTTTTTTCTTTTTTTTTTTAAATTAACATGAACAGAAAGAAAGTATATCGGCCATGAATAAGTATTCTTCAATTGGTTTGCTTATGTTCTCGGCCAAAAATAGCAGTTTCTTTTTTTATTTCTAGTAAGACATTTCATATTAAAACGAAAGTTATCAGTGTTTACTTATGACCATTCTCTACAGTATATTTTTTTTATATTACTTCACTTGGACGTAAGGTGTAACTTGGTGTATAAAAAACATGTAAAGACTTTACTGAGAAAAGTGTGAAGAAAAAAATAGTTAAAGAAAGAAAAGACATAAGATTGCGATTGTCGTTGCATTTACATTTTGGAAGATTATGACTGACTGGGAAGTAAGAAATCAGAAGAAACTTTCACAGGCAAGAAGTGCCAGGAAAATAACCATTAGAATGAGAAATATGGTTGAGTCTTGGTAGTTCAACAGTAAAACTGCGTGACCTTGTTGCCAATCTAGTAGCACGCTTAATGCAGTCGATATATCAAGAAGGAAAGCCCATTAAAACAACTGCCATTAAACTATTTGTAAAAAAGACAGAGGGGAACCAAGCCAGGTCGAATAGAAATCTCGTGATATATAGCAAGAGCAGCAGATCAGATATAGCAACAATATTTAATGCAAGGGCGCATGGTATGCATTATTAAATGTGCAAGATACACTGAAAAGAAAATGATTCTCTTCTACACCAGAGCGAACCAGATTTCACTAGCTGCCAGTCAGTCAGTTATATGCTATGCGTGATACACGATTAGATGATCATGTATCTTTTAGATACATGACTGACGAGGCAGATTTTTTTCCTCCAGTAGGTTGCCATATCTTTCTGCGTTTAGGCTATAGAACCCGGTCTCTCCTGCTATTTAGCTAGATCTGGGGGTGGAGAATAAGAAGACTACATTTCCTAAGGGTATTAGCACGTGAGTGACTGTAACGAATTCGACTGGAATTCGAACTCAGCTCTCTGATTCCTCGGTCCGAGCCTCTATGCATTACTTCACCTAGTTGTAGCAATTGATTCAATATAATCACTCCATTTAATATAAAAAAATCTGGTTACTGCAATATTGGCGCGGTCATGTGTTATACATGAAACTCCAGGAAGTGCTATCGCTTGCGGTTAATATGTATAGTTGATCGCAGGAAAGTTAGCATCGGCCATACTGATGTTAGGCAGAAAAGGTTCTCTGTTGTGGTTAAAAGTTTTCGAGGTGTTAAAATTTACAAGCCATTCCTTTCCTAAGTTAACCCCTAAATGGACGTCCTTTTCGAGCGCAGTTGCCAATTTTACTTTGGCAAACATGTTGTGCTAGCTTTGTTGTCAGCATAAATACCTTGTTTGGAACTTATGACACCGTGAAGGTCGGTAATGAAGATAAGAAACAACATAGGTCCAAGGGTAGAGCATTGTCAACCCCTGCATTAATCTGAAATAATCTAGAAGCGTGTCCGTTCAACTGTTAAAATTACACCTTTAAGTACCGTCTCTAGGTGCGTCGTTAGTGTTGTTGCTCCCATGTCACTAGAAGTTTCGGGTCTAAATAAACAACAGAATCCTTCGATGGGCAATCCGACCGAATAGGATCAGTATTCGGCCCGCACCGACAGTATATAGGGATTTTCCAAGCGTAGCTTAGATGTGGCACAAGGCCGAAATTTGGGGGCACACAGTGAGGATTGAACTCACTACTCAGTCGTAATTGTTCTAGCGAGCCAATCTTGCTAACCATTACACCGCCTCGAGGTGCCACCGCACAGACAGTAAATATTATTTACCCGCTGCTCCACACAGCAAGATGTGGCAAAAGGCCAAGTTTAAAGTGGGGTATCCGAGCCCGTAGGCTCGGTGAAAAATTCCCTATAGACCACGTAAAAACGGAGTCAATTTCCCGAGACGAGACTCTGCCCTTGTCTCGGGGATATCCTCTGACACGTGTCAGTAAGTATACCGCACACACAGCAAATTTGCTACTAGCTTTAGGACGTGCTTGATATAAATTCCCCCAGAAAATGGGAACTAATCAAGTCTACAATTGGGCTATTCGATGTTATAAATCGTGTATGCTTGGTTGTACTGATTTTCCTACATGCGGTCAAGACAAGGTTTTTTTTTCTTAAGAAGAAAAAAAATCAAACTAATGAATTAATAAAATAAAAAAAAGAAAACCGAGTTATTATATTGGATCGTCTTACGACATACTTTTCTTTCTCTTCTTCCGCTCTTAAATTCTTTATTATTAGGTTGGTGCAAAAATAATGACGTAATAATGTCGTATTTTGACGTCAAAAATGACATTGTTACGACATTATTTTTGCACCAACCTAATATTTCTTATTTGTTTTATCATTTTTCTCTTTTTATAACTTTGCTTTTCATTCTTAACTACACTCAAAAACGTTTAAAATAGAGTGATTAAAATGACTTACTCAGACTATTTACAAAAAAAAAAATAAATAAAAAAAAAATCCTATAATACGGTATGAATAAATTTGGGATATTGATTGATAATCAAGAAATTTTGTTTAAAAAGTAAGAGAAATAACATTTAATTAAAATTGCTTAAAAGAAATTAATCAAGATATTTATATGTTGAATACTAGTTAAAAAAAAGAAAAATAATAACGTATAAATTTTATTTAAGATAAGTTACTCCTAAAAATTATCCTTAATGGATGTCGTTGAAAGAACGAGTAAATACGAAAAAAAAAAAAAATGGAAAATGGGTAATTACGAAAAAATATTGCGAGAAAAGAAAAGGAAAGATTACGTGTAAAAATATTTCGTGCAATAAAATGAATCTACTCGAATGAACAGTAAAACGTAAAGATGAAGTCGTTGAACATGCGACTGAATGTAACTATCATCATCAGGCAACTCGAATAATATTTAAAAACCCCATCATTTCTCTGAAACTTGTTGCCATCTATATATACAATTTTATCATGCATATATATACAAATCCATACACACTTTTAAGCTTTTAAAAATATTTAGTGGTGGTTTTTACAACGTTTGTTTATCTGAATTGGGAACGTTCGTAATTTTAGTAGTTTTGGGCCATTCATTAGCCCTATGTATCAACAATCACCTGGTGGCCTTTTCGACGGATTCCAGGATCATTTGAATCGCCTACCTCTTTTTGGTTCAGTTATCCAGAGGCTAGTAAGGGCTGGTATCATTGACTGTCCGGCGAACCCCCTAGAGCCAATCTCGACCGGGAAACAATGAGTACTCCATCTTTTAGTCCTTCATTCTTCTAAGTGTCCTTGATATTTACTGTACTTTCTCTCAAATGCATCTTGCATTTGGTCCTCCCATGGGACAGTTAACTCCAGCAAAATAGTCTGTTTCGTGGCGTCCGAATAAACGATTATGTCTGAACGGAGTTTGGAGGACGATATATGTGTAGGGAATTTCAATTGTTTTCCGAGATCGACTCGCATCTGCCAATCCGACGCGGACGATAACAGTGAATGGGATCCTGCAACCTTCTTACTCGGCTTTGAACCTGCTTTAACGAAGCGGATAGATCTACTTTCTGGGATGAGTTTATTGCTTTGCAAAGCTTTAACAATAACGAGCGCTGTCATCTCTAAAACTTGTCATGACGCCACCGGTAGCGCCTGTTTGTCAGAGCAGTTCTGTATCCCCTCAATATGTGTTGCAGTGATCCCCTTAAGGCGCACTTTGGTGAATCTATTTTCCCCATAAATGTAGGTTAGTCGAGCTTGGTAATACGTCGCATACCATCTGAACCCGGAATCTAGTTCACCTGAAGTCGGTGTTCCAAAGATCTGTCCTCGACACAACACGATCTTCATTATTACACGATTTGTTTGGAACGATTGGATTAAGGCAATACGTTAAACGTCACTGTAGCCAATGAACTTGTGGGGAAGGTCAGCATGCCAAACCCTCTTGAATGATTTCGGGGAAACTAAAGTCATTCATAAGTAGATTATTCACTGATTCCGCACTGTTTTCTCGCTTTTAATAACTCCTGTTAGAGTTAAATTCCCCATGTTTTCTTTCACTCTAACTTTTAGATTAAATCTAGTCCCTCGGTGTTACTATTTTCCTAAGACGTCCTCGTTCACATATTCAGTCAATGGTTTTCTCAGCATTCTTCGGTCAAACTACAACTCTGCGCCTTCAGATTTCCTCTTTTGGAAGGTGATTGCTCAACATTCATTGCCATTTATTGCATCAGCTGTTGGATTGTATATACCACAGCAGTTCTAGTGAATTTTTCCTATTACTTAATACTCTGCTCAGTTTCTGAAAGTCTCTTTCCATAACTTTATACATTTTTAATAGTCTGTTTTTACATTATTCAGTTCAATGTCTGAACCTGATTAATTAATAGAAAAAAATATTTACACTATCTGTCTATATTTCTGAGATGAATACATTATTTACATTATTCGGACAATTGTCCTCATCTTTGTCGCCATATTTATTACAACGTTTCGGCCGTTGTACGCTCCAGCCTTCTTCAGATGGTTGGAATGTCGAGCTGAACCCTTTATTTTGCTAACTGGGGTAGACTGTTCTAGTTCCACGTGCCATGTTTTAATGGATGTCAGTTATCAGTTATCTCCTGTTAATTTTCCCTCTGAAAGTTCTCCACTGCATTAACTGGGTATTGAACTTAAACTTAAACATATTTTCTAAATTGAAATCTGTAAAATGATCGCATCTAGACAAGTTAATGCTTTCCAAATGGATACAGATGAGGTGATATACTATTTAAATTGTTTCTAGCAATGTCATCGCATTTCGTTAATTTAAATTGCGAATATAATTCTCCAATGAAATTTAATCATTAGGATCCCATGTCACCGCCAACTGGCAAAAACAGAACAAATAACTTAGAACGCCATTATTACTCAGTGATTGGGGTTTAGTCAGCGACTTGACAGCTCTTACTCAGCGACTCTTTACTACTCATGGAAGCCTATAGAGTTGCACATACCACCTCTGACGTGAGTCGTCAACCGCCCTGAACTCTTATTAATGACGATATTAAGAGAGTAATGTGCGTTCAGTTTCAATATGGATGACTGGCTCACAACGTTGAAACATTGTCGCGGCCTTGGACACTGTCAGCCACTGCGTTCTACCTTGCCTTCGACAATATAATGGTCATTGACTTTATCTGAAATGTCAGGAAGAGGGAGAAGAAGATGATTCACCCGGTTATATATTATTCTTTTTGTTATTTCCATTTTCCTACAAAGGTCATCTGGCGGCTGTCGCTAGTCATTTTCTCAGATTTCAATAGGATTCTAACTTGTGTTAATTTCACTCGTTCTGTTGCTTCTATTAATAAAATCTTCATTAGTAAATACATATATATATATATATATATATATATATATATATATATATATATATATATAGGATTGGTGTATACGGAATAAATTCCAATAACGAAGAATTACTATTCTTAAAAGAGTGTTCAATACAATCATCTAAGTCATTTTAAAAGATTATTTGGATTGTTACACATACACGATTGATTTCAGTGGTATGGCGTAATTTTTTTTTCTGCTGTATTTATTCAATGATTTATTTGAATTTTTTTTTCCAATTTATTTACATATTGTCTTGTAGTTCTTGTCCTCGTGTTAAGACCATAACACTCTTTAAGCTTCTTTTTTTTATATATTGTATTCGGTAACATTAAGGAAATTCGAAGTGAATTTTTTATTCTATTAAATGTAAATATCCATAAACATTAGCATACAACCAGCAGAAGAATAAGATCGTAATGTACAAGTGGTTAATTGTTTAATTGGGTTTTCCTTTTTACAGCTTATCAACCCTTTGACGGTTGTTATCTATTGTCTTCTTTGTTATTCGTCTATTGCGCTGGATTCTTAATAATGTTTCTCTTTTGTTTTATTCTTTCACTTCCAGTAACCCATTGTGTCTTAGTCGCTTTACTCCCTTGCATGGGGTGATATGATTAAAAAGAAATTCCATTATCGTCACTTTTAATTAATAGATAATTCTAATGTCAAAATTTAACGCGTGCATAATATTCAACAAATTGACTGAAGTGCAAGAATTTTAATTAGAAGAAAATATTTTTAGATTTTAAGAATGTTTTGGGATGATAATGCTTTACTGATATTTCAGATTGTATGAATGTTTTGGGGGTGATAAGGCTTCACTGATATTTCAGATTGTATGAATGTTTTGTGGATGATAATGCTTTACAGATATTTCAGATTGTATGAATGTTTTGGGGATAATAATGCTTTTTCTGATATATCAGATTGTATGAATGTTTTGTGGATGATAATGCTTTACTGATATTTCAGATTGTATGAATGTTTTGTGGATGATAATGCTTCAGTGATTTTTCTGATTGTATGAAAGTTTTGAGGATGATAATGCTTTACTGATATTTCAGAGTTTATGAATCTTTGGGGGTGATAATGCTTTTCTGATATTTCAGATTTTATGAATGTTTTGGGGATAATAATGATTTTTCTGATATATCAGATTGTATGAATGTTTTGGGGGTGATAATGCTTCACTGATATTTCAGATTGTATGAATGCTTTGTGGACGATAATGCTTCACTGATATTTCAGATTGTATGAATGTTTTGGGGATGATAATGCTTCACTGATTTTTCTGATTGTATGAAAGTTTTGGCGATGATAATGCTTCACTGATATTTCAGATTGTATGTATGTTTGGGGGATAATAATGCTTTTTCTGATATTTCAGATTGTATGAATGTTTTGTGAATAATAATGCTTCGCTGATTTTTTCAGTTTGTATGAAAGTTTTGAGGATGATAATGCTTTACTGATATTTAAGATTGTATGAATTTTTGGGGGGTGATAGTGCTTCACTGATATTTCAGATTGTATGAAAGTTTTGAGGATGATAATGCTTTACTGATATTTCAGATTCTATGAATGTTTTGGCGATGATAATGCTTCACTGATATTTCAGATTGTATGAATGTTTGGGGGATGATAATGCTTCACTGATGTTTCAGATTGTATGAACGTTTTGAGGATGATAATGCTTCACTGATATTTCAGATTGTCTGAAAGTTTTGAGGATGATAATGTTTTACTGATATTTCAGATTGTAGGAATGTTTGGGGGATAATAATGCTTTTTCTGATATTTCAGATTGTATGAATGTTTTGTGGATGATAATGCTTTACTGATACAAGCGTTCATTCATAACTTTCCCAGGTGATTTTTGCGTATAATGAAAATAACCAACTCTTCTGGAATTTGAACTCGGCTCACAGATTTTCAAATCCGATCCATATTCCATCACACCACCAGCACTTTCAAGCTTACATCACCTGGCATTTCCAGTCGCTCAACGGTCTAGTTAAGGACCAGGTTCGACGTTGCTTAAAGTTTTTCTTTCAATGTGATATGGATTTCCAGGAATGGGATATAACACAGACCAGAAAAAGATCGGAATATATGATTTGAAGACCGTTGTAATTACGTCAGAGAGACTTGACATTTTAATGATACCTAAGGAAAGTTTGCTTGGCGAATTTGTAAACCACAGGAACAAAGTTAAATTACATGTAACCTTGAGCAAATGGATGACAGAAAAATGACTAAGCGAGATAGTAAAAAGACACACCCCCCAAAAAAAAATGATGGGAAGATAGAGAGAGCCATGACCGCTCACTTGAACACAACACCTTAATAACAAGAAATATCTCTTCACATACACGCAGTCGTCTACCGAAAGGAAGATGTTAGATGTTTAGTTCGATTTCCTCCTAATTCATTATAATCATATCAACTCTTCTTGCTTGAGGGCTTACAGCCACATCACGTTAAAATATCGGTTTTTGTACGTACGATGAACGAAGTTAAGCAACGTAAAATCCGGTCAGTATGTAGATGGGTGACAGCTGGTGAATACCAGGTGCTGTAATCTTGGATGTGTGGATGGTGCAATGGTTAATGTCTCGGAATTGCTAATCGGAGAGCCAAGTTCCAATACTGGTTGGATTTGTTATATTCACTTGCACGCAAATAACCTTTGGAAAAGGTATAAATCCAAATCTTCCCTATCTATAGCAGACTTAGTAAGATCTGTATCACTAAAATATTAATTCTGAAAAAAATGCGTGCGCAATATTTAGATTTCAGCATTAAATAACACATATATGCTGTTATACCCCTAAACAAAAACAATGCAAAAAATTCTGGTTTGCGTGCATTTTCAAAATCTTTTAGAGTAATTTTCCGTATGTGGGTGCGGTGTAATTATTAATGACTCAAAAGCAGAAATCGGAGAGTTGAGTTCGAATTCCAGTCGAGTTGTTTTTTGTTTTTTTTTAACATTCACTTTAGAAGTAATAAAATTGGGAAAAATATGGATCCATCTTGTCTCATCCTCTAAATTTTAGCGGGAGTAGAGTGTTAAATTGTAGGAAAACTTTGCTTTTCTGCCTTAATTGGCAACCAGTCTGGGCAAAGGACAATCCAGACTTGCAAACCTGTTGGGTATGGGCTAACAATACCATCCCGTGATAAAAAGTGCATGCTATGTAAACCGCAACGCTTTTTGAGTCTCTGGGAACGATATTCCAGAGCGAACGAAAGAAGACAGACATACTATTATGATGTCCTTGTACTTAAAAACATTTAATTTTTATGCAGGTTTGTTTGTATGGTTTAAAGCAAAACAATTGCAAACTTCCTACGTGAATCCCTGTTCAGTCATATACTTTCTATATGATCCGGGATCATTTTTTTTTCTCAGTACATGCCTAAATTGGAATTTGATACTTTTCTATATATTGGCAAAGTTTGACTTTATACAATTAGATCAGATGCCCTTACGCCATGAGATTACAAGTGATTCTGTTTCTTTGTTCTGTTACTCTCAGCGCTGCCATCTCTGGATAATTTTCAAAGTTGTTTTAACTTCTGAATAAGACACGGAACTTTTATGTTCGCCAATGATGTTCCTTTGTTGTCTTATTAATGTTTCATCTTTTCACTTGTTGCATGAAACGCCTTCTTGCTGAGCGAAAATAGTTTTCAATGCAAATATGTCCTCTGTCTATTTCTTTCTTTCGCAAAATTTGAAGTTTGGGTGTTGCAAAGTAATTACCATTTTTATTCATGAATCAACTTGTTGAATATTATACTCGCTTTAAATTTTGATCTTAGTATTAACTGTTGGCTTTCAGTGGAGATCAAGGAATATTTTTTTGGATCATGTCACCCCATGGAAGACATTAAAGCCACTAACATACAAGGGGTTACTGGGTGTAAAATATTAAGTAAAAAGAGAAACATTATTAAGGAGCGAGAACAATAGAAAAGTAATCAAGAAGACAGTAGATAAAGATTAACATTGCATTTCATTTTTTGAAGTTCAAAGTTGGCTGGAAAGCATAGAGTCGGAAGGGATTTTCAAAAACGAGAGTTAGTAGAAAGGAAACATATTTTTTTTTCCTTCAAAGATCTATTTCTGGTAATATTTTATCTTCAAAAATGTATCGCTTGTATTTTTTAAAAGTAAAGCTCGTAATATCTTTTTTTCAAAAATGTATTGCTGTTAATATTTTTTTCTTCAAAAACTTATTGCTGGTAATATCCTATTTAAAAAAAAATCGAAACAAAACGTATTTCTGGTATTAAAACCTATTTTTACACTTTCATAGTATTTTGACCCCCGTTTGGTGGTTAAATATTTGCCCATAGCTGGGACCCTAACATGTGCTACTACCCCGGCTCAGGGTGGACCTGGGAACACCAGAAATTAAGAGGTGGTTCCACGCTCCTCAAAACCTCCTGATCAGAGGCCTTGCTTTTGTAGTTTATCGTGTTACCCAGGACGCGGATGTAGTTTATCGTCACACCCAGGATGCAAGAAGTGTTTGAACAGATAACCGAAAATGGAACGCTAAAATCCAAAGATGCATTAGAATATTAAAATATGCATTCCAAAAGCTGAGATAAGTATTAAGAAAAAAATTAATTAAAAACCAAGAAGAGAAAGCTGAACTTCTATGTAATATTAGTCGTTGCTTATGACATTAGATGTTGAATAGTTTTCTCAGAGATGAAACATGGAAACTGTTAGCATGGAAATTACGGCTACATTGAGCCAATTCAACGATAAAATGATGAGACCTAGTAGCCAATCTAGTACTGCGTTTAAATACATAACGTCTACGTACCGTAAAGACGTTTATCTGAACCGTTACCATTCAATTATTTATAGAAAAGGCACAGGGAAGCTACATTATGGTGGTGGGAAAGTGACTGAAACCGAGATGCTAGATTGCTGATTCTTTGAATTTTAACAAGAATCTCTAAATATACATCAGCAACACCATCCATATATGGTAGCAATATTCAATGTATAAAAAAAATGGCAGTCTTATATATATATATATATATATGTGTGTGTGTGTATGTGTGTGTAAGACAGTGAAACACATTTCATATCAGCAGTTTCCTTATTACATAATTCCCTTCAATATTATTGTTCTCATGGTGAATCTCTTTTAAATTATGTCTGCCCTTGTCTTGTAAGAAAATGTCTTATTCTTTTCGGAAGTTTCTTTGCGTACGGTTCTTATAATGATGGTGAACACAATCTCTTCTTTAACTCTATATTCCGATTATTGGTGTTGTTCTTATTAATATGTTAGTCACGTTCATTGACAGAGTTCATATATCTTATGTTCTTGGGACATTTTCAGACAATCCAGTTTTCCCGAAGCGCTCTTTAACCTATGCACCACTTGAGCCCACCTTCTGCTTCTTCTTCTAGCCTTAGCGTGTTGACGAGTGGGCTCACTCTGTTGTAAAAGGGGACACTGGCTTGGTAAATTACCATCACCAGTGATTTAAATGGAATTCGCGCAGTTATTTTCCATATTTTAAGTGGACAATTCATTAATAATGTAAAAGTCAGTGAATTTCAGCTTGCACAACTACCAATATGTTTCTTGAGAACCATCTAGAAGTGGGGTCCGACCGAGCGAATCTAAAGAGCCTATTCGATCCATAAATAAGTTTATACTCTACCGGTAGCTAGGATTCATTCGCCTGAGGCCATTTTAAATCCTTGATCCAAGAAAACGATTGTAAAAAGAAAATAGTTTAAAGTTGGATGACATACTTGGTATTCCTACGAGTGTTTAGATGGGGAGACGCCATTGAAGATCACGACTCTAGATTTTTATCTGTTATGGAGTTGGACAAAATTATGCCAAGCGAGGTCGATTTACACTTCGATTTCATTAATTCCTATACGGAATTTGTTGGAAATGAACTATACCCCAATGCATTTCAAGAGTTTTGAATTACTTCCACATTCTCAAATTTTATGACGGAGATGATATTATCATTCTAAATTCAATTTCCGGTCTGTTTTGCAATAGCATTTTCTATTACAAAAATAATCAAATATTTAAATGACGACTGTCTTTTGACGAAGGATGGTTGAGAAATGACGCTGAAATATAAAGGTTACCGCTTCATCTGCAGTACAAAAATAAACATAATGGCGTTTGTTCGAATCTAGGCATAAGCTCTTCCCAAGTGTCCTAGAAAGGAAAAAAAATGCAAAATGGCACGCAATTTGCTGCAACACAGTTCGCTCCATTTTTCTCCCTTTTCTTACCCTTAATGCCTCCTGACATCCGGAGATTACCTTGCCAATGCCGACCTTTCAGTGATGAGAGGTCGCTCAGATATAATAATGGCCGAAAGGAAATACATTAGGCGTGACGTTGCTAGATGAGACTGACTCAAATGGAAGCGCTTTTGTCCACAAAGCGAGAGTCAATCGCCCGGAAGTTACGAATGCGGGGGCACTCCACAGATTCTGCGCAGTAGATATGACAGAGAACAGTTAATCAGTATGCAAGCTGACTCTTTCGCTTAGTTCTCATATATATATATATATATATATATATATATATATATATATATATATATATATATATATATATATATACAGTTTTTTTCCCAGAATGACTTTCAACGTAAGTGATCTGAATCTAAAATTATCTACCACTAGTTACATACATGGTATTATTTCTTCAATCGCTATATACTTTTTACTTCTTCCCCTTCATCTCACCATTATTATTATTATTATTATTATTATTATTATTATTATTATTATCATTATTATTATTGTGAGAGCAGGACACAAAGAAAGTGTCGCTGTGGCAAAGTATATACGAAGCACAGTATACTTTTTCTTTGTCTTTTTTTTAACAATTCACTCCGAGTAAGGTGATAATTCCACTAAAACGTAAGAGGATACTAGGAGTGAAAAAGAATGAGTGCACTTTAGATAGAATCAGAAGCTAAACCGGAAACAAGGGATAAACCTCTGCTCCTGTTCAAAAGGCAGGAGAGATGCGTAAACCAGCAAATAGCCTAACATATCTACATACCTTTCACAATACTGAGCTGGGAAATAAGCACCTGCATCATAGACAAATTTTCGCTATTTTGCCACAGGTTTTGATAAAATACTTTCAGTTTAGACCCAAATGGACATACAGTCAGGTCGGCTGACCTGCTTGTTCAGAGCGTCTCTGACAGCGGCTGAAGCCAATATCTAGAAGGGATTCCCAAACTGCGTTGCCTAGTAATGAATAGCGGCAAGAATTGAGGAATAAGGGAGCCGAGATCAAATTCCAGTCGGATCCATTACATTCATTTAATTGCTAATACTCTTGGGAAGGGTATGAATCCTCTTCTTCACCCTGCCTCCAGCTATGAGTAAATAGAAGGATAGACAGGTTCTATAACCCGGCGCGAGGGGACTGCTCTAAGAGAATGAAAAATTCTGAATTCAAATCCGGCCTGGAGAGGTTTGGGCTCCTTCAAGCTATCTTGCCCAAGAAATACCATTTCTACCGTGTCTACAGTCGACATGGTACCCCTACGACTCTACGGGTCACGGGCTAAACAAAAACAAAACACTATTTCTTATATTTCATCGTCTCCATTTATTGTTTTAAGCATTGTTACATCTTCATTATATCACGATGTTCTTCCGTGACCTCTTTTATCCCACTTCATTATTTCTTTTTTTATTCATTTACGATGCTGATCATTTTTTAGATTCTTTACGTTCTTCGACACATCCATCTTTCCCTTGCATTCCTTCGTTCCTTTTTACTGTTTTTACTTTATTCTCCATTTCATTTTCCACCATTCTTTTCAACGCTCGTCTTTGGATAATACGATAAACTACACCCGGCAGCAAGGCCTTTGTTCAGGAGATTAGAGATTTTTTAAGAAGCATGGAACCGTCTCTTAATTGCTGTTGTTCCCAGGGGTGGTAACACCTGTTAGGTTCCTAGCTATGGACAAATAGTGAACCCCAAGCAAATAAAAACAAAACATTAAGAAAGTAGGAAAATTCATTTTTATAGTAAAATTACCTACATAGCAACAAATTCTAGTGACTTTACCCAAATCCCTTTAATATCCTAGCAGACAACAAACACGAAAGAAATTTCATGACATTAATCCATATAATATCATATGTCTTAAAAATCAAACTGTATTCCAAAACATAACTTCAACAAAACACCATAGAAAAAACATATATCACCGCCTCTTGTAATTAGGTCAACTTAAACATATATATGCACAAAAAGCTGAGTATCATCTACCATGTATTCAATTGTGAAAGCAGAATAAGATATATCATATTTGTATTACTTCAAAGCTGCCAAGGAAATTAAATGTCGGCATTAAATGACCCATAAATGTGTTAATATGACGTTAAAAAGACACATCAGTCAAATCAATCTTTCCAACCCTTTCTTTCTTTCTTTTTTTTTCTTTTTTCAAATTCGGTTTGATTTTTGCTTTTTCCTCTAATATTACCCTTTTTTTTTTCACGATTCAAACACATTGCGTCCCTCAACTGAATTCGTTGCATTCGGATGGTTGTATCTGACGAGGTAAAAAATTGATAACCGACCTTTTGTTTAGCAGCAGATTTAATGAGGAGGAAATAAGACTTCATAAAAACTCTGAAGCGGAAATGAAAATAAAACGAATTGAATGATCTGTAAATGAAGTTAAAACAAAGTTATAAATAAAACAAGTCAAACACATTTTTAAGCATCAACTTATTTTAATACCAGTCGATTTATTTATCAACTGGTAAGATGATTTCATTCATTATAAGTGTTTTTATATATATACCGGGTGTAACAGCAAAAATGACCAAATCGTGTAACAGCATAATTACCCCTCCTACAAAATCTTTGATATCTAAAAGATCAGTAAACTAATTGAGTTCTTTTTTTTCCAAGTTTTCAGATAAGATGTTTAGCCATATCGATAACATTTTGAGTTAATCAGCTAAAGAGAGAGATAATTAAAATCGGATTATGTCCGACCCGTTGTCTTGCAACTGAACAATGGTGAGAGGAAAAAGATTATTCCGGCCTTCAGTAATGGCACCAACATTCATACTCTGGTTTCCATATTCAAACTACTTTCAAGAATTATCAATGAAACGTGAATAAGTTTTAAAAAAGAGGGAACTGTAGGGAGGAAAAATGGATAAGAAGGTCACAACAGAAATAGGGATCATCATTTCAACTTAGAGCTAAGAAGATCAATTAGAAAATATTCAACTCAATCCATAAGACGTTTGGTACGTGAGAATGGGGTTTCACCTATAATAGTCCAAAGAGATGATGAACATGTCATTTTAGTTTATGATCAATTTCATCGCGATAATTCTGTTAATTATCATTCTCAAAGTTGAGCCCAATAGTATTATTAAAATCTCGGATAATTCCAGTAAGATATCTTTAATCATTTCTATGGTACACCTGTTTAGAGATTAATCTAACAATTGGTCAGTTTTGCTGTTACACGATTTAGATAAATTTGCTGTTACACCTGGTACATATATATATATATATATATATATATATATATATATACAGAGAGAGAGAGAGAGAGAGAGAGAGAGAGAACGCCACATACAAAACGTACCGTCAGGGCAAAACAAATGGAACCATTAATTACTCAGCGAACCAGTCTTTTCGCTTTCAATCATCGCCATCATAAACACAGAAGTGTCACTGAGTCAGCTGACGCATCTCTTCTGAACCTCTATAACATGGCAGCTAAAAGTGAAGAGCTGACTTGCGCGATATGCCACTGCTATATCCTGTAAAGAAAGTCGATGTGATTCGAACCGCGATCGTTCGTTATCACGAAAAAAAAAATGAAGTCGATCGCTCTTGCTATCATCATGAAGGCCCCAGGGTTAGCCACTTCTCTGTGTTCATTGTGCCTTAATAATCACCATCAAATGCTCCATGTATGTCTACTCTCTTCCACAGTTTCATTAATTCACTGGTAGTTCACGTCGTCTAACAACCTAGCCGGTGTTCACACTAATTCAACAGATGTCCCAGGAGAAGTTTGATTCATAAGCAATTTCATTTTAGGGGAACGAATTGAAGTGATGAATGTATCATTAAACATCTGTGGCAGCTAGGAATAAATTCAGAGTGAACTTACTTACATTACAACACTGGTTGTGTATACAAAGGATTAGGCAAAAAGAATATTGTCGTCGTATTAACGCAACGCTGCATACAGCAAGTGTAATGTAGAAAAGAATAATCTTGTAACTCGTCTATTATTACTTTTTCAATGAATGCAAAATTATTTCACGGAGAAAAAAGTCCCTCATGAAGACCAGACATGATTGTTCATTGAAAAATTTTTCGCATCAATACCTGTACAATTTTTCTCAATACGTATCAGACAACTCCTGAAATATGTCAATAAAAATCACAAATAATGGAGAACATAACATTGAATAAAATGTAGTTGTACTTTATTTTTTAACGAATAAAAATGACAAACAAAACATATTTGTAACTCAAACTCATACATTTAGACATATCAATAACGTCAAGAGACTATGGCACTACTTATCAATACCTTTGCAAACTAATATGCTTGACATTTGGCACGTCAGTGTTGCTGGATTTCTTACGGAATGCGACTTGATTCTCAATCTCGGTTCAGTGGTCCGGAAATTGTCTTGTGCATTTTATGAGAACAAATAAAGGAAAGATTGCTTTTATAGCATGTGGAATTGTATCAATTTACTGCAATGCCCCCAGAATCTACCAGCAGCTCACGTTGATAATGCTGAATGTGGTGACGTTAACTGACCTACAAGATATT
>OZ010583.1:102968771-102976271 GCA_963932145.1 Acanthosepion lycidas
TTGTCACACGTATTAGGGGAATATCAGGCTGCCAGTTTAAATTATAACTCTGAAAGGAATAATAAAATCAGGGCATGTTCCCGAGTCGGAGATACCCACTACAGGATGGTCTGCTTTGTTAGCTATCCGATGACGAATCCATCATGACATCATACCAACAAAGAGGGCAGCACGTAAAAATGTTAAATCAATGCCATTAGACACTTGTTAACTCTTATAATTTACAAGTTTCTTAGTTCTTAATTATTTCTGGATCGACAAACTGATTGCCTGATTACTATTTTTACGTTGCATTTTATTTAAACCAGAAAATATTTTTTAGATTGTAAGCATTTTGGGGAGGGATAATAATGACTTGCTTATACAAGTTCTACCCACAGCTAAGTTAATAGGAGATCGATTGTTATCTTTCCCAAGGTTAGTTGCACGCAAATGATTATAAAGAAGCGGACTGGAATTGGAACTCTGTCCTCCAATCTCCAATTTCGAGCCGTTAACCATTTCCTACCTGCATATCTAAGCTTACAGCATCTGGTATTCCCAAAGGGTCACCCATTTAGGCAACAACCAGACTTGACGTTGTTTAACGACGCTGATTGTACGAAAACTGGTGTTTGAACGTGATGTATATTTCTGGGCGAAGATGTACAGTGAGTGACAGTTATCATGTGACTAGATGCGTGTCTTGTCAAACAAGGAGCTGCTAGAGTGACACAGAATCACCTCTTGTAGAAAAAAACGTCCCATTATCAGACCCTAATGCAAAACGCCCGAAGGAAATATATATGCTGTAAGATTTGTAGATCGCAAACCCAACTAGGCTGAGTGATCGAGATATATCCAAGATACTGAACTCCTTTACAACTGATTACTTACATTAGGTGACTGAACATGCATGAGTTAATGAAACAGACATGAGATAGACTAAATATCATTCATCTAAGAGCCTTATCTTACTATATATGGAATAATGTCAAAACGGAACATTTACACAGGTTTCAAGGAAAAATATTGACTGAATTCATTAACACATTGACTGCCAGAGATCAGTTACGAAATCTGACTTCAAACCCAATCTTATAACAGCCAAATTGGGCAATAGCTCTTAGGAAAATGAGTCATTGTGTCTTCTTGCATTGGCATTTTCAACTGATATTAAGTGGAAAAAAATATATTGACACAATATATCGGTTCTTGACCCTTTCTGGTCTGATTCTACTGTGCACTCTATCTGAATTTGAATTGATTGGCCGGACGCAGAATAGGTTTCTGAAGTCCGGTAGCTTTGATCTGTTTTTCTAGTATTGATAAGGTTTTCCTTCTTAATTTGTTTCAACTTGTGTGTAGCGCGAAAATCTCGATCATACCATTTTTTGCCATATTCCCTTTGAGCTGTTGCTTGTGATGAAAGTCCGCAAATGTTACAGTTTTTGTTATCTGGTACAGTTCATTTTGATTCTCTAGCGCCAGTCCACAGGTTTCGACGTGGGATCCACCGTCTTTATCCAGTTGTTGTAACCATTGATCTCAGAAAGCCGTTGTGTACAGCTGACAGCAAAAAAAGAAAAAAGAAGAAAAAGATACATAAGTGGAAGATGAAGAAGAAAAAGAAAAAATTCGGTAAATAAATAAAGTAGATGAAAAAAGAAGTCTGAAAGAAAAAAAGACGAAGAAAAATGAAAAAAAAAATAAAGAGTAAGGAAGAGTAAAAATAAGAGCAAAAGAAATAAAAAAAGAGATGAAAATATAGAAAAAGAAAGAAACGAAAAATAAGGAGTAAAAAAACAAAAAGCTAAGAAGTAGATGAAAAAAAATATGCAAGAAAAAAAAAGAAACATAGTCATGAATGAAGAAAGCAGAGATCACCCAGTGAGAAACGATCTCACTACTCTAGCGATACAAGTTTGCTGATCATTACACTAAGTGAAAGTACCTAGAGACATATTCATAAGTAAATCGTGAAGCGTATTCATTTGTTTTAACAGGTTACTTATTGTCACTGTGATTAAAATTTTGACTGAAGAAATCAGTTCAATGTACTTATGTTTAATATTTGAATGTTTACAATGAAAATAAATATGAAATAAATTTATAGCATTTTACCAACATCCCATCTTATATCCACATGTTTAATTTCTAATTAAACAGACCTAGAAAAATATTTCAGATGTTTCATGGGAAGATTTGTTTAATTTTGACTTATCTTTGTTGAATCCAAAATAACACCTATATTCCAATATTAACAGTCATTTTATTCTTCACCAGAATGTAATGCCCTACGTAAGAAATGGTCATGGTTGAGACTCTGTTAATTCTTTTTAATCATTTCCCTCCCAAGTAAGGCAATAAAGCCAGTAAAAAAATATTAGAAAAATAATATTAAGGAGAGAGAACAATAAAAGAACATGAATTAAGATAACGGTGGACATTACATTTAAATTAAATTATCATTTGAAATTGTTATATAGCGTTCCTATGAACACTTGGCAACCTCTTGTTGTTTCGAACTCTATCTTCGGGCAGAGAGGAAACCTGACGAGGCTATGCGGAAGGGAGGCTATGTACCATCCGAGGAGGTAAACATATACCCCATTCCGCATATGCGGGTTTACGGGCAATTTTTGTCCGAGACAACTGATTTGGATTTCCCTACATTAACTTTGGCCTTGTGCTACATCCTACCCCACAGGGAGGCAGGTAAATATCGTAATATGCTAACTTAGTAGACCACCACTAGCAGTGGTTTACCTACTTCACGCCGCTGGCGAGTATTGTATTTTGTTGGTGTTATAAAGATTACCATTTCGTTTCCAACCTCTGTTTTGGTTATTCCTCATTAAGTAACCCTTTTTAGGGTTAAAACAGAAACTTCAATAAGGGCGAAACAAAATATAACTTCTGAAATAGGAAAAAAATAAGGTAATCAATGTTTAAACTAAATTATGTCACTATTTCTCTTGAAAAAGATTGATTCATACGAAGTATTAGGTTGAGTCCATCCTTCAAATCTACAAATCAATCATTTTCCTTGCATTGAATACTGCTGCCATATAAGGCGCAGAGACGCTGCTGTTCATTTCGAGGTCCTCGACAAAATCCATAGGCGGTTATACACGTGTTGTGGCTCCTCTCTGTCACTTCTCCAAGTATTTTCATGACAACTGCTCTAACGAGCTACTTTTCCAGGTTCCCATATTACATGAATTTGAGCATGCTAGTAGGTTAGCATCTATGTCCCAAACTTTCACTGTCGAAATTGTTAAATATAGCCATCTCTTCTGCTTTAACAGCTTCTTCTCTCGCACTTCCCGACAGTGGAACTCCCTTCCTCTTACTTGCTTCCCTGTTAGCTTTAATCTTCAAATCTTAAAGTGTAATGTCAATCGGCATCATCTGATGCCTTGATCCTGACACGCGTCCTCCTCCATTTTCTCGAACACCCTCTTCACTCTTGCCTTCACTCTTTGTAATCCCTTGCATGTTAATGACATTCCCGCCTTGCTTAGGGTGATATGCATAAAAATAAAAAATTACAAATCCTAACTACCAGTCAAATTAGAGGTACGCTGAGTGATTTTATTATATGGATGTAAAAGGCGGTGTAGAATATGAGGATATGTAGGATAGCTAAAGGTTGACCTAAGATTTGAAGAAATTACAATTACCATGATCAGGAAAGCATCGTGTTGGTGGGCTTTTCCCAAAAGTACCCGTTCTCACAATCTGATTCTTTGGAACGGAGTGATAATGAACCTCACTTACCTGTCACCAAAAAGTGCCTTAAATTATTCAGTTCAATACTACTGTATCGACTTATTGCTTATTCTTTGCACTTACTGTTTTATTTTTTACTATTGCTTACAGTATTCCTAAAATAAGCCCTTATTTCTGGCAACATCTTCTAAAGCGGATCCAAGAAATCAATAAACTTCCATACACAAAAACTAAATAATTAATCATTAAGTCATTTTCTTTTTCACTTGTCCGAGTGATTGGAATAATTCCATTAGAACATAAACCAACAATTTGTAGATAAATATCCTGACAGATAGTTTTTAACGTCAAAGGTTGAACTAGTGGCCAAAAATAAAAATAAAACATCAATTTTTGGAGCGAAAGCCGTTTGACTTATTGATTCTCCGTTGTACCCGAGAAACGGAACAACATTAAATCACTAGTAACTTGATTTTTAAAAATAATCTCGAATCACATAGCCATTTCAATGACGTCACTTAGAACAATTCTGATTGGCTGAAAAGAGAAACGTTCATTTTCGACCAACCAGTAACTTCAACAGATGAATCATTAGAATATTTCGACGAATCGATGTGAAGTGAGGTTGCTTAGTATATACTTTTGATATTTGAAGAGTGAATAATTATGAGTGAGAAAGGAAGATAAAGAAAGAAAGGAAGAAAGACAGAAAGAAAGAGGGTAGGTTGTAATCAATTATTTAAAGTTTTAAACATCTTTTTTTACCATTTACTGTCTTTTCCCGTGAAGCTTAAAATTAAAACAAATAATGAGTTGTATAATCAATTAGTTCTCTTCGGACTACATAACAGTTATTGGCGTGGAAATTGGAACTGCTAAGCCGAGTTCAAATTTAAACTGAGTCTATTTTGTTCATATTGCACAAATGATATTATAAAATGCATGTAAACTCTCCCCCTAGATATAGGTTAAATATCAGCGCAGACTGGGAGTTTTAGTCTTGGAAAGACAATCATTCTACGAGATGGTCGACCGTCCTAAAGAGGGATGGGCTTTGTCAATCTACCTTGCCCTAGACAAAAGCAGTACTGCTATATCGGCATTAAATGTATTGTGTCAACAGCCCTCATAGACTACAGGATACCTGATATATATCCTGAAAATTAGTTTATTCAATATTAGTGAAAAAATGAAAAGATATGACAAAATTAACAACAAGCACGAATCGATTAAATTAAATTTATGATAATAATAGAAATGAAAGATTGTGACATTGAAGTGTAGAAAAATATATATAACTGGGTGGAATCGGTGATCTGCTTGGAAATGTGAAAGTGACAGAGATTCGACCATCTAAACTATAATCTGTATTAGAGAGAAAATAAGTTTAGTACTTTAAATTAAACGAGCCATGGTGAAAAAATATATTTCTCAGATTGTCCGTGTTGCTGTTTTATAAGACAACAGTGTAAAATAATAAGAAATTAAAAATTGAAAAATGAAACCACTGATATTAATAATGATATACCTGGTAGGGAAAATTAAGAAAAATCAAGCAAGTTGAACCGTTGAAATTACGGAATCTTAACTTGATTTGTTTCTCATCATTATCGGTGAAGGAACGTTTGAAGAGCTGTCAGTACGAAGAATACTCGAAACGATCAAGCTGCCAGTTTACTACAATCAACAAGAATATTGAGAAGATCGCAGGAACATTGAAGAGACAAGATGTTTTATTTGTAGTGTCCATTACTGGCGTTGGTGATCATGGCTCTCCACAATATCCTATTCTTTATAGCTCTTAATAAATAGTATTTTTTTCTCCTAAACCCTATTTCGCTATTCGTTTGTTCAATCCCGTCAGGTAGGTAATACCTTGTTTTCTTCTGTCCCTCTTGCCTTCAATCCATCCTGTTGGTATCAAATTTTCCAAGCACTTTTTCCTCATTATGTACTCTAGAAATTTTAACTGTCCTTTTCTGTTATTAAGTGTCCTTTTTTGTTTCCATTTTCACTAAAACTTCGTTGTTTCTCACATGTTCAGCATCCTTCTGTAAAACAAAATTTCTGTTGTTTCAAGTTTCTTCTTAATCAAGGATGAGATTGTCCAGCTTTCACTGTCATATAGGAGGAGGAGGGATGATATTACGTAACAGTTACATACTCGTTTCTTTATTTCTAACGAAGTTTGTCCGTTTCTTAATAATTTTCTAATCTTTTGGAAGTCATTTTTTACTATCCCAATATACCTTCGGATTTCAATGTTTCTCATTCAGTCTTCTGTCAAAACACTTAATGAAATCTCCAATTTGTAATTTGCATGTTGAGATGTTCTTTTTCCTAACGACCAAGCATTCTGTCTAATAATATATTGGTATACTGAAACAGGTAAGTGTACTTGGCCTTCAACCCTATTCACACGCTAATCCTCAGAAATAGTAATAATAATAATAATAATAATAATAATAATAATAATAATAATAATAATAATAATAAAAGGGCTTTATCTATGTAATTTCTTTTTTTTTTTTTGTCAGTGGAAAGTGTCATCCTGCCATTTCTAACCTTATGTCCCTAGTCGGGACCCGGAAAGAAATGTGTAAACGCCAGAAATAAAATAAAATAATAATAATAATAATAATAATAATAATAATAATAATAATAATAATAATAAAAACTATCTTGACTGACAAGCATTTGGAGAGAAATCTCCCTGATATCACACATGTGCACAATTGCAGTCATGGCTGTATCCTGCTAAATGTTTAGGCACTTTCAAATAAGAATATCGTGAAAACGGAGCAGTTAAACATATACAGGTACCAAGGTCTGAAAGGATAAATCAGAGAAATGTACCAAACGTCAGCTCAAGTTCTTCTTTTGTAATTGGCACGCTCTAGACTATTTACATGGAACTTTCTGCTACCTAGAACACCTTGGGAATACCTGACATGATTGGGAACGGCCAGGTTGTAGCACTACCTGGAACAGTTCATCTGCTGAAGAAAATATTGTGTCTCTTAGGTGCTGATAGGGACTGAGATATGTGTATCTTCACTCGGACGAATCACCTAAATCTGGGAAAGGATATCAAATCAAATAATAATAATGATATACCTGGTAGGGCACATTCGGGAAAATCAGGCAAGTCAAATGAAGTTGTCGCATTTTTAGTTGGAGAACTTGGGACTATTTTCTGGAATTGTTCTGCTTCGCAAGACGACTTTGGGATGCCTGACATCATTGGGAGTGCGCGGTTGGCAGCGATTCTTGAGATAGCTCATGTGCTAAGGAAAATGTTGTGTTTCTCGGCTTTGGGTAGGAACTGACATATATGTGTTTTATCACGCGGACGAAACATCTAAATGTCGGAGAGGATATAAAATAATAATAATAACAGTAATAATGGATTGATACTAGAAAGCGAACTAAATAGGGGCACTAAAACGAAGGCTATCAAAACCTTAGCTATACGCGTAGAAACATACAACTTCAATGTTATTAAATGGAAGTTGAATGACATTAAACGATTATACTGAAGACAAGAAAAATGCTTACCCAAATGAGGATGCACCACCAGAAATCAGATGTTGATAGGCTATATTTACCAAGAGCTTTAGGAGGCCGAGGTCTAATCCAACTTGAACAAACTCTAAAACCTACAGCAACTGGACTGGAAGCCTAACTCACAAAAAATAATGACGCTCTGCTTGAAATGGTAAAACAACAAATACACTCCATCAAAAAAGAAGATGCACTCTTCAAGAAACAGCTTTATATACCTGA
>OZ010583.1:102981271-103018771 GCA_963932145.1 Acanthosepion lycidas
GCTTGAATGTCATTTAGAAACTTCTCGAAAATGTCGACATCTGGCTGCATTTGTAATTTTAGGTGGACGACCTGAACGTTTTCTGGTGTCATACAATTCAGGATCCTTTCGATAATTTCTTACAACACTTCAGGACCTTGACGATTCTCTTGCAATGAAACTTATAGATTTTCCCTCCAGTTTATAGGCAGGAATTTGCTTTTTTTTTCATTTTCATTTAGGGAGATCTAGATATTTTGCAGTAACTGTATTCAATTACAAAATGTTTAAATACGAGACACGTGGCTTAACATCAAGATGAGAGACTTTTTATAATCTGCGCATGCATTTTATTCTTCCTTTGGCATTCTAAATTAAACCTGATATGCAAATTTTCAAAAGTGTTTTATGATTATTTCCACCCTCGAAAATGAAGTTTCGTTAATAACTTTTGTTTTGGTGGAATTTTGTTATAAAATCGAATATGTATACTAAAACCCAACGTATCTAGGTACCAGATACAAATCTTCAGAGGAATTTGTGCAGTAATAAGAAAATGTTTAACAATTTCATGGGGTGTTTTATACTTATTTCCACCACTCTATCTATCTATCTATCTATCTATATATATATATATATATATATATATATATATATATATATATATAAAGTAAACAATGAAGTCAACACTCAGAGACGAGAGGCCGGACGTATGCGTCTAGCATGAAACAGCCAGTTGCCTCTAAGTGTTGACTTCAATGTTGACTTTTATATTTATATTTACATAAGCTCTATCTCTGATTTTGAGCACTTTATCCCATAAATATAGCACACCGTAAAACTATATTTCTTATATATATATATATATATATATATATATATATATATATATATATATATATATATATATATATATATATATATGGGCAGGAATCTTTCTTTTAAACATTTGGTATTAAATATGGCAGCTGCTACAGTAATTCAGCAACTAATAAACTGTTGCCATATATGATCTGGTGGCCCCGCTGTTGATGTTGAGGTTCTCGACAAAATCCAAAGCTGGATATGCAGTGTGATCGGTCCTGACATGGCATCTCGACGCCAGTCATTTTTCACAGATGTGATGTGGCTTCCTTCTATCTTTTCTACAAATATTTGCATGGCAAGTGCTCTGACGAGCTATTTTCACTGGTGCTCTGACTGCATGAATTTAAGCACGCTACTAGGTTGTTATCTCGGTCTCACTCTTTTGCTGTCGAAACTGCTAAATATAACTGCTTTTTCCTCTTCAACAGCCTCTATATTCGCTCTTCCCGACAGTGGAACTCCGTTCCTCTTATTTGCTTCCCTGATGATTATAATCTTCAGAAAATCAAATGTAATGTAAATCGATATCTTCAGATGTCTTGATCCCCATTCTTCTTTTTATCATTTCCTTACCCCCCCTATATCCAGTCTTTTCTCTTACTTTCACTCTGTGTAACCCCTTGTGTACTATTGGCAATCCTGCCTAGCTTGAGGTGAAATGCTTATAAAAAAAAAGTGCACTTCTGTACTCTAAATAACATCTGATCTCTGCATCAACGTAAGCGAAACTTAATAAATAACCTTTACTCTTAAAAAAAAAAAATCTTCCTAATATTGATGTCTTCAATTGCGAAGTTGTTCCGCAATGATTTAATTTGGTTATTTCATTATACGGGTGCCACTGAAATACGCCTCACGAATTGAACTCTGCCAGCTAGATATTTTACTGAGCAGATACGTGGGAAAATGTGAAACTTTTATCAGATAATAAAAAAAAATGAATCACTGGAAGAATCAAATTAAAATTCCTAGGCACGATATTTTTTCCTCTTCAGAGCACGAAATATTTAAACGGATGTTTGATTGTTTGTTTTTCCGGGTTGTTTTTGTCACTCTTAACCACAAATCTATTAAGGGCTTAGTTTCGATTTTAAAATGTCAGATTAAAATGGAAGAATAAATAGGAAGGATAAAAAACGTTGAAGTGTGAAACAGTTAACGTTAATAACTATCTACGATTTTCATGATTAATGAAAAAGAATGATATACAATAAGCTTTAGTCAAGAATGGATGTGTAGGGAAATATCATTACTTGATGTCCGTCAACATGTTGAACGAGTATGAAGATTATTGAAAAGTTTGATCTGCCATTATGTAAATGAAATCTGCGCCCAATAATGTATGACAGGCCTGAGTGCAATAAATGCAGGTGAAGACGCTCCCCCTCGATGCCGCCTTGTTCTTTTCTCTACATCGAGCACGCTTCTCCGACGGTAAGCCTCCGTTTCAAATCTCCTCGTTCGCGTCTCTCCTTACCTCCTATATATATCTATCTAGCTAGCTAGCTATATATATATATATATATATATATATATATATATATATATATATATATAGGAGGTAAGCCTATATCTTCCTCTCCTCGCAAGAGTACCCGGCGTGTTTGTGTGAGTATATATATATATATATATATATATATATATATATATATATATATATATATATATGCGCGCATACATACACACGCACACATACGTGTATGTGTGTGTGATGTATCTTTATTGATCAAACATATTTATATCAATAGCTGTCTATATTTCTGAGATGAGGTATCATAATTATTTACATTGTTCGGACTGTTGTCCTCATCTTTATTGCAATATATTCTCGACATTTCGGACGTTTTACGCTCGGCCTTCTTCAGGTGATTCTTAAGCTTATAAATCCCAGACATTCATCCACTGATGTCCACAAGGACACATGGCCCTGTGGACAAAAGCGTTTATTAGATTCAGTGGTTCAATACCTGGCTACTGCAGTGGTGAACACAACCTTGGAGAACTGAATTAAAAGAGATAGCCGGAAGAGGCATGACACGTGAATCTAGAACAATCTTCACCGGTGGACGAAATAAAGGTTCACTTCGAAATTCTAAAGAATGCTAGAGGGTACTAAGATATAGTAATAAATATAAGGACAACAGTCCGAACAATTTAAATAATGCAGATTTGTACGACTACATGCTTTTTTTACCGTTTACCTTTTTTTTTATTTTCATAGATCTTCTCTTGTTGATATCAACCCCACTTGAATTCACAGTCCAGAAAGTTTTCTATAATCATGACCACAGTCTTTCCTGATAACGCTGGCACATTAAAAAACCTGCAACTCTATGAAGATGATTATTTTAATATGTATCAGTACAACACCTGACTGACGTCTTTCCCGCTCATGTGTCAAATATAGCATATATCAGATTTCATAATCCCATTCAATATTTTCCAAGTAAATCTCGCCGTAATTTTAGGATGTATTCATATAATAAATATATAATGTGAATGTTGACATGTAATAATTTTTTTTTAATATTTACTATAATTTATACCAAACAAGTCTGTTAATTTATTGAGTTTACCAAATGGTTCGAATTTATTACGTCCATTTTCTACATGGTGCGGCAGAAATACTTGGCATATTTTAAACTCTAACCTTTGTTGTGCAAATGAACTTAGCCAGGTGGTAATGACGTTTCCTTATATCTAATGCCCAAACATTTCTTTTTGAGATATAATCAGTTGCTATTCTTGCTTATAGCGGTGTACATCGTGGGTTTGCTTTTGAAACGATTGTTTTCTAAGATTGGTATCTGTAATTTCAGCACATTGATTTTTTCGCGCTTATTTCAAGTCACGTTGGAATGATGCTATTCCGGATAGAAAATGGGTTGAACATTTCAGAGCCACAAGTCCAGCGCTTAAAAAGAACCACCTGGGAAACCTCGAAGCGCACAAAACTTCGGAAAATGAAGAACAAGAAATCTTTGGCAATAGTGTATGGAGAATAGAGGTCACCATTTGTAGAATGTCATTTTACAAAAGAAATCAATAAAAAATTATTTCATTAAATGAAAACAAAAACAAAATGTACTTACAAGTTCTAACGTAAAAGTGTATATATATATATATATATATATATATATATATATATATATATATATATATATATATATATATATCGGTCGGAAGATAAAATAGCAAAAGAGAAATTCTGGAGAATTTCGATGACTGGAAAATAATGATGGAACTTAATAAAATTTGAATGGATCGTGGAATAATGAAAAATATTTTCAAATCAATGATAAGCTTACAACAAGAAAAATATTTTTTTAAATACCACAAAAAGTGTGAAAATTTAAATGTGTAAAATAAGCAGGAACTTCTTATTGACCAACTAGAAAAATTTTGGAACAATCTTTCTTGCGAATGTAAACAGGGAAAAGATGCTGAAGATAAAGAAAAAAAAACAAAGAGAAACAGTCGTTAAAGACATGGAATTAACAAAACTAGCAGTATTAATTAAATGCCATGGAAGTAAACACTTAAGTTTAAGCAAGCATTAAAATAAAAGAAGAAAAACCTGATTTCTCAACAATAATTTTTAACGATAAATATTGATGTTTAAAACCCTAATGGCTAGAATAAAGACTGGGAACCTCAGGAATGTATTAAACAAATATGACTCAATTTATTGGAAACCATGCGTCAAAATCACTACCATAATCAAGAATATGCAACTGATTTTCCTTACTTCATTTGAATATTTTAAGTACATTAGCGTTCTCCCCTTACTAATTATTCTAAAGTAATGCATTTTATTAAAATAATATGGCTAGTAGTAATATTATCGCCACAGAAGCAAAAGTGTACAGATATTGTTCTAATCTGCTGTGTTAAATTTGGATTAATGTCCTAGGCAACGGCAAGTATATCTTTCTTCTTTTGCCATCTATGGGTTAAATAGAGGGCCATGCTTGACGGTCAGTCTAGGAGAAGAAATAATCCGATTTCAAAATCGCAGAGAAGACAACAGAAAACTACTCGACTATTTTTTTTCTTAAGAAACCATTGCAATTATCAAATAATTTAGAAAATGAAAGACAATGGCAAATAATCATTCTTCTTTCTAACGAAGCCAAAACAATTCAAATATAATACAGAAAAGAAATCTATGCAGCGACAAATTCCACTATATCCTGAATGCTGAAACTTTCTTCTAAATTCGAATCCGTGGATGAGGCAACACGAAACCATTTCTTTATTTTTCCCAATTCACAGATATTAAATAAAAAGATAAAATAGAGAGCCATGAATATCTTGAACGCAGAAATACTCTTCTGAATTCAAAACTGTTCAAATAGCAATAGGAAATCTTTTTTCTATCATTAGTAAGCAGTCATGGAAAAATATCTATGGGCTGTCATGATCCCTTAAGTAGTGAAGTTAGAAACGCTATTCTGAATTCACAACCGAGACTTTTCCAAGAAATCATGGTTTTTCAGACATAATAGCAATAACGAATACGTGGAGAACTAAAGCCAACAACGCCCTGAACGGACATGGCATATAAAAATATACTTAAAATTTTAGAAAAAGCGGTGGCGCTTCGTCTTGTAGTCATCGTTAGCGAATGTATTCTGGTTGGCTATTTTTATTAACTCCGATAGTCACTGTGTGTTTCATATTATATTTAACATTCGGTAACCTAACAAAACTTATGGACATATCAAGTTGAACCAGCTGACCTAGTTCTTCCACCGAAGTTAAGCAGCATTACGACTGATCAATTCCCAAATGAGTGACTACTTCGGAACTCCAGGTTCCGTAAGCGTCTTCCATCACCCATTGGGCAAATTCGGTAGGCTAATGGCACCTTCCTCCCCATGAACGGCAAAGATGGAAAGATTGGGATACAACAAAAGATTTTCACAGGCTGAATAAGAACACAACAATGGTTGAAACGTCATAAAATCAACCATCCTAATCAACATCGGTTGGTTAATACCAATTTCAATCTAAAAAAAAAAAACTTCGTATATGACGCGGATATCATTTAGATATTGCTTTAATGGAACGGTTATCAAGTTTTTGCGATTGTAGAATTTTTGTAATTTTGACCATATGATTAAAAATGTGCATTAAAGGATATATCTCAAACAATTTACTCTATTTACTTTGTTCGTATTGTTGTTTTCATCACTACTGTTACATTCACGAGATTGCGGGCCTTGTACTCTCCGACCTTCTTCAGGTGATATTTGCTGGACCTTCCAAACACTTTATTTAGTCCATGGGAGTTGATTGTTCAAATTCCACATACCATGCCTTTGAATATCTCAGTTTTGGCGGTACAAGACCCGCTTGATAAAAGCGTTATTTGATTCAGCTAAAATGTGACTTGACCCAAAGTGTTGTGAGTTCAATCCCTGGCCTCAGCATAGAGAACAAAAACTTGGAATGTTATCAAGGTGAATTAACTAAAACTGATGTTACAAACGTATTAGACTTTCTTTCTTTGACAGCCATCATGAGCTGACCTCCAGGACGGATTAATGGGTTAACGTCTTCTATAGACCTCAAGTGGAACAGCTATATTGAATCACTTACTAGGGCTGCTGCTAGAAAAGCTGTTTCACTCTGTTATTCTAGACAATTATTGCCGCCAGAATTTATCTTACACCATTAGTGCTCTCATTTACTCACCATAGAGTCTCTCATCAGGATGGATGATGCTCAGCTCCACGCGAGCGACACCCTGCGTCTGCTTGGTCTCACGTTTTCCACTGACCTGAGGTGGAACAACTACATTGAATCAATAGCTTCATCTATCACAAGGAAAGTTCGTTCTCTGTATTGCTCCAGGTTTTTATTCTCGCCTGAGATCCATCCTTCAAATCTACAAATCAACAATTCTCCCTTGCATTGAATACTGTTGCCGCTGTACATCTCGAGGTCCTCGACAAAATCCAAACGGATATCAAATGTGATGGGTTCTAATCTGGCATTTCGTCTAGAGTCACTCTCTCACAGACGTGCTGTGGCTTCCCTCTGTCTTTTCTACATATATTTTCATGGTAACTCTTTTGACGAGCTACTTTCACTTGTACACAAACTGCGTGCTACTAGGTTTGGCAAATCGGCGCCACCTTGTCATTGTCGAAACGACTAAATACAACCGTCTCTTCTATTCTAATAGCTTCTTCTCTCCCTTCCCCTTACTTGCTTCCCTCTTATCTGAAAATATTCATATGTAATGTCAATCGACATCTTCTGATGCCTTGATCTTGATGCCCGTCCTTTTCTGTATCCTTTCCTCAAACACACATTTTAAACCCTTACGTGCTAGTGGCACCTACACCTTGCTTGGGGTGATATGCTTAAAAAATCGACCATGCATTGAATATCGCTGTCAAATCTAGTATGGTGCTTCTGCTATTCATTTAGAAATTATTGATGAAATCAAAATAAGAATCTTTATTATTGCTGGATCTGACATTGCAGCGCGGCTTCAGTCATTTTAGCAGACTGTAACATAGTTTCCATGTACTTTCTCTATAAATATTTTCATGGCAGTGGTGCAGATGTAATTTTTTCATTAGCACATCGACTATACGAATTCATACGTAGTATTATACTGGTAGCTAGGGCTCATCATGTTACAGTTGCTAGATGTAAACACAAGTTCTATGCTGAACGTTTCTCCTCTAGCACTTGATAAAATCCAAAGAAAAACAGCAATAATATCGGTCCTGCTCGACTTCAGTGACTTTCCCACCGGCGTAATATTGCATCTCCGTGTCTTTTCTATAAATACTTTCATGGTAATTGTTCGGATTATTTCTTCGCTATGGTTTTGTCCTTTTTGCAAATATTCATTGGGGTTAAATTTTAAATTAGTTGTTTTATTCCCCTCCAGCCACAGACAATGAATTTTACATATGGGGAATAACTAGAACTTTCATAGAGACATTGTGGTATTATGGTGGATCTAGTAAGAAAGGTAAGTAAGGATGCGTTATTGTGATGTAAGGAATATTATTGCCTCTGTGGGTCAGTATTTGTGTCTAGCAAGTTTAACGTTAACACATAAGAAGATCGTATTTTTCCGAATTTGGCCTTGTGCCACATTTCTGTACATAGCAGAATAAATATCACTCTTCGCGATGGTACGTAGAATTACCAGACAGGCGTCGAGAACTCATCAGTTTACAATTAGTTGGCTAGATGTAGCCATAAATTATGTGATAAGAGTTTATTTTCTTGAACTTCTTGCTTGTGAAATTTTCTTCTCGCTCCATACTGTCCAGCCAAGTTTAATCTACAAAAAGTGAGATGCAATGCTAATCGCTATCTACTGTATTCCTAATTACTATTTTCTCTTCCTGCTTATTTTTAATGTTGCTCTTCCTAATTCTTCCGCGCCCAGTGACCCCTTGTGTCTGAGTGGCTTTACTGAATTGCTTGTGGTGAAACCGATTATAAAATACTTGCTTTTGAAAATCACTTCCGGTTTCTTGCTTTCCAGTAAACATTGGTCTTCAAAATTTGATCGTCATTTTCTCTCTCTTTGAATACTGTTCTTTTATCTCTCCTTAATACTACTTTTCTTCTACTCTTATACACTCAGTAATCACTTGTGTCTTAATGGCTTTATCGCCCTGCTTTGGGGGGTGTAATTTTTTTCCGCTTGTGCTGTTAGATGTCGCGGGGCGACACAGTCGTCTGTCAGCGGCAAGGCGAGTGACCTTGAGGTGAAATATCTCGTGAGCTCTGAGAGTGACTCCCACTGAGTCACTCCAGCGTTTTCTTAGTCTTCCTCTCGCTCTCCAGCCAGAGTACCTGAGGGTGTATGCACGTAGGGCTGGTTGGTTGATAGGCATACGAGTGAGGTGTCCGAACCACTTGATCCTCTGTCGTTTGATGTGATGTATGATTGTTATTCCTCCTACCATATCTCTTATTGCCTCATTCCTGATCTTGTCTCGCCTGGTCGCTTTTATTGCAACTTTTAGAAAAATAGTACATAACAAATTTAAATATATGCGTAAAGAAGTCATTCAGTTTTTCCTTTTCATTCATCATTCCTTTTTCATTCATCATTCATTCATATATTTCCATTACTAACATTATTTCATTAAGGTTTATGTGTATCATCATTTTGTTTAAGTAGCACAGCGAGAAGTGAAGAAGAAATAAATTTCGACAATTGTATATTTGTACACGTCCTTGGGTTTCATTTTGTGAACTTGTTATTCTGTGGACGCGAGAGCTGTTTTTAATCATCTTGCTTGTGTTGGGGGAAAAAAATGAAGAACAAAGAAAACGCAATGAAAGAAATCAGTGCTGTCTGTTTCTACTTCCGCCTATATAATTCGATTCGTCTATACCTTCGCAAATGCCATGCGTCCGTGGACAGCGGCGCGCATGCGTGTAAATGAGCGTGTTGAAAGAAAGCGAGAATGATTGTCTTTGCTGCACATACGTTGATGTGCGTAGCGAAGGGAGAAGCAAGGTGTGAATCGAAACGCAGACTGTAATATCTGCCCATTATTCACAGAAGGAAGCCATTGGAATGCAAACCGCGATATAGGGCTTCCACAAATCCGTGCTCAGAGGCGCGAACAAATATCAGACAGTAACAGAACATGTCGAAATGTTCTGTCAGAGATAGGACTAATATTAATAAGTCATAGCTAAATGCCACCTCAATGATGATAGTTGAATTAATAAGGCCTGATGTTCAACATCTAATTATAAGTTATATATATATATATATATATATATATATATATATATATATATATATATATATATATATATGTGTGTGTGTGTGTGTGTGCGCGCGTGTGTGTGTGTGTGCGCGTGTGTTTGTTTGTTTGTTTTGGCAGCATAAATTATCTGAAACGTATTTATTAAAATAATATGAACAAATTCAGTCTATCAATTATTTTTTACGTTTCCGAATAACTCGTTTTGTTTATCGGTAAATTTGACAAAAATTATATTAATTTTTATTTTGTATTATTTATTTTGCGGTTCAAGCACTTTCGAATGATATTCGATTTCTATACAAGGATTGTTCTGTGTGTAGTTACACAAGTATCAGGTCATCCCATAAGTTCTGTCCGAATTTTGAATACAAGTCACCAAATGTTACATTTAATTACGGATTCAATCAACAATGTATTTTCCCTGTTTATCTATGACTTCCTTCCATCTATTAACAAGCTTACTAAATCTATTCCTGTCAAATTCTTTTGACTTTGATTCAAAGAACTCACAAATCTCAGTTTTAACCTCTTCCTGTGTTACAAAAGTTGTTTCTTCCAGATGATTCTGTAAGCTACAAAACAAATGGTGGTCTGAAGGAGCAAGATCGGGAGAATAAGGTGGATGAGGAATTTTCTCCCAACCAAGTTTTTCGATCTTTTATGACGTGATTCTTGCTGTATGGGGTCGCACATTGTCCTGATGAAACATCACCTCTTTTCGATTAACTAGAGCAGGTGTTTTTTTCCTCAAAGCTTAGTTCAAACGCTGACAGTATATTTGAGCATTAATTATTTCATTAGATGGTAAGAATTCAAAGTGGTTTATTCCTTGGTGATCACACCAGATTGAAAGAAGAACCTTTTGCCCATGAAGTTCCCTTCTCGGCTGGGGCCCTTCCCCTTTACAAAGCCACTGTCTACGACGCTTAACATTTCGATAAACATTTTTCGTCGTCAGTCACAAGTCTATCCAAAATAGTTGAAACAAGTTGGCGAAAATGGAGAGAAGAGCAGATATCAACTCGGGATTTGAGGTTGTTTTCAGACAATTCATGAGGCACCGGTTTTCTAAGTTTAGGAACTTTTCCAAGTTGTTGAAGATAACGATGAACAGTTGTATGGTTTGAACTGAGAACCACTGCCAATTCCTCAACTGATAAAGCAGGATTTTCATCAAGGGCTGCTTCAAGAAGCTTTTCATCAAACTCAACTGGACGTCCGGTTCGATCTTCACCTTCAAGGGTGAAATCTCCATCTCTGAATTTTGCAAACCATCTTCTGCAAGTTCTATCATTCACACATTCCTCTCCATAAACTGAGTGAATGTTTCTAGCCGCTTCGCCTGCTGAGTTTCCTTTCTTGAACTCATAAATCATTATGTGCCTCAAATGATTCTTGGGTATTTCCATGTTAGCAGGGTTTTAATCAAAACAAAATTTAATTTTATTGTTCTTTGAAATAAAACTTGATCAGTTTAAATGCATCTAAACATAAAAAAATAATGTCCAGCTCCATTAGACATTATAAAATACTCTTTAAATTTCGTTCATTTTAACAAAAAGTTAAAATTCGGACAGAACTTATGGGATGACCTGATAGTTTTAAATTCCATCTTTCTCACGTTTAAGGAATACATTTAAAACGGCTGATGGAATCAATTTCAACTCACTCAAAGTCACGTCATGTTAACTAAAACATATGTGTGTGTGTCAGTGTATGTGTGTGTGTTTAAATACACTCTATCGTCCTGGCTAAGACGTTAAACTACATCAGCATCCTGGGTAAGACGATAAACTACGTCTAGCAGCAATGTCTCTAATCAGGAGGTTTTGATGAGCGCGGAACCACCTCTTAATTGCTGGTGTTCCAAGGTTCACCTGACCTGAGGTAGTAGCACCTGTTATGGTCCCAGCTATGGGCAACTACTAACAACAATACTTTTTGAAAAACTATTACCAGCAATACAGTTTTGAAGGAAAAATATTACTAGAAACAGATTTTTGACAAAACAAAATATTACCAGCAATAAAAAATTTTGTCAGCATTAAATAACCCGTGGAGTTTGATATGTCGTAAAACGAAAATAAACCAAACGAAATAAACCAAATACACTTCAATATACCTCCGAAAGAAGCCTATCCAAGTTGAGCAGATATGAATGTACGTGAGAGATTCATGGAAGATTGAAGTTTAAAAGCAGTAAAATCGACCTTGCTAATCGAACGATCCTCCGTGGCTCGATCGGTTAAGGCACGGCATGCTATATGACGGTTCCGTATAGGATACTGGTACGATTCCTGTCGGAAGACGAATATTTTCTATGAAAATTTATCGGACATTCAGGCCGGTAAATGTTATTAATATTGTTTATTATAAAACAGAGCATTTACTTAAATATTTGTATCTATACAAAGAATGTATAAACATAAAAATGTCTTAAAATAATTGTCGGACTTTGTCCATTTCATAATATATATATATATATATATATATATATATATATATATATATATATATATATATATATGGAGAGAGGGAGAGATTTTTATGTTTATGCATTCTTTTTATAGATACAGATATTTAAGTTAATGCTCTATTTTTAATAAACAGTATAAAACAACATTTACAAGCCTGAATGTCCGAGAAATTTTCATAGAAAATATTCGTCCTACGATAGGATCAAACCTGTATCCTATACGGAACCTTCGACGTGCCTTTAAACGGTCTAAATCATGACAATAACAATGGTAGCCGTCGGGCCATATTCAAATTAAACTTTTTTCTCAATAGAAAACACCACGTTTTCCCATTTCTCCTTTGTCGATGTTACTTTTTTCTTTACCAAATCTACAAGCATCTTCTTGTGTTTAGCAGTTAAAGCAAAGGTTGTCTTCCGGTTTTGATTCACAAGATTTGGAGATTCATGGAGAAGTTAACGAACACTTCTTGGAGTGATGGGTAAATTCTGAGAATGTCTACCATTTGTCCATGCTTTGAATATTGCTGCCATAAATGGCCAGGTGCCGCTATTTACCTTGAGCTCCTTGATAAGATCCAGTGAAAAATGTGCATTATTATTGGTCCTTGTCTGAGGACTCAGCTCCATTCACTTCTCCACCGCCGTAAGATTGCCCCTCTATGTATTTTCTATAAGTGTTTAAATGATAATTGTTCAACTAACCTCTTAGTTATGGTACCTAAAGTTTTTGAAATTAAGCGCCGAGATCTCATCAATTACAGCCATAAATTCTATGCTAACAGTCCATTCTCTCGCACTTCTTGCTTGTGGAACTCCTTTCCGGCTCCATTCTTTCCAGTCCACTTTAATCTGCAAAAATTAAACAGAAAGTAGTAGTTGCAATAGTTGCATAAATAGTCTCAGTCTTGGCAGCGCACTGTTTGGTCGAAATTCTGTCCTGTTGTGAGCATCGTCGGGTGCTTAGCACGGCATTTCCTTCTGTAGATTAGGTAGACAAAACTGGAATGCGGTGAGATCTAAACTTTCTCCCTCTGCTTATCGAGTTGTCAACTGACCTCCATCTCTTTCGCTTTCTCCCGCTCTTAATGACTCTTTCTCGAAGACTATGTCGCCTGCGGTCGTATGTTATCTGTTCGCAGTTATCTCTGCCAATACCCGTGAGTTTCAGGTTCCTCTTGTAAATGTCCTTGTTGATTATTACAGGACGTTGTGTCCTCAAGTTTTTATCGTGATCTTGACATCCCGGTAACCTTCAGGGAATTTTGAAATTAACCTTTTAGTTACTCTACGAAGGAATATTTTTCAAGTCCAATTTTAATTCACAATACTCTTTTACAAAAAAACTAGTGGAGTAAAACGCTGGTTCATAATTATTTTGTTTTTTTGTTGCTTTTTTTTCGTAGTAATTGTGTTTTTTAATACCTGGGAAAAGTAAATCGGATATGAAGAGAAATGATGCACTGTATTATTTTTTAAATTAACCAGAATAGAGCTAGAAATGGTTAGCTTTTGCGAGATGAGATGTAGAATCTACGAAATATCTAAAAGTTTTAGTTTTAAGTCTGACACGGGTAACAGACTGTTCTGTGATGGTTATTCATTTTCAAAATCACATAAATACTCGGTGTAGTTGACATATGGTAGATTTGGTAGCTAAGGCAAATTAGCTAATAATTCATCCCATTCGTAAATACTTTCCCACACAAAGAATTCAGTACGGAACATCGCATTATATATTAAATGACGACACTTCAATTGCTGAAGAATGTTGCCATGAATAAGTATTACTGGTATTCAAAGAATCTTCAGTTAAATGATTGGCAATAAAGTCATTTTTCATGCAAATTATATAACTTAGTATCTCCCTACAAAACTCTTCCATAACCAGGATATTTCCCCTGTTTACTTCATATCATACAGTGTATTCCGGTACGAACACATCCCAGTCTTACAGTCTGTGTGTGGACTGTAATCCTAGCGAACGTGAAATCAATCAGGTCAGGTGAGATACTATCCCGTAAAGTCATTTTCTACGATGGACATTAGTGATAATCTCTATTCTGATTGGCCATCAATTACCCAGCCAGTCTGTAACGAGGACCAATGAACGGTGTTGAAAGGCATCTCATTCTTCACCGTCACTAAAGTCATATGCCATTTGACGATAATTGTTTTTCTCCTGGTTTCCTAATTAGCAAGAAATCATTTAGTGATATCTCGCACTGGCATGTGTTGGCTGCCCAAATCCTTGTAGATAATAATAATTAATAAGTTTAAAATTAATCCACTCCTCTAAAGACATCAGATTTCTTTTTAACCCCAACTCCCTTTATATATATATATATATATATATATATATATATATATATATATATATATATATATAAAGAAATATTGTCTTAAGGAGTGGTATATTTATGGAATAATGTGCTCAGTATCACAATATCAGAGATAGACCGTGTGTAAATATAAAAGTGAACATTGAAGTCAACACTTAAAGGTGACATGGTGTTTCAAGCCAGACGCAATCACCAGGCCACGATTGTTTTTAATCCACTACTTTAAAGACATCATATTTCTTTTTAACCCCAACCCCTTTTATATATATATATATATATATATATATATATATATATATATATATAAAGAAATATAGTCTTAAGGAGTGCTATATGTATGGAATAAAGTAATCAATATCAGAGATAGAGCGTGTGTAAATATAAAAGTGAACATTGAAGTCAACACTTAAAGGCGACATGGTGTTTCAAGCCAACGCAATCACCAGGCCATGATTGTCTTTTTACCTTGCCTGACGATTGCCTCTAGCATGAAACAGCGTATCACCTCTAAATGTTGACTTCAATGTTCACTTTCATATATATATATATATATATATATATATATATATGTGTGTGTGTGTGTGTGTGTGTGTGTGCAGGTATTATGCATGTGTATCTATATTCCGTCTATTTTGTCAGCAAATTTTCGTTTAAACATGTCTGATTAAAAAAAAATAGACATACTGTGTTTGTTTATTTAAAATAACATCCTTTGGTATTCACGTAAAATGCTCTTACTAGTGTCAAATCAATCTCATTCAATCACCATCGAGAATCTTTCCTGCTTACCATAAGCATGGTTGATGCTAGACTTATGGAGAGCTTCACACTGCGGTTTCTTGGCCTCACGTTTGCAATTGACTTGACGTCGAACGACTACATCTAATCAGTAGCTGCATCTACTGCAAGGAAAGTTGGCTCACTGTGTCATGGCAGAAGTTTTTTTTCCTCTTCAGAGTCCATCTTGCGCATTTACAAATCTTCCATTCATCTGTGCATTGAATACTGTTGTCTTATCTGGTCAGGGTGTCCTGCTACACATCTCAAGGTTATTGTCAAAATCCTAAGAAAGACCTGCAATTTAAGCGATAACTGACTTGACATATCGACTTCAGTCTTTTTCTCAGCGACGTGAAGTCGCTTCCCACTGTCTTATCTGCAAATATGTTCATGGCAACTGCTCTGAGGAGTTTTTTTTTCTCTGGTTCCCGGAATAGTTGCGTTTAAGTGTGCTACTAGATTGGCATCTAGGTCCCACCCTTTTACTGTTGAATTAGTTAAATGTAACCGCCACTTCTACAGCAACAAATTCTTTTCTCTTACTTTCCAGCTGTGGAATTCTGCTTCCCTGATAACTAAAATCTTCAAGAATTTGAAGGCAACGTCAAACGCCATTCTCTATCTTCTTGAAACCCTTTCATCATTAATCCTTTCCGCTGTTCCCGTTACCATGTCCTTTCTTCCATATTCACTCTGGGTAAACCTCTGCGTACCAATGGCATTCCGCCTTGCTTGAAATAAAATGATTGAAAAAAAATAATGTATGGATATTATTTTGTGACAAGTATTGATATACAGGATTAGGCGCTGAATTTTATCACCTCACGTCCATGAATTTGCCTGACATTTGCGAAAATCTGATGAATATTTATGAGAACCCTTTTAATGAAAATTTATGCAAAACTAAAAATATTTTTATTCTGGTATGTAAATACTAGTCACAAAATAAAAACCTTACTATTGCCTTGAAAATTCCCTAAGAGGACGAAACGCGCTGGCTAAGATAATTTTTCCTTTTCTCTTTATTCATATTATCCTTTTTCAGATATACTCTATCTGAATTTTTTACGCACACACGCGCATTTATATATATATATATATATATATATATATATATATATATGTGTGTGTGTGTGTGTGTGTGTGTGTGATAGGATAGGATATTACATTCAAACATGTAGATAAACGCGTTTATATACACGTAGGAATGTAATATCCTATAATAAAGTATCATGCACTAGTACTGGATTGGATTGTCCCTCTTTTAAATTAATGTTTTGAACGTCGGAATTTATATTCGATTCGTTCTCATTTCATATATATATACAGTGTAACCCGGATATAAGAAACCCGGATATAAGAGAAACTCGGATATAAGAGAGATTTTCACTGGTCCCAAAATAGAGCCTGTGTTAATGTATATAAATTAGACCAAACCCAGATATGAGAAACCCGGATATGAGAAACCCGGATATATATCTCTTATATCCGGGTTACACTGTATGTATATATATATATATATATATATATATATATATATATATATATATATATATATATATATATATTTCATATTTACATATTCTCATTTCATATATATATATATATATATATATATATATATATACACAAATATTTAAGTATATGATCTGCTTATAATAAACGGTATTAACTATATTTACCGGCCTGAATGTCCATGAAATTTCATATGAAGAAAGAAATCGAAATTTCCTCAGAACAGTCATATAGTCTGACGTGCTATACCATTTAGCCACAGAAGAAGCGTCTGGTTAGCGAAGTCAAATTACTATTTTTAAACCTCAAATTTCCCATGATATTTGTATCTATATAAATAACGTATAAACAGAAAATATATCAAAATAATTGTCAGACTTAGTCCATTTCATTATATATATATGTGTGTGTGTGTGTGAGTGTGTATGTGTATGTTCGTATGTGTGTGTGTGAGAGAGAGAAACAGAGACAGAGAGTTATTGTATGCCTCTATATATGTATGTCTGCCAGAATGTCTTAGTGGATATAATATTTCTACCGAAAGATACAGAGAATAGCAACAACAGCCTGTAAGCATTTGTTAATTTTAGGAAAATGGAAAAACATTTGTATTTAGAATCAGAAAGAGATAGCTGAATTTTCCAAGATACATATTGAGAAAACAATGTTTATAAAATTTGACACTCATATCAGATATTGAAGGAAGAAAGGACAGAGACAAAGTGCGTGTAAACTTACAATGGCTAGAAAAACAAGTAATAGAAGGAATACTCTATTCCGAGTTCTTGGTTCGCTGATAAATACAATCTTCAAAAAATTAAATCAATCGCTATTTTCTGTTTCCCTGAAACCTCTTGCTTTTTAGACACGTTTCTCATTCCTCCTTATAAACTTTTATGTTCATTCCCTGTAAACCCGAGCATTCTTATAACATTATCTACATCCTAAAAGGTGAAACGATAAAAAAGGATAATAAAAAACAAACGTTGTTAAAGGCAAGAAAGGATAGGAAGTGGTGGAGCTCCGTTATCCCGCACATCTTTAAGGGACAGAAGGCCGGGAAGATCAAGAAGCATTTGTTTAACAAAATAAAATCTTTTTCAAGATGTTCAGATACAAGAAATATCTCCATTCGTCCAATTTTTATTTTGAGGAAGTTAGTAGATATTGCGGTAATGAATCTTTTAAAATGATTCACCTCATGTCACACTCCGATGTTCCATACTTTCCTCGTTCTTCTACATCCAAGCTAAACTTACACAATTACCGTTCAACCCTGCTATGCTAGACATTAAATATGGCAGCCTGTCCAGTCTAAAGACATTTTGATTATTCCAGACCTTTTTACCAAGAAACAAATAACGAAGGATAAAATGTCGCATAATCGAACAACGAACGCATTCTATATTTTATAATGGTTGCGTCTGTTATTCATTGAAGATCAACATGGAAGAAACACTCCGAAGCTCATAAGACACTATGAGCCGTCCAATCATAAATATTTAAATGACTCTCAAAAAGATTTAAAAAGATTATTTTTATCTCACGGATCAACTTGTGATTTTGAAGGGGAATCATTTAACATTTTTTTGTAAGACATTTGTTTTTATTTGTTTTTCTATATATTTGAGGAATTAACAATTTTATAAATGACGTAGTCAAAGCTTATAGATTTTAATGAAATGACAACTTATAACCCTGTTGCAAGTCAGCAGATGTGACTTGGTAATTAGTGAACTAAAATACTCTCCAAGCAAAACTTACTTGCTAGTAATAAAAGGAAAGGGCTTTAATACACAATGGCTATCAAATAAGAAAAAATATAAGAGTGTTTAAATGATAAAAGTTTCCTTGCATTTTCAGCGATTTTTTTTTTTTATTTAGAAAAATCATATGAAGAAAGCAAGTTTATATAGTTCAGAATTTAATGCATATAGAAATATTATTCAATATTGGGGATAGATCGATTTAAAATATGAACAGTGTGAATACAGAAAAACATTGAATTGTTACATGAGGTTTCACGTCTCAAATTGGTGTTTGGCTTAGTCGTGAAACCACTAATAGACTTGCAGTGTTTATTCAGATGTACGAATACCTTATTGGTCTCCTTCGCATTATCTATCTATCTATCTATCTATCTATCTATCTATCTGTTTCTCTCTATATATACATATATAAATGTGTATATATATATATATATATATATATATATATATATATATATATATGATATAACGATATACAAGTTTGTATAATTTCCTATATCAACTAATGTTCCATCCGGATGATATCTATCTATCTATCTATATATATATATATATATATATATATATATATATATATATATATATATATGTGTGTGTGTGTGTGTGTGTGTGTGTGTGTGTATGTATAGAGAGAGAGAGAGAGAAAGAGATAGATAGATAGATAGATAGATAGATAGATAGATAGATAGATAGATAGACAGACTCTGTGTGCGAGAGTCAATGTATATATTGATATTATAAATGTGTATATTTTGGCAGCATATCTTTATTCGAGCATGTTTGGAGGAATAATATGGGCATATTTCTATTTATTTTTATTGTAATCCATTTGAATTCTCTGGCCGACTTAGAGTTGATATTAAATTAATTAAGAAAGACGCTGGAGTTTTGTCATTTCTTTTAATTTCCCAATTTCTTTCAGAGCGATATCGTCTTCAGGGTTGAATTGCTAAGACAAAAAATTAATGTTATCGATAATTGTGATTTTTTTTAATGCGCGTAAAACACGCTCTGTTATAATTATTTTAACCACGTGTAAACGTATTCTGTTATAATTACTTTAAAAATTATCTATTAAAGCTATTATGTTTTTCATGATTTTATCGAAGGGGGGTAAGTTTAATTTATATAATTGCAATTTTTAATAATTACAATTTCAGTAATTTAAAAAACACATGCGCATTATAAAACTTTGTTGGTATACACTTAACTAACTCTATTGTTGGTTGTTTTTTTTTTCTTATATAGAAGGCCTCAAGTATTTGATTTTATTTTCATAGTAGAGTATACTTTTATTGTCAATTAATTATTTCTGTAAGTAGTGTGAGCAGGAATATTTCTTTAAATGTTGTCCGATAGAGCGTGAATCCGAAATATGTAGCTTAAGTATCTTTGACAATCTAGTTGTCGTGAAAGTAATATATATATATATATATATATATATATATATATATATATATATATATATATATATATATATTGTCAGAGATACAATCCACCAGTCGACATTTAAATTTTTATACAATGTTGGTTTTTTTGCAAAACATTACATGAGGCATAAGGGTTGTTATGGATGATTAAGTTGGTTGTATTACATTTAGTATATTATATAATTAGTTTGATTTTTACTAAGATCAGTGGGGATATATTAGTACTCAGGAGTTTTTTAAGATGTTTTTCATCGTGTTTGTATTTAGAATGTATTTGATTGCGGCATAGTTTGCGGTAAACACCAACATTTTATATCAATTTAAATGTCTTTTGGGAGATTGCATCTAACAAAAAAGTAAATATATATGTTAGTTTCACGACAACACCATTATCAAGGAGACTTACACTACATATGTTGGATTCAAGTTCGATCGGGCAACATTTAAATAAATATTCTTGTCTATATTCACAATTTAGAGAAATATTAATTGACAATGCAAGTATACTCCGCCATGAAAATAAAAAAATAATCTGATATGTGAGTTCAATATCAGGATTAAGTAGTGACATAATATATTATTATTAGCAGTAACAGACTTCATCCAACATCAAGGCGAGAAAATAACACAAGAATCAATGCATACGATATGCCATATTACACTACTGATAGCTTAGAGGTAAAATCCCCGACTGGTGCCAAATCAGTCGGGTTTCGATCGCAGCTTGAGGCAATTGGATGTCTATCCACAATGATGAGTTGTAATATAGGGAAACAGTCTATGTGTAAATGACAATATGCATATATATATATATATATATATATATATATATATATATATCGCAAGGGATTACAGAGGATTGAAAACAAGAGTAAAGAGGCTTGTCTAAGGAAAGGATACAGAGAAGGACGTGGAACAAGCTCAGGGTGTCAGATGTCGATTGACATTACACTTGAATATTTGTAGATTATAATCATCAGGGAAGCAAGTAAGCGGAAGGGAGTTCCACAGATAGGAAGTACGGTAGAAAAAACTGTATGAGTAGAAGAGACGGTTACTTTAACCGTTTTGACTTTGAAATGGTGGAACCGTGATGCCAGACTGGTAGCTCGCTTAAATTCATGCAGTCTGGTTAGCACCGAAATTAACTTGCCGGAACGGTTGCCGTGAAAATATTGTAGAAGAGACAGAGGGAGGCCAGGGAACGTATGTGGGATAGCGATTGTAGACTAGATGCCAGACCAGGACCTACCATATTGCATATTTTTCTCTGGATTTTGTCGAGGATCTTAAGACATACAGCAGCAGAACCAGACCATATATAAAAGCAATATTCCATACAAGGATGGATGGTTGATTTATAGATCTGAAGGATGGACTCAGACGAGATAAACTTTCTGGCACGACACAAAGGACCAAATTTCCTTGCGGTAGATGAAGGTAATGATTCAATGTATTTATTCCACCTTATGTCAGTGGACAGCGTGATACCAATCAGGCATAACGATATATATATATATATATATATATATATATATATATATATATATATATATATATATATATATATATAGTTAACAATTCAATTCACTCGGGATTCGATCCTAGCTAGAGGCCGGACTTCTAGCCACACTGGCGAGTTGTGATACAGCGAAACAGTCATTCTGTGGATGACTATATATATATGTATATATAGTTAACGACACACACACACACACACACACACACACACACACACACACACACACACACACACACACACACACACATATATATATATATATATATATATATATATATATGAGGAGGGGGCATGTTTTTTGCTTCTATTAGGAAATATATTTCCCAGGGAGAATTGAACTCATTAGTGGTGTTTCCCCGCCACTTTGTAAAATATAATTTGGAACAGATGTACATTGAAAATAGATATATAAACAATGAAAAAGAAACTAATATTTGCGAGACATAAGCTCGCCAACAAACTGTTCACGATCGAAAACGTTAATGAAAGTTTAGTTTCTAGCTCCTTATCTATTTATCTAACTAGCTAATTATGTAGCCAGTTATTTATCCATCTTGATATGGGTCCGTGATGTGTGAGTCTGTTTGTTTGAATTCATTGGCGGGCGAAACAGATATGTTTCCCTTCTTGTTATTCCTCCAGGCCCGGTCAGTATGACGCATTCCCACGCAACATCGGTGGCCAAATGCTGCATTCAAGCGATAGTCTCGGCTGCCTCTTACCATTTTTGTCTCCTTCGATCAGCATCGAATGTTGAACTGATTTCTCGTGTCTGTCGTTTAATTGTGTCATACTGAAAAGTTTCCAAAACCATTATGCCCCTTCTCCTTTGATCCTTCTCATTTTCAAGCAACAATGAAGCTAATGACTAAAGACTTAATCAGCAACACACAGAGATACAGAAAAAAAAACATTTTTCCAGTGATATTTGATGCTAGCGAACTACAGACGTCGTTACGGAAAGTTTTTTTTGTCTTTTTCTTCTTCTCGACATGTACAGATAACGCAAAACAATATAATGTCATGTTATGCGACATATTTTGTTAATATAACACAACACTTAGGCTATATTATATTTATTTCCGGATATAAAAAATGAGGCGCCTGCCTTAGAACAATAGTTATCAATACTTTGAATGACAGTTCCCTAATGATTCCGAGGTGTGTCGCAATTGTAGAACATGCACGAAAATAACAACAGGTCAGCACGCACACACACACACACACACACACACACACACACACACACATATATATATATATATATATATATATATATATAGATAGATAGATAGATAGATAGATAGATATGTATATAAGTGAATATTCAAGTCAACACTGAGAGGCGATAGCCTGTTTCATGCTAAACTCAATCATCAGTCCACATTTGATATTGAGCAATTTATCACATAAATATAGCAAAACTTAAAACTATATTTCTTTATTTCATATATATATATATATATATATATTTGTGTGTGTGTGTATGTGTGAGAATTTAAAATTTGATAAACATATATATATATGTGTGTGTGTGTGTGTGTGCGCGCGCGCACGTTCGTGTGCGTGCAAATATATTGATAAAATAGGAAATAACCGTTAGATTGATGATCCGAAGTTCTTTAGTATTTTTGTTTTTATTTTTAAAAACAGTGTTCGATACACAAGTAGAGCCTAGCTTATAATTATTTTAAAAAAATGACTGTTTCGAAACTGGTCAGCAGTATTTTAGTTTAATTCCAATATTAAACCTTAACCACGTGATGGCAGTTTCATCCTCAATTATTGTTTTATTTTTTAAAATTACATATATATATATATATATATATATATATATATATATATATGAAATATGTTCCTGAACAGTCTCTTGTTCTATTTAAACCATAAAATATGCCTCACTGCCGCTTGCTTTCTTGCATGCTGGAAATTCTCTTCTGTTGTTCCAGCCTTTAAGAACTCTAATGAAACGTCCGACCCTTCCAACTATTGGCATATTAGCCTTCTTACTCTTTTGGCAATCTAATAGAGGCCGTAATAAACGCTGAATTATTTAAACATCTCACCACACGTGGTCTTCTTTCAGAAAAACAATATGGCTTTTGATTCTCCAGGTTAACTGCTCATGTATTAACGATCATTGCGGAGAGAGTCTATCAAGATTTACATAAGAATGGTGAAGTTCGAGGTATTACTTTGGACATCTTTAAAGCGTTCGACAAATTTTGGCATACAGGTTTTCTTCACAAATTGAAAATTTTTGCTTTCTCAGGACGAATTTTTGAAGTTATTCAGATTTTCTTACCAAGTCGTGAAATGAGACTTTTGTACTAATGCAGGTGTGCGTCAGGGCTTCTATATTTGATCCCACATTGTTTTTAATTGTCTTTACTGAACGTTCTTATGATATCAGCTCTCAATTTAGTAAATGTGCTGATTGCACAAACATTTACTCTTATCTCAATAAGTTTCATTTCGATAAGGTCAAATTGGCGAGTAAATGCAAAAAAAAAACAAAAAAAAGACCTAAAATGACGTTGTTAATTGGGGCAAAGAATGACCCGTTAACGGGCGAGAGGACGAGGAATTAAACTAAAGAACAAAAACTAAAAGGGGTCAATGAGCATAAATCCTCTAGCTAAGTTAACTTTGCGTAAAAAAAAAATAAAAGCAAAACAAACCTAAACTAATCTATTTTAGGCAAGGTTGCCAAGGTTAAATACAGGCTTCCCAATAAGCTGATGTAAACCGGCATCAAAAGGACACCTTAAGTCGGTTCATTTCACTCGACAGATACACGCAAGTCTCGCCCACATTTGTTAAATTCTGATGAAGAGTATTGTCTCCTTTCCGCCCTGATCTTAAATTAAGTTGATGTTCAAAGAACAAGATCAACTGGGAGGAGGTAAACTTATCATCTTCATAGAATACTTTTTTGTCGCGTCGTCCATATCACGACACACATAACACTTAGTAAGCCCAAGAGCACATAGACCTCAGCATTAGTTAACAACAGGATCACATTGCTATAAAAAGAGCTAACCTCAAGAACAAAGAACTTTCCGGGCAGCATGAAAACCATTGTGTCTTCTATAGTGATTTTCAAAGCGTAGCTTAGATGCGGCACAAGGCCGAAATTAGGGGGCACCCACTGAGGATTGAACTCACTACTCAGTCGTAATTGTTCTAGCGAGCCAAGCTCGCTAACCATTACACCGCCTCGAGGTGCCCTAACAGGATTTTCCAAGCGTAGCTCGGATGTACCACCAGGCCGAAAGTATGGGGCACCCAGTGTGGATCGAACTCACTACTCAGTCGTAATTGTTCTAGCGAGACAAGCTTGCTTAACCATTACACCACCTCGAGGTGCCCAAAGTAGTGATTTTCTAAGTCCGGCTTAGATGTGGCACAAGGCCGAAACTATGGGGCACCCAGTGAGGATCGAACTCACTACTCAGTCGTAATTGATCTAGAAAGACACGCTTTGTAACCATTACACCACCTCGAGGTGCCTAAAATGATTTTCTAAGCGTAGCTTAGATGTGGTACAAGGCCGAAAGTATGAGGCACCCTGTGAGAATAGAACTGACTATTCAGTCGTAATTGATCTAGCAAGACAAGCTTTCTAACAATTACAACACGTCGAGGTGCCCTCATTGTGTCTTCTATAAACATGCACAACGGGACCACGACTTTGCAGCGAAAGAAGGCGTGAGTCAGGGTGTTCACCGATTCACTGTAGAGGACGCAGTTTGGAGAAAGTTTTTTGACAACCCCTTCCCATCACCAGACAGTTGAGACTTCCTCAAAAACGGGTCGATCCGAAGAAACAGACAGGCTGCTCCAGATAAATGCAAAGCCTACCCACCGCATCCGTGAAGAAAAGTACCCACGCTTAATTTAAAGACTTGCTCACTACTCCGGAAGCACCTCTCTAGCATCCATGAAAACACGCTGAAAAGAGGACAAAATTATCAGACAATATATGTTTTTTCATTTGTTTCCGTCGATGGACTTCTTTGTGCTGCCTTGATTTTTGGTAATTTGATCGGACTATGAGCAGGGGATGGGTTTGGCGGTTTTAGCAGGTTTATTCTTTTTTGGCGGGGATTTTAAAATTGGACCTATGTTGAGGGTGGTCATTTAGGATGGAGGGAGTGATAAAGATTTTGTGACTGGCGGTGTAGGTATGATATATTGTTTGACTAAAGGGAAAACGGTCCCTAAAAAATGGAGCGCGCTGCTGGAGATTTTTTTGAACTTCAGAGATTTTTTTTTCAAAACTTGGCTTGTACCCTATTTTCATCGCTCTCATCTTTCGATGTAGCTGACCGGGCCATCGCCCTTGGAACAGATAGAGGGAGTGAAAACGTGCGTGTCTTTACCCGTGGGGGCTTCCGGGGACTGAGGTCCTACTATTCGGAGCTTCCCAGTCATTCCCACTTTTCTTTCTCAGCAAATTCACAGGTGTCTGGCAAATGCTTTTCGGAAAATGGTAGCCGCACATTGGAACCAACCGAGGATTTTACCACACCTTTCCCAATCGTTGGCATGACAATCACGGGCGAGACAGAAATAAGAGATTCGACCAGAAGAAGTTTTGGTCGGCGGGGTCCAGGTTCAGGGTCATTTTTCAATGAGCGAGAGGAGGGGAGGTGACCTTGTCTCTGCACACTTCCAATAGGTTGGTGTACAGTCGGTTACAATAACCGGCATTTTCCAGGCACTTTGGAACGGGGGTAGCACTTACTATATGACCATACTGTGCCCTCTAGGCGGCCTAGTGTTCTCCTAAGACCCCAAGGTGGGACCTAGTATATTGATATTTGGCCGTTAGCCTTACCTCATATTCTCTGCGGATTATGAGATATTTGGTTATAAAATCTCGACTGTAGGCATTTTCAGAGTCGGCAATCGTGGGTAACAGTACGTCCTACATGAAGTAACCTTTTACTTGATTGCTATTTGAAATTTGAAATAAAGGGACATTAATGGTTTTATCACAGTGTCTTTAGTGGAGCGACAAATTTTACGCGAAGCCTCCTCGTCCAGAATGACAGACAGCATCCTTTTTATCAACCCCCTGTATTTCTTATGGGTTTAACAAGAGCCCATCTTTTCTGATAAAATATCCATAATTCTTGTTTCTCTCCAGAAACTCCGTGATGTTGATTATAAATTTCAGCGGGGACTTCCAGCAAAAAATCGAATCCCCGGCCGCTACATTATCTTTTTTTGGTGTTGTTAATGTCGTTGTTCTTGTCCGTTTCGTTCTGAGTTGTCTTATTTTCGGTTGGTGTATTTTTTACTTTCGAAATTTGGGCCATTTTGCGGTAACATTCCTGTGTTTATTTTTCTTTTTGTTGTCGATGGTAAAATTCTCCTGTTATTTTTTTTAATTCTTTATCAAGCGGTTGCTTTTATTTTGAACAAATATTTTTTTAAAAGATTGCGACCATATTTGTGTTTTGTTCTCTTATACGCAAAACAAGGAAAAAATACAAAAACCAATTTAGCTCATCATATTGTGACTTCCTGATCCAGTTTTCCTCTCTACTGTTCCATCTTGTTTAAAATTTGTCATGGTCCAGGTCCTTGTAACACGGTGATAGTCCAAGGTAGAACCAATAAAGAAGAACTCGAACAGGGATATGGAATAACACAGATATATTACAAACAGGAATATATACAGACAAGTAGAAAGTGTTAGTACGAACAATCAGGTTTAGTAGGGAGAACAATGTAGTCTCGACCAGTATCACTAATTCTAATGTGTTATAATAATTGTCTGAACGCGACTCTGTTTCGGACTGCCTCTGACTCGACTCTTGACTCGACTGACTCGCTCGCTCTGACTGACAAACTCCTGACGGACTTCTGGCGGACCTCACTCTAGACTCCATGCTGAACAGTATTTAGTCACCCACCCACGAGGGAATCATGTGGCACAAGGCCGGTTTATCGTGGGATCTCCGAGCCCGTGGGATCGGCCAAAAATATGCCTTTTGAACCCGTATAAACGGGTTCAGGGTCGGTTTACCTCCCCGAAACAGACTCCGCCCTTCGGCGTAGCCTCGGCCGGGGAGGAACCCGGCCGAAGGCAGAGAGTTCAACGATCAGCCGGTCGTCCGACTTCAGACTGAACTCCCTGCTTCCTCTTGAGGTGCAGTATTTATTACGTATGGAATAGTCCATTATGTTATTACGGGTAACGTCCCATAACAAAATTATTCACTGTTCTCTTCTTAGTACTCGAATGGTCTGTGATGGTGTAAGCCGGAGTATGAATGTTGATACCATTACTGAAGGTCGGAATGATCTTTTTCCTCTCGCCATTGCTCATTTGTGAAGACAGGGAGGCTGACGCAAACCGATTTTAACCTTTTCTCTTTCTAGTTGAATAACTCAATGGGTCTTTCAGCGACTTTTACGCCAAATGGTGTCACGATAGCTAAACGACTTTTCTGAGAACCTAGAAAAAAACTCAATTAGTTAGGTTTTTTTAAAATATTAAAAAAATTTTCGATGGACAATTATGCTACTAAACCATTTGCACAATTTGGCTGTTAAACCCTGTATGCATTGTGTTTGATTTAAAAAAAAAATAGTAACAGACAAGGTAAAGAACAAAGTAAGATAAAAATTTAGGTATTTAACAAAATGTGGGGGAAAATAAAATGAAACTAGTTTGATGTACAAACAGTAACAATGAAAAAATTAAAACGGAAGACTAAAAATCTGGTTTACCAGTAGACGAGGGAAACTTCAAAAGAGACCTAACGAAGAAAAACAAAAAAAAAATTCATTCAAGGGCACGAACAATATAATAACGCAAAAGGTGGGTCTTTTAAATTAAACAAATAAAAATATCAAAAAAATGAAAACTATTTTAAAAAAAACCACGAAGAAGGCTGAAAAAAAATTAAAATAGCGTGTACTCAAAAGAAGGCACACCTAATAAGTAAACAAAATGGCAAGAATAAACCGAAAAATAAATATAAATTTAAGGCAAAGTCTAACGTAAAACAAAAATTAAACTGGGAAATTATTTTTAAAAAAAATGGGCTGTAAAGAGTTTTTGTTAATATAAGGAAAGAAAAACTTAAATACTTACATCAAAATTAAAAGCAAGAATAGAAAAATAAATCAAAAGAACTATCGCAACAAATAAAATTACGTTACACCAGAAAAATAAAAAAATAACAAAAAAACAAGTAAATCAGTTCATTCCTGGGAGAGAGTAAAAGAAAACTGAAAATAAAAAAATAAAATGTAGAAATCACAACAAATACAGACAATGTAAAATCAATGTAACCAAAATAACTTAAAACTTTTTTTTTAGCAATCTTTGAAAATAAAATGTAGTCTATCCAAGACTTAAACGGTCAGACACAAAGACAAAAGACAAGTGGCAGGCCATGTGTGTTATGTTTTTGCTCGACTGTTTATATATAGTAGTCAGTGATGTATTCTGGAAAGTCTATTTCATCGTGAATAATCTATTGTATTATTCTAATAGTTATTTTGCTGGGCGTTAATGGTTTTAAATAATTCTTGCGGATTTTGAATGGCAATAATTATGGATCCGAATGCAGTTTTGTGGGCTTTTTATAGTGTTGTTAGTTAACTTAGATTTTATTATTGATTATTTTATTGTTGCTTGTTATTACCACGTTTTTTGTGTTTACCTGTGCATATATGGTTTGTTAATTTGTTTGTTATTTATTTATTTTATTTAATTATTTATTTGTTTGGATTAATTTATTTTAACTTTTTTTGATTATTTTACAGATTTATTTACTTTCATTTATTTGTGTGAATTTTCAGGTTTATTTTTTTATTTTTAAGTAACATAGTACAAATATATTTCCTTGTCTGGGATGTGTTCTGATCTTTCGTTTAGTCGTTTGTTTTGGACTGGGAAGGTAATTATAGCAATTTTTCCCTCCAGATAGAATTTACAATGTTTTGAATTGTTATATGCTGCTATTCATTTACTTATTTTCCATTATATTTTTTGGTGTGATATATTTGTTATTTGTTTAGAAAACATCGTGCTGTTCGCGTATTTACTATTTGTAAAGGATGTTTTATGTGCGTAGTTTCTTTGTTTCCTGGTTCCTTTAGTTACTCCTATCTATATTTTTTTCTTTATCAGCAGTGTTTACAGTGGCTTCGTATATTAGATTGTTCTGCAAGCAATTACCGTTTAAGGGGCATTACTTCTTCATTCTGCAGTTACACGTGTCTTTAATTTGTTCAGGTGGTTTGTTGAGTGTTTTCCTGTTGTGGTTTATTTTTTATTTTTTTATCATTTGTGTCATGTTCTCGCTGCAACTATAGCTGATTTTTACTGTGTTTTTGTTGAATATCTTGTGAGTGCTTCATGCGAAGAAATGTTTTTGTATGAGCATAATAAATATTTTCCCTACGTTTTTTCTTTATGTTTTTGCTGTATAGTGTGTTAAATCATATCAGGTTTCGCTTCCTGTTGCCGTTTTTTGCTGTGTAGTGAGACTATGAGTGTTGCCAGGAATATACTATCTTTTAGAGCTGCATCATAGTCTTCGTTGCATGTGGTTTCAGTTGGAGAAATGTCGGATAGCCTGGGGTTAATTCTTTCAATGCAACAATTGTTCCATTGAAACGAAGCTAAGAAAGACTATTAAACTGTTTATCTGAATAATGAATGAATGTTAAACCCAGAAAGACGTGGCGCTATATAATCAACTTCTCCGGTTTTTATTCCCATGTGAGAGTATCAAATTTATGGAACGAATACGCGAATTCTGAATAAATATCAGCCGGTACCAAGCGGTGAAACAAAACCAAGAGGAATATGGCATCAGATCCCATTTCATTGGTTAGATCTGATGGGAAAACGTCGGTAACTTTCAACATCCAGATAAACGCAGTGGAGAGCGTAAACTACATTAAATGGGTCTTTATAGTCGTCGATCAAAAAAGGGAATCTTCACTGACGCCATGGCATCAGTTATTTAACCACGTTATTGGACTCTTGTTCTCTCTCCTTATATATATATATATATATATATATATATATATATATATATATATATATATATATATATATATATATATAATACAGATAGATAGATAGATAGATAGATAGATAGAGATAGATAGATAGATAGAGATAGATAGATAGACATGTGTGTGCGTGTGTGCCTGTGTATTGAGTGTGATACTCCGGAAGGAGTGCTATGACGACACACTAATTGTTCTCTATCATCAATACTAATCCCATCGTCAGTGGCTGAGGTTTAATGCTATGAAACTTTGTTTAATGAGAGTAATATTGTACAGACGCACGTATATAAAGATGATTAAATCAGATATAATGATGTTCAGTACTATATCAATATTATTATGTCCTTCGATACAATTTTTTTTATTGATTACATAAATATACTATTTTTTAACGCATACTTATATATCTCGTGGGGTCTGCATAACTGAAAAGTCCAATAATGATTCGTCTATACTTATTTATAGTTGCTTAGGAATTAATAGATTATACATCAATTCGACATTTGTATTACTTTATTCTAGTGGATACTCGTATTTGAAGTAGAAGCCCCAATTTTATTTTTATTTTAAGCAGTGTGCATTTCATTTACGGGCCTGCGCATTCGAGAAAACATAGCATAAAATTAATAATATGATTATTAAGAAAAACGGAAAATTTCATTAGAATTACATAGCGCTGAACAGTTATTTAATATCACGCCTCCCAGATGATAACTAATTGGATAATTTCGTTTAAATGGATAGCTGACTTGAGGCAATATTATGCCACAGTAGCAATCCCGTGAATTTTTGCGCTGATCTAAAATTAGATTAATTAAAAGGAATAGAATACGTTATATATATATATATATATATATATATATATATATATTGATAATATATGTGGTTAATATACAGACACATATATATATATATATTTACAAACATAGATATATCTAAAATATATAAATACATACATATATACACACACACACATATGCAATCGTCAGGCCACATATGCTGTTATTTTTCTCGGCTATTTATATATATATACGGGTTAGTGGTGCATTGTGGGTATTCTGTTATGGCGGTTATTTCACCGGAAGTCGTTTGTTTATCTATTTGGGTCAAATTGTATTGCTTGTTTTTATTTTTTGTTTCTTATTTTATTTATTTATTTATTAACGTAGTAAAAATTTGTTTATATCACTTATTTAACAGTTTTGTTTTGGTTTGGGAATTTAATTAAAGCTATTTGTTCAGTTTTGGGGTTGATTGTTGTAGTTCATTCTAAGTATTATTTCGGCGGGAACATTTTTTAATTGATTATCTTTATTTGGGATTGGTTTGTTTATTTATTTACTTGGATGAATTTAAGTCAATTTATTTTACTTGTATATTTTCTCTTTTCGGTTTTAGATTTTTAGTAACATAGTATTTATTTATGTTTTATTTCTATTTTTTTATTGTTATTTTGTTTATTAGTATATTTATTTGTTTTTATTTTATTTTTTCCGTTTTTAATTTTTTAGGTTACGCAGTAAAAATTTATTTTCATGTCTGCATTTTGAGATGAGCTCAGATCTTTTGTTTAATAATTTATTTTGGTCGGGGAAAGTAATGATAGCTATTTATTCCTCCAAGCAAAGTTTGCAAGTTTTTGATTGGTTATTGTAGGCTGATGATTTTTTCCTTATCTTCCAAGATATTTTTGGTGTGATGTTCGTTTTGTTTTTAATTTCCCAGATATACTTAGAAAGCATTGTACTGTTTGCATATTTACTATTTGTGAAAAATGTTTTGTGTGTATAATTTCTTTGTTTCCAGTGTCCTTCAGTTACTCCTGTGTATACTTTTTCTTAATTATCTGGTGATTTTATCGTGGCTTGGTATATTACGTTGTTTTGTAAACAATTTCCGTTTAAGGGACATTCGTTCTTTATTCTGCAGTTGCCCGTAGGTTTAATTTGTTCGTGTGGTTTGTTGATAATTTTTCTTATTGTGCTTTTTTATTATTTGTGCCATGCTCTCGGTGCAGCTGTAGCTGATTTTTATTGTGTTTTTGTTGAATATCTTGTGTAAGGTGCTTGATTCTGGGAAGTGTTTGTGTAAGAGATTGAAGAATATTTTTCCTACGTTTGTTTTTACTTTCTTGCTGTACGGTGGGTTGAACCATATGATATTTCTTCTTCTGTTGGCCTTTTTTGTATTCTGTGGTGAGTATGTGAGTATTGCTGGGAATCCGCTATCTTTTAGGGCTGTTCCATAGTCTTTCTTAGCTTTGTTAAATAGGGATTCATTGGAGGAATTGTCAGAGAGCCTTCGGTTAATCGATTTTGGTATCTGTTTGATTATAGAAGGTGGATGGTTGGAAGATGTGTGTATGTAGAGTGGTTTGTCATTAGGTTTTCTATATGGTTTATGTGTGCCTTCTCTTAGGTTGAAGGTAACATCTAGAAAATCTACTTCGTTTAGGTTAGTTTTTATATCTATGTCGAATCCATTATTCTTAAAAATCTTTATTATTGCTTTTCTAGTTTTGTATGTGTTTTGTTTGTTACAGTTTCTTAAGATTATGAGACCATCGTCCCTGTAGAGTCCTGTGTCATTTCTATCCATTATTTTGCTCAGTTCGTTTAGTAAGTAAATGCCTATGATTTCGCATGCCTGCACCGTCAAAGCTTCCCATTGTAGTGTCAAATATCCCATCTTTCTTTATCCATGCTTCTTCATTGTGGAATAATAATGAATTACGGGAGTGCTTAATGATGTTGATTTCGCTTGGTTGTATTATTACTTATTCCTGAGCTAAGTTGATGGCCTTATCTAGCATACGTTCTGTTATGGATGGGTAAAATTCTTTTATGTCTAATTGTAAGAATTGGCAGTTTTGTTTGTTATTTATGCTGTGGACCCAGTCAATAGTTGTTTTTGTATTTTTCCACTGGTGTACTCCTAATCTCTTCCTAAGTTAAGAATTAATTCTTTCTAGTATTGTTTTACTTATTTTACCTAGTTCGCTTTTGGCTGTGTTTATGTGTCTACATGCAGGATTGGTTTTGAAATTTTCTTTGTGACCTTTTGGTGTGATAAAGGCTCCTGCCTTGCTAATACAACTTATTCGGTCATCTAGGTCAAATTTTTGGGCGATTGTTTTAGCTTCCTTATTGATATCGTGTTCTGTTGTTTGGGGTGCCTTTTTGTATGTTTTGGTTATGTTGTTCTTGAGTAATTTATTGTGCGTAGGAGGACTTAGTTTGTATAAATTTCTCGTTTTGTCAGCAGCGATAAATACACTTGCTGAATTGTTTATTTTAGTTATATCTGCTTTTAGTTTTTTTTGGAATGCATCTTGCTTTTTGTGGAATTTTATGTTTCTAACTAGGTCAGTTAAGTCTTTCTCGAAATCGTCTAATTCTTTTTGTTGTGGGGGGCATTATTTTTTGTTTTGAAGCCGTATTTTTCCTTAAGTGTGTTGTTATTGTAAAGTTCCCGGTTTAAAAAGTGGACTTTAATATATATATATATATATATATATATATATATATATATATATATATATATATATATATATATATATTCCAAGACGATAGAATCCAGGTAGAACTCAATGTCCAGGACAGAGTAAGAATATAATAAAAGGCTTAAACACTAATATTTCAAGGTTATAATTTATTACATTGGAATCGTAATTACGATGCAATTCATCAGACCTACAAATTCAAAAAGAAATCGGTAAAAATATCTCCGGGAATAAAAAATAAATTTAGCGAGAGGGTATGTATGAGATTGGGGGACGAATGTGAGGGGTTACGGAAAGTTGTAGAGAGGAGTAACAGACGAGAGAAGAATAGGAAGGCCTAAAATTGAAGGTGGGGGTTAAAATCCAATAGAGATTAATTCAAAAGAGAAGTCAGTCAACAAAAGTGTGATACAAATAAAGTTGAATTATTTTCCGATGCATAATTTATCCATAAATCGCTGACCTAAATTAATTTAAAAACTGACACCGAAAATGGGCCTATACTTTTGTAGTGATATAATGTCACTAAAAATGTATAACCTCATTTCCGGTGTCATAATATCACTACAAATGTATAAATTATAAAACATTTATTCTTTGATAGACGTTATAAATTTTTAAGCTCATTGCTAGGTTGATATCTCTGACCCATCATTTTAATGTTGAAATATGTAGATGTAAGCGGAAGTTATATGCTGTCAGATTCTTCCTTCACATTTCTTTCTCTCGCCGCGGCTTTTGCATTACAGTAAACTTTGAGCATAAAACTTTAAATGCAGTGCTGATCGTTATTTTATGTCTTCCTAATTGAATTCCAAACATCATTTGAGATTGAAACTCTCCTCTTGTAATATTGAAATTAAACTTTAACATTTTAGTTTCAGTTTCGAAACAGTAATTTCTGTGTCGTGATGGAATGATATTTTAAACAAATAAATTATAATTTTAATTCCTACTTCTGTAACGAGCAATGTTATAAATAAAAATGTGTGTGTGTATTTAGGCAGCATTTTTTCATTCATACATGTTTCATTAAATAATATATATATATAAGTGTTGTCAATTTATTTTATGTAAATTCTTTTCATAACGTCTGATAAGCTTAATAAGATTATCATTAAACGAAGAAAGAAAATCAGAATGTTGATCCATATTTTTAATCCAATCTAAGCTTTCCGCTTACATAAGCCATTATGAAAGATGTCAATTACTGTACAACATATTAAGCAATATACGGACAAGACAGTGATGATAGTCTGTCATTGTTTACATGGATGATTTCCAAGCAACGATAAACACGTGCATATAAGACACCAGAAGCGAAAATCGCACCCTATCTCATGATTTTACACATGACCACACGAGAGTGAATTCGAGAAGTATTAAGTATGGGAAGCCGTTGGTATAAACCAATGGCTTCTGTTACCAGTTATAGACATTCATGGAGCTCAGATTTAGGGTTGGCTGTAGAGTTTTATATATTCCCATATATACAGTCTTGCTGATTACCTGCTAATTAATTATGTAACGTAATAAATGAACAAAACAATGAAATATATATATATATATATATATATATATATATATATATATATATATATATACGTATAAAACTGACCAGTGATTTATTAAACGGTATGAATTTTAAGATAAGTACTGCCTAACAAGAAACTAATGCATCAACAATGCATGCTAGTGAGAGGCGATGGTTAACGAGCTGGTCCGGTTGACTATTACAACTAGAAAATAGATTTGATCCACACTTTGTTAACCGCAGTTGCTGTATGAGCTGAAACTACGGTACATTTAGTAAATAATAGATAAACCGATATGTTTCCCCCATCCACACACACACACAAACACATATATATATATATATATATATATATATGTATGTGTGTGTGTGTGTGTGCGCGCGCGCGCACGCGCACGTGTGTGTATGTCTGTGTGTCTGAGTGTATGTGGATATGAAATGTGGAAACTGTTGGATGATACAGAGAGAAGGATGCAAGCATTTTAGAACAAATGTATGAGAAAACTCCTTGGCATTTTCTATAGAGAGGGGGACAATGAGATCGTGCGGAAATGTTTGAAAGTTTTGTGGGACACCAGGAACTTCTTCTCACCTCTGTCAAACGAAGAAGATGTTTCACTGAACAATATAGACATATTGCGTCTATTTATTTTTATAACGATCCTTTCCAGTTGTCTAATCATTTTCTTGAAGATGTCATACCTTTTTATTAACACGGGAACATTCGATCTTACAAGGGTGAATTATAAAGACTATCTTATTGTAACTGCAATAAAAACTGCATTCCGTTGTGTTGGTGATTTTTAAAAAACGCGCTCTGTAATTTGTTCAAATTTTTAAATTTCTCCATTATAGCCATAGACATTTTGTCAAAACAAGCGTATCAATATAAGAGAGTTGACCGGAAATGGGTAGAAATATAAAATGGCATTCAATGTTTGTTATATGCACTTCAATAACAGTTCCAATAAATTTGTCTTTGTAATTCAGCTCTGAAGATGATATTGAAAAAGATCGAAATTACTCCGCTTAACAAAAGTGACGGTACATTCCGTGATGAATTTCATCTTAACATCAAGAAACTTCGTCTTTTCAAAAGGACGGGGAGGAGTGTGAACCGGATGATATCTCTCTACCCCGATTGAGGATAATAAATAATTCTTAAACTCTCACATGCCAGACGGATTTGATTGGTTGTTTCGTTTTTTTTTTACGGCTTTTCAACACTTTGCAAGTTATTTAAAGACAGAAAATAGTTTTAGTTTGTAATAATTTTTTAAAACTTTAGTACTACAGATTTTACTAATTAACCCATAGCTGGAAGAGAAAAGGTGGGTTCATGCCTTTCTCAAGGATATTTTAGCGTAAGTGAATATAGCGAACCCAACTGTAATCGAAACCCGGCTATCTGATTATAAATTCTGAGCCATTATCCTTTACAACAGGTGCACATCCAAGTTTGCAGCACCTGGGGTACCCAAGCGGTGAACGATCTAGCTACAGACCAGGTACTTAACTTCGATGATCGTACGGGAACCGATGGATCAACGTGATGTGGCCGTAAGCCCGTTTAAACGAAGACGGTAGACGTATAGAGTTGAAGAAGAACCGGAAAACCAATCCTAAACAGGAAACAAGGAATAAATATTTACTCTTACTAAAAAAAGCGGTGAGGAGTGTAAACCCAACGAACTGTATTCATTTTTATTCTTGCATATTTAGGCAGCAATCCTTCTTTTATGCAGGCTTCATTAAATATGATAGACAAGGTGCTTTGAGGATTTTTTTTTTATATAATTTCTCATGATCTTTTAATATTTTTTTCAGTAGATAAATTATACAAAAACTGTCCAAATGTTATATTTTTCCGAAAGCTTTGGGATATACAGTTAGCCATTTTCAAGGATGAGTTATATTAATTATTAACTTAAAATTGATTGTTTACGTATATATTTAGTATTATAG
>OZ010583.1:103028771-103043771 GCA_963932145.1 Acanthosepion lycidas
AAAACCTGGAGATTTAAATAGAAAATAGAATAATGTGACACTTAAAAGTAAAACGGTTTCTGTTGTGGCTGGAGATTTGGGACTGATCAAAAGAGGAACTCAAGAACAAATCTATAAAATCCCTGGTTTATTACTTAAGGAAATTCAAAAAAATAGATTTAACAATAGAGCCAATATCCTGCAAAGAGTCTTGGTCATTTAAGTTCTTTATTTTTATTTATTTATTTTCTTTGTTTGTTTATAGTCGTCCTTCGTTTAATTAAATGGAAACAACAAAAATCAAATCCTTAGTTTGAACCGGTAAAAAGAAATAATACTAATTTTTACAAAAATGACTTGTGGAAAATATCATGAAGCCATTTCTGACCTTAGATCTCTGGTTGGTACCCGGAAGGAAATTAGTATACAACCGAACCAAAGAAAAAAATTAATGATCGAAAAATATATTTACAGATTAAGAGGAAAAATTTAGGGTATTTGATAATATTTTGCATGTTACTCCTATTTATTTTCAATGTTTTCCCACCAAATTAATTATTGTCATCATAGAAAATAAAATTAAAAAAAATTACGCGCTAGATTTTATCACTACGAAATAAAACAAATAATTAATATGTAAATTAGGAAAAGGAAGAAAATTGGGGATTTAAAAATATATATAAAGAGATAATTAATAAACAAGGAGAAACAAATATGAATATATGAGAGAAAATAGGTATTCAAAAATGAATGAAAAATCTGTTAAAAATTGCTATTATTATATGTAATAAAAATAGGTATTTTTAAAGCATTTCACCCCAAGCAAGGCGGGAGTGTCACTAGCATGCAAGGGGTTACTGAGACAGAGCAAGAGTAAAGAGGGGTGTTTGAGAAAAGGATATAGAGAAGGACGGGGATCAGGATTAAGGCATCAGAAGATGTCGATTGACATCAGGTCAGTTATGTTCCATGCATGTCACACGCTTAGGCGATCATGTATCTTTCGATACATGACTGAAGAGACAGTTTTTTTTTCTCGTAGTATGTTGCCATTTCTTTCTGCGATAGACCAGTTGCCATCCAAGGCTATAGAACTCGGTTTGTGCTGCTATTTAGCAATAGATAGAGGGAGAAGAAGAGTATTCCTACCTTTCCCAAGGGGAATAGTAAGTAAGGATTTGACTGGAATTCATACTCGGCTATCCGATTCCTCAATCCGAGCCGCTACCCGTTACACCACTGTTGAATATTTGAAGATTACAGCTATCAGAGAAGCAAGTAGGGAGTTATATTGACGGGAATTGCTAGAGAAAAGGTTGTTGGAGTAGAAGAAGCGATAACATTTAACTCTTTCGACAATGAAAGGGTCGGACCGAGATGCCAATGTAGTAGTACGCTTAATTTCATGCAGTTGGGGTACCATTGAAAGTAGCTCGTCAGAGCAGTTGCCATAAAAATATTAGTAGAAAAGACAGCGGGAACTCACAGTATTTCTGTGTGAAAGTGACTGTAGTCGAGATGCCAGATCAGGACGTCTTACATTGCATATTCGTCTCTGGATTTTGTCTAGGACACCGATATGGACAGCGGGGTCACCAGAGCATATATAGCAACAGTATTTTTGTAAAGGAAATAGAAATAGCATAGTTAGAACATATTTAAATTAAATAAATATGGTAAAAAAAGAATTGACAATATGTCAAAATACGTAGAATTAAACTATCTCTGTCCCACACACAAACATCCCCATATATATATATATATATATATATATATATATATATATATATATATATATATATATAGTAAAATAGTCATTCCAAAAATAAATTAATGTAATTAATGGCGAACTCATTTCGCTAACAGATTAAGAGGGCATTATCTCACTGACCACTCGTTGAACGACACGATCCTTGATTGAATTAATCATACAATTGATTACATGTTCGGTGAATTTTACTTGCAAGTACTTTCGGTAAAAACATTTACCATCCTCAGGCATAGATGGTATTTTTTTTAACTCAGTTTCAGGTAATTTCCGTTAAAATTCTAAGACGAAAATGAATGTGATTCTTGTCGAAAGATGTTTTATTAAAAATGTGTACTATTATTAACAGTAAAGAATTTTTGGAACGTGAAATAATGCGACGTTAGATTTTTGAATATTGTGGTAATGTAGAAATTCACAATTTCTTTTATTGTAAATGTTTTTCTTTTTTGTTGTCGTGACATGGACTCTTGGTCCAATAATTGGAGCAACGTCTTAGATTTATGAAATATATATATATATATATATATATATATATATATATATATATAAATATGTAATGAAAAACAAACCACTTTAAGGTACCATTACGATAATTTATTTCACCTAAATATATATATATATATGTATGTATTACTAGAGAATCAATGGATTACTGAGTAAGAAACAAAGTTTACGTGGATAGTTGGGGAACATAACGGTTAACCCAAAACTTGAACAGGTTAAGATTGTAGTGATCTGGGAAACATCCACGTGGGAGTAGATTAAACCGAGCAGTCGTTCCGAGATTAAGCACTTCCTGTGGAACTTACTTCTCACTAATGGAATACGTGGAGAATTAAGGTGGTTTGCTACAATGTGAATGGCATGGCGGGTCCTAGCCGTGAAGGTTAGAACTGGGGAACAAAGGAATATAGTTCGTCTTATCATTGTCAATGGAAGTAGCGATAGAGTTGTGAGATAATTGTTACATCTCGTCTGTGAGAGAGAGCTTGCAGGGTGGAAAATAATTATAATTTCGGCAGCTTCTTCTGAAAATGAAAACAGTACTTCATTTTAGGTACCTCGGTGTCCCATATCAAGAAAAACGGCCTAGAAAAACCTTCTTTGTTAAGTTAGGACACATAGAGATCGTATATCAGCGAAGAACTATTGAAAAAAAAGTAATTAGTATAGTAAGTAATATATCATATTTTAAAACAATCCTAATGTACTGAGAGGCCAATCCCTAGGCCACGATTAATAATAACGATGCTGAAACACGGAATTATGAATTTAAGCACAGTACTAGATTGGCGCTAAGATTTTACACTTGAATTGGCTAGAAGTAACCGTAAGTTCTATGCTAACAGTTTCTTCTCTTGCACTTTTCGCTTGTGGTTCTCTCTTCCGACTTCCTTCTTTCCACTCAAATTTGATCTTCAACAATTTTAACGCAACCTCAATTGTTTTCTTGTCTTCTTAACTCCTGTTTTTTTTCTCTGTCTTCATCCCATATTCACTTACACTTAGTAGCCCCTTGCATCTGAGTGGCTTTATTGTCTTGAATAATGAAATGATTTAAAAGGTGAAATGATTTAAAAAAAAATGTTGCCTTTGTAATTTTGTGAATATTCCAATGAAATACGCTAAACTCGGCGCAGTTACATCAAATGTAGCATACTGTTTTTATTTTGTTGTTTTTTTTGTTTTGTTTTTTTTTATTTTTAGATGTAGTTAAAGTTTTCGTCTTGTAATACAATAATTTAAAGTTTGTTACGAAGTTATTCCATTATTTTCTTATCGTAAAAGAAGTTACATGTGTAACACTAAATAACAAAATATTTTCCACCAGATATCCCTGTGGAAAAATCGGGCGATACCAATGGTTCTATGATTACAGTACAGACAAAAATATTAGTTTTTCTAAGGCAGACGTGAAAACATTGTGCAAGAAGAACCTGAATATTTTCAGAAAGAAGATTCTTTTGTTATTCACACAGTATTCTATATCCTTCAGTGATGAAAATTAATATCTGAATAAAATAAATATCTGAATAGAATCAAAAATACAAATACTTTCAAAGCGTGATGAAGTAGCTGGTTGGTTTGATCAATCTTCACGCAGGTGAAAACTTCTGGAACATTCGGAAGTTGCAAGTTCATATTGGCTGACGGCGACTGACCAGCAAAGATGAACATTAAAAAGCTATTCTCGATGTTGTTCGTTTTTTGTTTTGTTTTTTTTTTTTTTTCATATAAAAAAAAAACTAACCAATAAATGATTTCTTAAGTTAATTTCAGAATATTACAATTTCAGTGGCGTTTACTCCGCAGATAACTTTTAGTTATAATATATTATTTGGAATTTCAGTAACATACCAAATAAATGCGAAATTTTATTAAACTGTTGTCATCGTAAACGTGGCATGTTATTGGCCATAATTAATAAGTGGAATATTAATGGTGCTTAATTTAGAAAAAAATGATACACACACACACACACACACACACACACACACATATATATATATATATATATATATATATATATATATATATATATATATACATACATACATACATATTAGGTTGGTGCAAAAAACATAGTAACGTCAAAAAAAGATATTATTGCGTCATTATTCCATTATCATTAATTTTGCAGCAACCTAATATATATATATATATATATATATATATATATATAGGCATATACGTATATGTATATATATATATATATATATATATATTTATATATATATATATATATATATATAGGCTGAGTGTTGATATATATATATATATATATATATATATATATATATATATATATATATATATATATATATATATATAAAGAGAGAGAGAGTAGGGGGGAAGAAACAGAAGATTTCTGAGAGTTAAAATAATTCTCATATTTCAACAATTACGAAATATACCGAGAATATGTTCAGGCGCTGATTTTCAGAATTGTAAGCATTTTAATATCAGGTATTGAAAATATTCTTCAAGTTCCGTGCACAATATTGGTAAGCACTCTCTCTCTCTCTTTCTCTTTCTCTCTCACTCTCTTTTTCTCCCTCCCTCCACCTCGCAATCTAATTTAAAATAAAATTCAGTTGAAGAATTTGATTTTAATCGTTTTTCCCTAAGTAAGGCAATAAAGTCACTAAGGCACATGAGCTTACTGAATATGAAAAATTAGAGTGAAAGACAAACATTATTCAGGTGAGTGAACATTAAAAGAATAGCGGTTAAACAACAAACGACAGGGATTGACATTGCATTTTAATTCTTGAAAGTCTTGACTGGAATGCAAGAACTCGAAAGTTTCATAAGCGAGGGAATAAACTGTTAACGTAGTTCTTAGGATTATATCTAGTAATTTCAACTGTAAAATGATGAGACCTCGTTTATAATGTAGTACTGCGCTTAAATCTGTAAAGCCGTGATACCAAACAGGGAAGTTCTTCAGAAAAATTAAGTTGAAAATATTTACGCAAACGTCACTGGGAAGCCAGGTTACAGCGATGGAGAAAAGACTGAAGCCTAGATGTCAAGTCAGGACCGATAACATAGCAAATTCTTCTTTGGATTTTATCAATAATTTCTAAATCCATAAAATAAGCACCAGACTAGATGTGTCACCAGTATACAAAGGACGAATGTTAGACTTAGAAATGATTGTTACTGATACATCTGATGGTCGCTGCTTGTCGTGGTGGAGGGGCTTGCGCGGTCCACTGACTTTGAGAGTGATATTGTCGGAAGTTCTAACTTCTGTTATGGCCACCCTTGGCGGTAATATCGAAGATAATAACCCAGACGCACCCCAAAGATCTCAAGGGTTGGACCAGCGGGTGATGAGGACAACGCAAGAAAGGCTACAGAAGACGCCACTCGAAATTATGACAGTCAGCGGCAGTCCGTTGCGGATTCATAACTGGCTTCTGCATGTCTCATTCCATATGTATCGCTGAGGAAGGGCATGGAATCAAGAGGGTGGGTCACGTCCTGGTAAGCTGAAGTCCACCTTAAAGAAATTCACACTATCGGCACTTTCTTCTATGATTTTCTTTCACCCCCAACCAACTCTTGCGAAGTCAAACGGTAATATGGAATGGATGACGAGAGAAGCTTTTGGTAAAACGGGAATCTTGTAGTCCTAACATGTATGTTAGTGTTGAATTTGTCATAAACGCCATCATCATAAAGGAAGTAATCGCCAAAGAAAAAATTAAATTCTTGGATACGAGATTAAGCCAAGTTGAGAAAAAATATCTAGCACGTCACAGAGAATCAAATTTCCTAGCTTCTTAAAGACAATTCAAAACAAATTTACAGAAATTGTTGATCACACATACACAGACACAGACACATATAATTCCATATTGACTAAAAACTATCATCAAGAAAATGTTAATACCCCTCTTTCGTGAGAAAAGTGTACTAAACTCCTACGGGCTCCAGTATGGTAGCGAAAGTTGGACAATCTCCTCACAGACGAAGAAAAATGCAACAGAAATGCCATTCTACAAAAGGATGAAGAAGATACCATAAACCGGACGTGTAATCAAAAATGAAGATTAGAGAAATCGAAATAAAAAGGAGATTTACACTGTCAGAAAGAGACACATTGAAAAGAAAGACAGGCGTCGACAAATAGAGCGTACAGAAACCCCATCCACCGCTGCCTGTGCGAAGCTTCCAGATCCGACGCATTTAGGGTTTTTTCTCGCCAGCCTCTTACTCTATCTCGAGTGACCCTAAGGCCTTTTACAAGGTGAACATTACAGTAAAAAAATTTTAAAAAATAGAGAGATAGCTGTAATTTCTTCTTTTTCAATGAGATTGAAAAAGAAGTGTTGGAAAATTTGATATTCGCAGGATAGATTGAAGTCAAGAGGGTCAGAGAAAAGCAACGCATAACCTACATAGTGAGCTTGTGTAAATGGATGACAAAAAGGAATTAGGAGAGATAATGAGAAAAAAAAAATCTTAAGTGCTAAAAGTACAGGAAATCGTGGGGAGCCATGATCGCCAAAGTCTTAAGAAGTATAAGTAGGTACACGTTATGTTTTTGCTAGTATTAAAAAAAAATTAATTTAACAAAAACAATATCAATAAATTGTGAAAATAGATTAACATATTTTTAAATCTTGAATATTGCAATGAGATGGCAATAATAAATAAATATAAGACTTAATATTTACGAACGATACAATAAGAAATTAAAAACAATTAATAATTTAATGAAAGGAACGAATATGATAATTGGAATACTCATAGGTCCAATAAAGGAAGAAAAAAGAAGAACAATTTATGTACAGAGAAAGGAATGGATAATAAACAAGTCGATTTTCACAATGAAGCTGGAAAAAGATAAACGAATTTTGACAGAAACTAATAATTAACATCATGCAACCTCGTTAACGCAATGGTTTTATTAAACAATTTCCTTTATGATTGGGCCAGTGCCAAGTAAAATTGAAAAAAAATTATCGAATGAAAAAAATATGAAATATATTATATGTGATAAAAAAAATTATGAAAATAAAATATTGAAAAAAATATTTATACTTGCTGGGCTTGTTTGGGATTGGGTATTAAACAACTAAAAAGAAAATGGTTGCTTATTTAACGAACGCTATTCGGTTTAGGTTGATACGAGTGTAAATGGCCGTTAAGTTTGCGAAAAGCGGATAGCAGATAAAATGGAAGTGGTTTTATATTAGATTCTGCAAAAGTCCTGATATCACCGAGCCCCAAAATATCTAGTGACCTTGAACATTAACGACATGCGCACACACACATTTGGTGAATGACGCACGTATTCTCACGCACCCGCGGATACACAACTGTGCAAAAACAACATCTATAAATAAGTTCTTATTTACTTTAAAATGTCCATCAAAGTATAAGTACAAATCGAATTAAAATATGAAGGTAAGAAAATATGGATTTTGAGTAAAATATCGATACTGATATATATATATATATATATATATATATATATATATATATATATATATATATATATATATATGTATGTATGTATGTATGTATGTATGTATGTATGTGTGAGTGTGCACGCGCATGAGTGTGTTAATACGTATATCTACTAATATATGCAGACGCGAATATATGCAAGCAAGTCGCCATTGGTGTGTGTGGAGAGTCTGCCCCACCAGCAAAAAATCATTTGGCTTTCACTGTGGGAAGAACGTGAACTAATTTTAGCGTGAGTTTTCTTAGTCGCGGCCTCTCCATGATACAAAAGTATGGCCACCAACAGTGAGACATAAGTACATACAGGCGCGTATCTTCCAATATGTGTATATAATTATGTTATATATATATATATATATATATATATATATATATATATATATATATATATGTGTGTGTGTGTGTGTGTGTTTGTGTGTGTGTATTAAATGTATTCATTATTATATATTCTTTAGGAAATGGATTAAATCCAAAATATTTCTAATTTATTTGTTTAATGCTATATATATATATATATATATATATATATATATATATATATATATATATATATATGTATATATATATATATATATATATACATACATACATAAATTATATGTACATATATATATATATATATATATGCATGTGCACACACGTTATACATATGTATATTTAATTAATACACATGTATATCGATGTATGATATATATATATATATATATATATATATTATATATGTACGCACACACACACACACACACACACACACACACACATATATATATATATATATATATATATATATATATATATATATATATATATATATATATATATATATACAATTATATACTTGCGCTGCAATCCCTCATTTATACCAGTTTCATTAAAAACGACTAAACATTTTATTAAATTTTTCTAGGAAAAAAAAAAAAAAAAAATATATATATATATATATATATATATACAAGCACTCCCACACATATATGTGCAATCATATAGATTTACGCACATGCACATATATTTACTATATCAGATAAACATATACATATGTATATGTGTATATATGTATCTATAGAAATATTCATGTATGTATTTGCATGCTTAGACTCGGATAGGCTAAGGTTCTCGATTAAAATTTTTTCTAAATTCTGACCATATTTTTATCACTTTTTAATCTCACGGGATATATTTCAGTATGTTCCTTAAACACACACGCACACACAAACAAACACACACAAACACACACAAACACACACACACACCAAAACACATCACATCAATATGCAAGTAGAAAGTCTTTGCTTAGAAGTTTTATTTGATCCAAATATTTCAAATCAATAATGCGATCTTTAAACAATTGTAGGAAAACAAATTTTAAAATATAAATTTGATAACTGTTTGAAAGATAATTACAAAATTATAAATAATTAATTATGTAATTATAATAAAAATAATTGATATAAAACTTAAATATAAATAAAATAAAACTTAAAAATCGAATATAATAAAAAATATAATAAAAATTATAATTAATTATATAATTATAATATAAAATAGTTACAATATACTTTAGAATAAAAAATTATGAACAAGAAATCTTTAAAGATAATATAATTATATTATATGATAATTATAATATATGATAATTATCATATATTAAAATTATCTCATATGATAATTAGAAAATAAATTAGAAATAATTAATTATGTAATTATAATATCAAATAATTAAAATAATGTGTAAACAATAAAATATAATAAATAAAACGTAAAATTAAAACATAAATTTCACGACTACTTAACCTTCAGTATTAAATCTCACAGTATAATTTATTTATTACCACTATTTCTAACTGCTACTACTACTAACTACTACTACTAATACCAAGAGTAACATTCCTTGTGACAACGCTACTGCTACTATCTTGGCATCGTTTGGAGATCATTAAGCGCACCGCGTTTTCGGTATTCATTCCGTTGTGTTTTGCACAGGGTCACAAATAATAACGCACGCATAGTGAGTAAATTTGCTCCATAAGCAAAGGCGTGTGGCCATCGCCTCCCGTAAGTGTCGCTTGACGTTGGGCCGTTTTATGTGCAAGCGCTTGTAAGTTTATCTGAATACGCAGTCTCGAGGCTAATATAGTGTAGTGTGTTCAAGTCCAGCGGACGACGAGTGATTTTTACTTTCTTCTTTTTTTCTTCTGAGCTTTTCTTGATAGCGAATGTGCGTAAAAAGAAAAATAAATGTCAACATACAAATGACACCAATCCATAAGCACATAGGCGCACACACACACGCACCGACACACACACGGACGGACACTCAGTGTCTCTCAGGCCAGTCTATACAGGCTTATAAGTTTTACGATGAAAAGCAGAGGCGAAAAATGAGAGTTGGTTTCGTTCATTTGATTTCAATTTTTAAGTTATAAAAGTAACACATTTTTTATGATGCGTATATACAAGTATTTCTCTAATCATTTTTAATTATTATGCTCATTATTGTTATTATTATTATTACTTGTAGGGTCATTGAAGTCATAGTTTTAATAGTAATATTTAAGATATAAAATTTATGTTAATGGTTGTTTGCAAACAAACCAACTGCTGGTACTTGACGAGATGGATTTAAATAATATATTTTTTTTCTTAAACAGTTTCAGTTTTTACGCACTAGTAACTTAAATATCTAAAACCAATTCATATATATATATATATATATATATATATATATATATATATATATATATATATATATATATATATATATATGTGTGTGTGTGTGTGTGTGTGTGTGTGTGTGTGTGCGCGTGTGTCTGTATGTCTGTGTGTGTGTATGAAACGGTAATAATTTTTCGTAAATAAATAGAAGAACGTTTTAGGCACACATTTATAAATCTACGGATGCCTACAGAGAATTAATCGGCCTTTCCGTATATTATTCAAGTTTGTGCCGCTTACATTTGAATGAATCTACCTGCAAAAGATCTCATTCAATCCAGGTGTAACGGGAGACAGATTTACTGACGTTTCCCTTTTGACGTCTATATTTATATCTTTACGTCTTTGACTTGTCCAATTTTTTTGTCTTTGTCAAACGTATTTGTTATATCAAGGAATACACTGAGTGGAAAATGTTGACGTTAACATTATGAATCTGATATGATCAGAGTCATGTGAATAGTATATATGTTTTGTAGACTTGATTGTATTTTCATGTCAGTATGTTACCGTTAACACATTAAAATTTACGGAAAGTATTACACATACCGGCATACGCACACACACCCGCAGACATATATATATATATATATAATATATATATATATATATATATATATATATATATATATATATATATATATATATATATATATATGTGTGTGTGTATATATATATATATATATATATGTGTGTGTGTGTGTGTGTGTAAATATCAGTTTAGTTTCATATCTCAGCAATCTGTATTTTACGTATGCAATCAACTGTACAAAATGCATATACATACAAATATATACATATACTTATGTACATGTAAATTTCCTATGTCTGTATAATTTCGCTCGTAAATATCTATCCATATATCTATATCTATCTATCTATCTATCTATCTATCTATCTATCTATCTATCTATCTATATATATATATATATATATATATATATATGTATAGTCACCCACAGGCAGACTGTTTCGCTGTATCACAGCTCCTCAATGTTACTATATATATATATATATATATATATATATATATATATATATATATATATATATATATATATATATATTCCTTATAAATATTTCGATATATTTATATAGTGGTATATTATAAAAATATTCTGAACATGCACGAACACACCCCCTCACACACAATCTCTCTCTCTCACTGTCTCTCTCTCTCTCTCACACACACACACACACACACACATATATATATATATAGATATATATAAAGAGAGAGACAGAGGGAGAAAGGGGGGAGAGAGAGATCCGAACATGTTATATTAAAAAAGTTTTCCCTGTTTAATATTTTATTGTATTTTTCTAATTTTCGAATAACCCGCTGCGACTTGTGATCAGCTTTTCAAAAAATATCAAGATGCAACCACAGGAATTCTGCCTACCACACCGACACCAATTTGGTTCTTGGAAGTGACGGAAATGGTTAAAATTACTTGACCAAGACAACATAAATTTCGGTGATAGTATCTACCATTTTCATCACAATGGACATAATATTCGAAAATTGGAAAATATGATAAAAAATTAAAAAGACAGACATTGCTCCCCGAATATATATAGCTTATATATATATATATATATATATATATAAAAAATTAGCTTACTTTTCTATTTAATGCAGATCTGATATTTAATTGGTTAATCAAGACATACCGATAGAAGTCTATTTTTAGTTCTGACATTATGCTCCCCCCTACTTTAATTTTTGGAAAAGATGTAAGCCTTTGTAATTAAATTTTCTTAAAAATCATTTAATCATCTGTTACTTACTATCGCCTGAAGAAATACAATTATAGTATTGATCCATGAAAACTTTTGTGTAACGATTTCAACAGGTTTTTTTAATCTATAATAATAATAAGAATAATTATAATACATATATATATATATATATTAGGTTGGTGCAAAAATAATGTCGTTTTCTCACAAATGTTACTATGTGAGAAACCGATATTATTTTGCACCAACCTAATATATATATATATATATATATATATATATATATATATGTATATATATATATATATATATATATATATATATATGGAAGAGGTTATAGTTGTTCCAATAAGAGGAAATTATATATTTTAAAAAGACGATAAACCGCAAAAGTTTTTGATTGAAATAAATATATTTTGCACCCAAAATGTTTGCGGTTCATCAAATTTTAAATATATATATATATATATATATATATATATATATATATATATATGTGTGTGTGTGTGTGAATTTATTTGTTCAAACATACAGTTTCTAATATATATATATATATATATATATATATATATATATATATATATATATACAGAGAGCGAGAGAGAGAATAAGATCGAAACCCGGTTCGCAAATGTCAGTTATATGCCATGCGTGATACACGCGTAGGCGATCATGACTGACGAAGGAGATTTTCCTGCAGTAGGTTGCCTATTCTTTCTGCGGTATACCAGTTGCCATCCAAGTCTATAGAACCCGGTCTGTTCTGCTATTTGCCCATAGCTGGGGGGGGGAGGGAGAAGAAGATTCGGAAAAGTACTGTTTGATATTACCATGTTTATTATTTTGCATTGTTAGGTCTCCACTTCTTGGCTGTCCAGCATTGAACACATTTATTTTTGCTTTTTTAGCCGTGGCCTCCTTATAGCCTATTTCTGCAAATATTTATTCATTTGTAAATTTTAAACCTTTTAGGCGTGTTCGAATTGAAGCCTTCTTTTAAGATGCTTTCGTATTATACAATATATGTGTGTGTGTGTGTGAATATATATATATATATATATATATATATATATATATATATATATATATATATATAGGATGAAATGTAGTTTTAAGGTATGCAGTATTTATGGGATAAAGTGCTCAGTATCAGAGATACAGCGTATGTAAATATAACTATAAAAGTAAACACTGAAGTCAACACTCAGAGTCGACAGTCTGTTTCATGCTAGATGCAATCGTCAGGCCTGATTGTTAAATTCAATGTCCACTATTATATTTATGCTTATATATATATTTTTTTTGTGTGTGTAAGCGTGTGTGTATGTTTGTGTGTGTGTGCGCGCGTGCACCCACATAAATATATGTATGTTCTAAAGCGTCAACGGATTTATTTTTATTGGATACCAATGTTATTTAGTGAATACTCGTGTTTGAACTAGACGTCCTGCTTGTTTTCTTTATTTTTAAACTGTGTCTTTTACGTCTACGGGTCTGCGCAGTCGAGAACGCACAATAATGTGAATGTTCTCTACGAGAAACCCAAACCAGCGTCAAAATTTGCAGGAGAAACCACCATTTCACCCGGAGTGGAATGTGTATTCCGTAAAAGATTTAATAGAACCTTGCTGAGCTTTCAAGTCCTAAATTATGCCATGTGGGACGGTTGTTTCTCCTACAAAGATGCGCTCCCGGCCAAAAGATGCCGGAATGTACTCAATTTTTATTCATTTTTCTCGAGTTTGCTAGCCAGTAGTCATAATACACAGTATTTAAAATCTAAAAAAAAAGAAAACAAAAAAAAAACAGTGCTTCTATTTCAAATAAGGGTATACACGAAAAATAACGTTTAATGTAAGAAAAGTATATAGATATGCAAATGTATGTATATATTTATTTATATATATATATATATATATATATATATATATATATATATATATATGTGTGTGTGTATATATATATATATATATATATATATATTTACATATGCATATACATATATACATATATATGTGTGTGTGTGTGTGTGTGTGCGTGCACATATATGAACAATACCTATTATTATATACCGTCTTCATGCGCACTTCGGCTTTGTGTAATGGTTAACAAGCTTGTCTCCGCAGACAATTTAAGAATGAATGGTGAGTTCGATTCAGACTGGGTACCACCATACTTTTGTCCTTCTGCCGCACCTAAGGTAAACTTAATGCATCGTTCTATCGAATTAATTTTTGATATTATTTTGTTTTTGAATCATAACTTAATTATTTTGGGGTAATACTACGCGGTATAATGATTAGCAGGCCACTCCAACCTCACAGGGGACCATATACTTTCGGCCTCGTGCCACATCTAAGCTACGCTTAGAAAATCACTTGTTGTCCCTTAATGTGTTGTAATTGTTAACAACCTTCTATCGTTAGAACAATTACAACTGACTAGTGAGTTCGATCCTCACTGCGTGACCCATATTTCCGGCCTTGTGCCACACATAAGCTTCGCGTAGAACATCTCCGTAATTTAATTATTTATAACCATATCTAAGTAATTTTTTAATTAATCAGTGAATTAATCTGATAAAGAAGAGCATTTAGGTGATAGTCTATTATCGGTAAAATAAATTTGGACTAGACTTAAATTAAAATGGCGCTTTACATATCGGCATTTTAGGCTTAATGAGCGGTCGCCTCTATGTGGTCTAATGATTAGCAAGCTTGTCTTGCTAGCAAAATTATGACTGAATAGTGAGTTCGATCCTCACTGGGTGCCCCATACTTTCGGCCTCGTGCCACATCTGAACTACGTTTGGA
>OZ010583.1:103048771-103051271 GCA_963932145.1 Acanthosepion lycidas
CTCCGGGCACTTTGGTAAACCCATCTCTTATTGCTGTTTTACATGGCCAGAGAGTAGTTGCTAAAATGTTATAATCTTCTAACCAATCATACAAGGCGCCAATCGTCTAATATGTGTACTAACAAATGCGCACGCAACTACTAGCACGCACACTATTTCCCACCCGCACTGAGACAATTCGTTTAAATCTCTCTCTCTCTTTCTCTCTCTCTCTCTCTATATATATATATATATATATATATATATATATATATATATAGACACATATATATTAGGTTGGTGCAAAAATAATTTCGTTTTCTAACATATGTTACTATGTGAGAAAACGAAATTATTTTTGCACCAACCTAATATATACATATATATATATATATATATATATATATATATATATGTATATGTATATATATATATATATATATATATATATATATATATATTATAAAATGTTCAAAAATTATGTTACCTAATTTTCGCAGATTAAATTGTCTTATCAGCGAATTATTGTTATATATATATATATATATAAGAGAAAGAGATAAAAAAACAAAAAGGAAGCGGTTTTCAATATAATAGGTTTCACTTTTATTAAAGCTTCATTTTATATCGATGAACTTTTCCTGTTAGTTTTTTATTCTATCATCCTGCCGGATTCCTATCCATATCCTAAACACACAGGCACGCACCTGTGCGCGCACACACATACACTCAGACAAACATGGGTGAATGTGTGTACGTGTGTCTGTACATGCGTGTGCGCATTTATGTATATGTGTTTGTGTGTCTATGTTTCCTATTGTTATGAACGTTACTGTTAGTGATTAAACGTGTTTTGAGTTGATATCCCTCCTTTTGTTTTACTAAATTGTAAAATTAATATTAATTGACCAAGATAAAGATGTCATCTTAAGGAAAGGTACACGTACCCAGGGCTTTCGAACATTAGTATGTAGAAGTGGGAAAGGCAGAGGGTTGCGACGGTCACTAGCATCCATCTCGGGAGGACATCCAATCAAAGTGTGAAATAAAAATTTAGTTTACATTTGGTTTGAATAAAGTGTTTATTTCATGTTTCGTCTGTTTTTACAAATTTAAAATGTTTTCTCATATTTATCTTGAGTCCTTCTGGCAATTAAGTATCACCAAATGTCACCAAACTTATGCACATCACTGTTATCGAACCTCTATCAACTTTTTCCATCAAGGAAAATATCCCAGTTGCCGAAGTTTGCCGTTACCAAAAGAACAGAAAAAATCAATATTACTATATATATATATATATATATATATATATATATATATATATATATATATATTCAGTTCATGGAAAACTAGGTAATCCGTATGGGTAGACCCAAGGAGGATAAAATCCAGATAGCTCAATGTAAATCCAGAGCAAATAATTTAAATAAAAACAGACCACTTTAATGTTCCATATAATAAATTATTTCACTTTACTTCCAAAGGTTGAAAAGAAAAAGTCTGATTATACGCAGTCCTTTAAAAGGGCTGTGGTGAAATAATTTATTACATGGAACCTTAAAGTGGTCTGTTTTTATTTAAAATATATATATATGTGTGTGTGTGAATTCTATCATTCTATCGGATTCTAATCTCTATTTAGCAAACTCGTGGTGCTATGGTTAACAAGCTTGTCTCTAGATCAATTACAACTGAGTAGTGACTTCGATTCACACTGGGTGCCCCATTCTTTCGACCTTGTGATCTCATTTCACATATATTCTCATACACTCGTATGTATATATATATATATATATATATATATATATATATATATATATATATATATATATATATAAACCATTGCTAAACTATGAAATACATTCTTGGTGTTGTGAATGGAAAGAAGATTTAAGCACATATCATTACTAGATGATTATTGTTTATTGTATATATATATATATATATATTTATATATATATATATATGTATCATTATTAGTCATTATTTTTTTAACTATTAATCTGTTAATTACTAATCACTTTAATTCCAAAGGTTGTTTAACCAGTTGCGAAATATTTGCGAGTCCGGTAAAGCATTAACTTCAAGTAATGAGCCGAATTTGCATAAGCATCATTAACTCTTAGTTTCCAATCGATATTTTTAAACAAAGAAGTATTTTTGAAGTTTTGACTATAAAGAAAATGTAAGACTAGAAGTTCAAAAATCCTATATATACATATGTGTGTGTGTGTGTGTGTGTTTTATCAGCCATCATTTTTTTCAACATCTCGCTTGAGTCCTTCTTCAAGGCCGGCCAGACATGGGGAGTAATGATCTGCTATTTTCGCACATCTATGTTGACGTGGCATTTGATTTCAGAATTGCCCTTCACTTAGCGTGCTACTAATGCTTATAAGGTCCGTCTGCCTTGCTATTTTATCAAGTTCATTAAAAAGATGCTAACATCAGTCATTCAGCCTAACTTCTACGTTATCCGCATCGACTTTTACGTCAACCTCATATGTCGTTTTCTCTC
>OZ010583.1:103061271-103113771 GCA_963932145.1 Acanthosepion lycidas
CGCCTATTTATTAGATAGTATATTTATTTATTTTAGTCTACCGGCCTGAATATTCAAGATGGAGGAGAAATATGCGGACTCCCGAAAATTCAGGCAGGTAGAAAAAAAAATATATTGCTTAATAAATAAACGGAGCGTCTACATAAATAAGAGTTCCACTAAAAATAAGGTGTAAAGTGATAAAAAAGATAGTAAAAAATTAATTCTTCAGAAAAATATATATTTTTTCACAGTAATATATATATATATATATATATATATATATATATATATATATATATATATATATATATATATATATATATATATATATATATATATATATATATATATATATATATATATATATATGTCCGGAAGATTACGGTCCAGCATGAAACAGACTATCGGCGCTGAAACACTTTTATGAAACACTTTTATGAAACACTTTTACCCCAAAATATAGCATAACATAAATATATATTTTTATCATTCATATGTGAGTGAGTGAGTGTCTGTGTGTTTTTGAAATAACCTTTCCTACAAACATATATATGTGGGTATAATTGTACGCGCGTGTTTACGTTACTACTCCAAACCTATTTAATGAGGTACACGGTAACAGTAGACGGGACACCCTTTTTGAATTGAATTCATTATCTCTTTTAGTTTTTCATTATTTTTATTCTTCAACTGTATTCTTCAGCAAGTCACCCATTCAATACTGCCTTGTGCGAACATTGCTTAACTCCCTTTGCGAAACGACGGCAACTCTTGTCTAAAGTTTCTCGCATAACAGACGTATCGCACAGTGCCTTTGCTTCACATGGAATTAGTTATAAACATCTACTTTGTATATTCATTCTAAAGTTGTCATGATCGTTGAATTAGGGTGATTCGTAGATTCCAATATTAATATTCACTGTATAGTACGCAGGGTGATTGTGCGTCTTATATACTTTAAGATATTTTCTATACTCCTTGCTGTGTTGAATAAAACACAGACATATTGCTCTGGCACTCAGTGAGAAGAGATGATCATTTGGTTTATGAGATGGACTGTTCGATTATCTATTTATTAATCAGGTTTCCACACATCTTCGCCTACACGCGTGCAATCGTATGTTACTGTCGCGTCATGCGCAAGTGCATTTGTTGTCGATTTTAAAAGGGTACATAATTTTCTTCGTCTCGTCTTGCGACTGTATCCATACATGTTTCCGCATCTATTTATAAAGGGATATATGTTAGCCGCAAAAATTCTGCTCGTAATTTTTTCCAAAAATGTGAAGATTAAAACATCATCTCAGAAATCGATATCTAACTTTATCAAAGCGTCTATGAAAAGTTCGCATATATATATATATATATATATATATATATATATATATATATATATATATAATGATAACGAAAAAAATATATAAATTATAACGTCCATAGCATTAATTCAAAAGGGATCAATTCCGATAGTAGAGCAATAATTATTTATTGTAATTTCTTCATATAGACAAAAACAATTTACTCACGACAAAGATGCAACGTCAAGGTGCAATGAAATGCACCGAAACTAAGTTGCATCTTTGTCGTGAGTAAATTGTTTTTGTCTATATGAAGAAATTATATCTATCTATCTATCTATCTATCTATCTATCTATCTATCTATCTATCTATCTATCTATCTATCTCTTTCTCTTTATATATATATGTATATATATATATATATATATATATATATATATATATATATATGGGTGTGTGTGTGTGTATATATATATGTGTGTGTGTGTGTATATATATATATATATATATATATTTACATGAGTGAATGTCTACGCGAATATATGTCGACATGAATCGAGACGTGCTGCCACTTGACACCTTTTTGTCCTGCAAATTTTAGATACACATCAATGTACTGACTGCTTGATATACAAACCCGTGTATGGTACTAGGCTACGTTTCTGGTAGCAGCTATACAGTTCTAACAGGCTAATAATAAATTCTGTGACCAATAAATAAGCAGGAAAAATTATATGGCGCCAATCTCTAAAGGGGGAGAATGAGAAACTGGAAGCCCGGGCTTACCTGTATTTGAATAAAAACCAGTCAGCTATTGTTGTAACTACACCGTGAGGGCACGTCTAGTAAAAGCTTCATGATTTTTTTTGTGTGTGTGTGTGTGTAAGTGTGCAGATGTCTTCCTGCGTTTATATATGCAACTTCATATTTATGCGTATTTGCGTTTGATAAATAAAACCAGTGTTTTATATATATATATATATATATATATATATATATATATGTGTGTGTGTGTGTGTGTGTGTGTGTGTCTGTGTGTGTGTCTGTGTGTGTGTGTCTGTGTGTATGTATATATGTGTCTGTATATTTGTTGAATGTGAGTGGACTTGTATATGCAGCTATATGTATGCACATATTAAACGAGATGTTTGTGTTTATATGGGATAGAATGTGTATACGTATGTATTCAAGATGTTTTATGTGTGCTTAAGCGTGTATTCCTAAGAGTATGTGTGTGCGCGTGTGAGCCTGTTTTGCGCATTGCTTGAGTTGTATAACTGAGCAGGATCATGCAAGTGGTTCTGTAATGACTGCCGCTACCAGAGACTGGCGGGACACAGGCATACTAAACTGCATGGAAGCTATTTCACTCACTTGTTGCGCGCCCAGCTCTGATCAGCATCCTTCAATACCAACACATATCAGCATCACTAATTCTCTGTACTCTGTCATACTTAATTTATTCTTTCGTCTTATTTCTCTTTGATCTCTGTTTTCTTTCATCCGTTTATTTTCTCTTTCATTTTTTTCTTTAACTTTTTTTTTATGTATCTTTTTTCTTTTAATTTCTTTCTTTCTTTGTTTATTTTTTACTTATTTTCTTTCGTCTTTCTTTTTCTTCACTTTTTTCCTTCCTTTGATCGTTTTTTCCTTCTTATTTTCTTTCCTTTTTTTTTATTTTTCATTTCTTCTGCTTTATCCCCACTTCTTTTTTTCTATTCATGCTTCATTTTTTTTCTTCCTTTTTTTTCGTTGGTTATTCCATTTTTACGAAGGATCTATCGATCTTTAACCATATTTTCATTGCTTCTTCTTCTGTTTCATTTTCCCGCTTCCAGCCATACATGTCGTCTTTTTTTCTAATTGATTATTCCTCTTTTATTTATGTTCTTTCTTTTTGCTTTTTCTTCAGTTTTTTTTTTCTTTTCTTCGATTTTCATTTCATCCTTATTTTGTTTCTATATATCGCATCTTTTTTTTTAAATTTTTCTTGTTTATATTGGTGTTGACATCAGTGTCCACTTTTTTCATTCATTCCTTTTGCTCCAAGTACGTTCATTCATTCGTTCCTGCCTTTTTGCTTTTCCCTTCTTCAATTCGTTTATTTATTTCCTTTATTTACACGGCAACACAAAAGACAAGCAAAGAGCCACAACGATCCTAAAGTGCTATCTTCCTTTCTTCCTCATTTGCTTTCCTTTCATTTTCGCTTTCTGTTTCAGTTTTATTTTTCATATATTATTCCACTTTTACTAATGATCTATCGATTTTTATCCCTTTAATTTCTTCTTTTCCTATTCTTTTCCTTTTCTTCTTTTTCTATGTTTTCCCGCCACCCCTCAAGCATTTGTCGTCTTTTTTCTTTATATACTCATTGATTATTCCTCTTTCACTAAGGATTTATCGATTTGTTTATTTTTATCATATCTTAATTTCACACTTCGTTTTGTTCCATTTACTTTTTTCTTGTTTTTTTTTTTTTGACACTTTTCTTTATTCATTCATTTTTTTTTCTTCTCATTTCTGTCATTACTCAGTGCGTTGACTCTCTCTCTCTCTCTCTCTTTCTCTTTCTCTTTCTCTTTCTCTCTCTCTCTCTCTCTCTCTCTCTCTCTCTCTCTCTCTCTCTCTTTGTAATTTTTCACGTGTCCGGAAATGCATTCATTTCTATTTATTTTTTTTTTTGGGGGGGGGGAATAATTTGAATTTCTTAATCATGTCTTTCACTCGTTCCTACTTGATTTTTTTTTTATACTTCTCTTCATTCTTCTTTTCATTCGAATTCTCTTCTGCTTACACTCATTTTTTCCTTCATTCCTTTTTCTACGAATAAGTTCATTCATTCGTTCCTTCCCCTTTTCTCTTTCTTCCTTTATTCTTTTATATATTTCCTTTCTTTACACAGCGACACAAAAGACTAACAAAGAAACACAACAATCCTAAAGCAGTATCTTCCTTTTCGTCCTCGTTCTTTTGCCACCAGTTGCTTTCTTTCCAATACGCATCAGCGCATTAGTCGATTTCAAAGCCACAACACACTTTACGACTGCTACTATAGTCCGACAAAGCACTCTCAGGTAGAGTACAACAATTAAAATAGCGGGTCAGATACTCGGCGAGTGTAAGTTCTATCTGGGGTCAGTAGCATATTCATTTTATACTATGGTATCAGTTCTTCGACGGTAAGGTTCATCGGAACGGTATGGTAGATTCCACGCGCACAAACACACATATATATATATGTAAATATGCCATGGATGTATATATATATATATATATATATATATATATATATATATATATATATATATATATATATATATATATATATATATATATATAATACATACACACACATACACACATTATATATATATATATATATATATATATATGCATGTATATAATACACACACATATTATATATATATATATATATATATATATATATATATATATGATGCTCATTTACATTTACGTTTGTTGAACGACCACCTGTGTTTCATTCTGCAACTGTTCTGAGCTTAAGTTACAGTTTCTAGAAGAACGTGCATATTCTGGACTGATCAGTGGTTTGAATTCAAACCAAGTAGACTCAAACGCTCGGTCACACTGACTTGTGACTTCGTGCTAGCACAACCATCGACGGATTCCAAACAGTTCCGTCTACACAATTTCATAAATTGTGCTTGGGTTTCCATATGTCCCGTAGGCTGATATTGCATCCTAAGGCTGGTAGCATCGGGAAATCATTCCCTGAAAAATCGCCCTTAGTTACATATATATATATATATATATATATATATATATATATATATATATATATATATATATATATATATATATATAAACTGTGTTTTATAAGAAAATGATTAATCAGCGTATTTTTCTTTGAAGGCGTCCATCTTGTACTTAACCATAGAACACTAACCATCAATTAAAGTTACATCACTACTAACCATGGGTATATCATACCCGATTTTGAAAATATCAAAATATAATAAATTTAAATCTTTATTTGAAATATTTTACATGCAGGCACTTCAAACTTTGTATTTTGAGTTAACATTAAGTGGGACTGAAAAACATAATATTTAGTTAAGTAAATCAGATACTGAAAATTGTAATTAAAAATAGGAAATTTTGCGCTGGGTACTATATACCCATGGTTATTGTTCTATGATTAAATGGTTCATTATCACGAGAATGGGCCAGAATAGTAATAAATAAAATTAAATATTTGATGAATTTCTAAGTATAGAGGAAATTCCACTCTTACATTCACTGTTTAGAGAGCTTGATAGTAAAACTCTACAGTTTACAGTAAAGCCCCAATCGAGTGTATGGAATCTCTGTGAAACTCAGAATAGGATCGATAATTGGATATTATTTATTACTTGATAGATAAATGTAATTAGCTTCATATGTATATGCATATACATTTACCACATTCCGTTTCTGCGCGCGCACGCACACACAGACACACACACACATATATATACATATATATATACATACATATATATATATATATATATATATATATATATATATATATGCCCTGAAAAATTTATTTCGGTTGAGCTCTCTGGGGAGGAAGTGTGGCTTTGTAAACAGTGAATATTACGGCTAATAATGCAAGACTCTTCGGTAAATCGGTAAATCGAATCGAGTTCTCTCAGTCAGTGTTTGTTTATCTAACAGTGTGATATATTTTCTGTTTCTAATGAATTCAAGTATGGTATTTGTCCCAAATATCAATTCGAAATATATCCCCCACCAAGAGAAAGTTATAAAAAGGTATTCATAATTTTATCATGAGATGTATATCACATTTGGAATGGCGTCTTTGTCTATTTGCAATGTTTTATATTCATATATTTTTCAGATTTCTAATTTAAAATAATTTGAAATAATTGTATCTGTTTATGTCGTAATTTGACTCGTCATATTATCAGTCATTCGGAAAATGAAAAAAAGAAATTGTAAAATAATATTATAGGTAAATTTGACGTGTTAGTCAGGCGAGAAGATATTCGGGATTTCATTTAGATCGCTTGAATTAAACGTATTAGGGCAGCGTTCTCTCAACCGGCGGCAAATGCTGGAAAATTGGTTTAGGATGTTTAAGTTGCCATTGTTTTGCATTACACAATATCTGTTTAACTATTTGCCTAGATTTATGAATGAAGAAGATGAAAGAGCAGTAGCATCATCAACAACAGAAGAAAAAGAAGAAAAAAAGAAGTAGCAGTAGTAGTAGTAGTAGTAGTAGTAGTAGAAGAAGTAGAAGAAGAAGAAGAAGAAGAAGAAGAAGAAGAATTAGCAGCACCAGTAGAAAATGAAGAAGAAAAAGCAGAAGAAAAAGCAGAAGAAAAAGAGACAAAGAAGAAGAAGAAGAAGATGATGATGATGATGATGATGATGATGATGATGATGAAAAATAAGCAAAAGCAGCAGCAGCAGCAGAAGAAGAAGAAGAAGAAGAATTAGCAGCAGCAGTAGAAAAAGAAGAAGAAAACGCAGAAGAAAAAGCAGAAGAAAAAGAGACAAAGAAGACGAAGAAGAAGAAGAAGATGATGATGATGATGATGATGATGATGATGATGATGATGATGATGATGATGATGATGAAAAATAAGCAGCAGAAGAAGAAGAAGAAGAAAAAGAAGAATAATAATAAGAAGAATTAGTAGCAGCATCATAAGATAAAGTTGGGGAGAAATCGCAGAAGGAGAAGAAAAAGGATGAATGTGAAGAAGATGAAGAAAAAGAAAAAGAATGGAGAGGAGGAGGAGAATATGAAGAAAGAGAAAGAGCAACAGTAGAAAAATAAAAAGAGAAAAGAAAGTGCAGCAGCAGCAGCAGCAGAAGAAGAAGAAGCTACAACAGAATAAGAAAAAAGGAGAGAGAGAGATAGAGAGAGAGAGAAAGAGAGCGAGAGAAAGAGAGAGAAAGAGAGCATGAGCAGCATAACATGAGCAGCAGCAGCAGCAGAAGAAGAAGAAAAAGAAAAGATTTCGTAACAATGACATTCTTTAGCTTTCAAGAAAAAAATATGAGTTATTTGAATATGATATAAAAGTTTTCTGGCCGGACATGGGTAAGAACGGAAATGTTAATTGCGTAATCTATGTGATTAACGAAAAAAGACATGAGTTACCTGCACTGGCAAGGAAGGATACTACGTTGAGAAATATTTCTTTTGTGAAATGTTTACTTTTATTATCATGAAGCTACAGATTTAGAGCTGCTTCAAAAAGACAGACACATTAGTTTTGCTCAGACCTGAACTTTCATATGAAACGACAAAGTGACTCGTTCGCGCCTTTTCGGGTTAATGTTCTCAGAGCACATGAAGTGAAAAGACTCTATTAAATCCATCGATAGCTCAGCTACTAATAAAGTTGGTTCACTCTGTCTTGCGTCAGAATTTTTATCTCCGGAATTTGTCTTAAATATCTATAAGTCTACCATTCATCCTTGCTTAGACTATTGCTGCCGCATATGATCCGGTGCTCCTGCTATTTACTTTGAGCTCCTTGATAAAATCCAAAGAATTTATATTATAGGGATTTTCTAAGCGTAGCTTAGATGTGGCACAAAGCCGAATGTAGGGAGTACCCAGTAAGAATCGAACTCGCTACACATTAGTAATTGTTCTAGCGAGACAAGCTCGCTAACTATTACACCGCCTCGAGTTGCTCCCATAGAATTTATATTATAAATTATTGGTCCTGGCGGCTCGACTTCAGTCACTTACTCATCGACGTAAGGTTACCTTTCTGCGCCATTTTAAAAAAAAAATTTTCTTTTGTAAATACTTTTATGATAATCGTTCTGAAGAGCTCTTCGCTATAATGCCTAGACTTTATTAATTGCAGCGCAGTACTAGACAGCCATCTAGATCTCATCAATTTACAGTTGAGCCAGCTATATGTAACCATAAGTGCTATTAGGTTGATGCAAAAATAATGTCGTTTTTTGACGTTAAAAATACGTAAAAAAACGACATTATTTTTGCACCAACCTAATATGTTAACTTGCGTAATTCCCATCCGGCTCCATGCTTTCCAGTGAACATTAATGTTCAAAAATTTAAATGCAATGTCAATTGCTGTCTACTGTTTTCCTCATTATTCTTTTCTTTTTCTGCTCATTATTATTTCTCTTCCTAATTTCTCCTAAACCTTGTAACCCCTCGCGTTTTACTGGCTGCACTGCCTTGCATGGAGTGATACTGAAAATAAAATAAACAAACAAAAAACCGATAGCATGAATAGAATCTTTATTTAATGGTTGTCACTGTGTAACGAGTGAGGGCGAGTACCCTAAAAAATTTTAATTACTTTCCCCGGTAATCCCGATGACTTCAACTCTGATTCGTGCAAGAATGTCTCATTGTTATGGAACATCAGTAACATTTTGTTGCCATCAAGTGATAACAAGTCTCCCTAAGTCTCTTCAGTTTTCTATCGTATTTTATTAATATTTACGAGAAACACTGGCATGTAACTTTTAATACGTGGTACTCTCGAATGATCTACTGTTCTGGACACACAGTCATGGTGCAAGAAGAGTTGGTCGCCCACTAACCATTACATTGACCAGCTATGTTATGACACAGAATGTCTCTCTAGTGACCTTCCGAACTTAATGCCGGAGCATCATGCTTGGCGTGATAGATAGGAATGTCCGAGTCCTCTAGACCGATTATAAAATATATAAGATTTTATCATCACCGATTAAACTCTGAATGTTCTACAGTCATAATAAGCGTTTGCACTCTCAATGATTCTTCTTTCATCGAACGACTATTTGGATCCAAATTCACCCTAGACCTCAAGTGGAACCCATATATACTATCCACTACTGAAGATGCCGGAGAAATGGTTTGCACCTTGTACAACTCCAGATGGTATCCGTCTCATTCTGCTATGATCTATATTTATAAGAGCCTGATCAAACCTAAAATGAAGTATTGGTACCATATCTTTGGTAAGAATCGTGTTCCTCTCCGTAAATATTCCCAAGAACTGTTAAGTTTTTGAATAGTCTCTTCTGTGGATAGTTCCTCAAACACTACAATCTTAAACTCATAGGATTATCAGTTATATATCCACCATATCCTCATCATCGTCATGTCTTATACCATCACCTTATTTTCATATCACACTTTTCACTCATTAACACACTACATTGAGTGGATCATGAATTTTGTATTGTATGAACTTTAGTAATATATATATATATATATATATATATATATATATATATATATATATATATATAGTAGCGAGCATACAGATTTAATAATTATTAAATTTTGTGTATATATTTAATCGTTCTGATATTTTTAAACATCTATTTTTTCGAATGTTATATAATTATTCTTATAACTTTATCAAAAAAAGTTTATTGATCTTTATATTTTGCTGTTATATAATTTACCTTTATATCCTTATTTTTACTTGATAAAATTTTCTATGAAGCTTTAAAATGAAATGTTATTTCACATTTAGATTTTTCTTAACATTGTTCTGATCTTTATGCTCGCTACTGTATATATATATATATATATATATATATATATATATATATATATATATATATATTAGGTTGGTGCAAAAATAATGACGTTTTTTGACGTATTTTTAACGACAAAAAACGTCATTATTTTGCACCAACCTAATATATATATATATATATATATATATATATATATGTGTGTGTGTGTGTGTGTGTGTGTGTGTATTCCCGTTATTATGATATTTTTTGAAAAGCACGACATAACTGTTTCCCGCGCCCTTATAAATAATGAATAGATTTCGTTGATGAATTTTCCCTTTTTAGTAGACAATAATATAAACTATTTGACAAAATATTTATTTGACTAATATTTTTTTTTTAAATCAGTGTTTCCTTATATTGTTGCGTGAGTTAATTTTTCTATGTTCCGGAAGTGAGGCTACTGACGGGAAGGTTTTGAGCAGTATGGAAACATATCTTAATTGTTGCTGTTGGCAGTTCCCTCCTAACCCTGGGTGGTAGCACCTGTTAGTCTCCCAACTATAAGCAAATAGTAACCTTCAAACTGGGGTCAAAACACTATGAAAGTATAAAATAAATTTGTATAGTAAAAATACCAGCAACACATTTTTGAAAAAAAAAAATTACCAGGAATCCATTTCTGAAAAAAAAATTACTAGCTATCCTTTTCTGAAAAAAATTACTAGCAATCCATTTCTGAAAAAATTACTAGCAATCCATTTCTGAAAAAAAAATACCAAACATGAATACATATTCTGTTCATACGAACCTATCCTAAAAATACTGTCGGCATGAAATAACCCATTGAGGTTTTGATATGCCTTAAATAAACCAAAACCAACCATCTTCTATGCGTTTTGTCCCTTCTTGATGTGGTTGATCATGGCTCTTCTAATCCCTGTTCTGCCAAACAATTACACAAGCCGGTTAGGTATGTCTTGCCTTTATTATGTCCTGTGAGTTTTAAATTCTCCAGGCCCTTCTTCCTTATCATGCACCCTTGAATTTAATTGTCTCTTTCTGATTCTTAGTGCAAGTGCTCTTTTTGTTTTCCGTTTTCTCTAAAAACTTCCCCATTATGCACAAGATCGGTCAATAGAATCCTCGGCATCATTTTGTAGAACCAAACGTCTGTTGTCACACATCTATTCTACATATGCATTCACTGCCTTATAGGAGGACGGATATTAAAGTCGATGTCTCTTTGTTTTTACTTATTTCTTTCTGTTTCTTAATATTTTGCTCAGCATTTGGAATGCACACTTCTTTATTCCAATGCCCTTTCGGGCAAAGCTGTCGCAGTTATCAGTTATCTTTTAAATCATATCTTAGGCGTTTTTTTTTGTTTTTTTTACTTTGTTGATTTTGTCCTTTCTAATTCGTAGTGTTCATCTTAATCTCTCACGTGATGGCTCTAAGTTGTTATACACCGGTAAACCGTTTCAGCTGGCGACCTAAAATCATGTGAGAGAGTGACGTTAACACGGCACTACTGGGCGAAGGACCTCATCGTAAAAAGTCAACAGCCACGGTGAAAATGTTCATCAGATGAACTACAACGGCCACGTTTTAGCGACCGAGGCGAGCTACCAAGTTGGAGGACATCGGCTGTGCTCCAAACTAGAAATGGATGGTTTCCGCCATAGCTGAAACACCCAAAACCCAGAATAGTGGACAGTTCAGCACTTTGGCGCCCCCCCCCACTCATTGGATTATTCCTTTTTCTGACAATATTCATTCTATCTTCTTACAATAGTTTTTGCTTTCCTTTATTAACTTCTGTAGGAGTTCCTGTAGATATCTTTCTGTGTCTGTTATCAACACTGGGTCATCAGCAATTCATGTTTTTAAGTTGGCGGCTTCAATAATGAAACTTGGTGGGAATTCTAATACTCCCACCATTGTAAAAGTTGAATAAGTCCGGCGAGAAAACACATCCCTGTCTTACGCCTCATTTTACGTCTGTGTATTTTATGAATACATTTTATATCCGTATTCAGGTGGTTCGTTCCCAGTATTATCACCAAAAGTGATATAGTAAATTCTATATCCCTTTCTATCAATGTTTTCTTTGCTATGACGATAAGCTACACCTGGCAACAAGACCTCTGATCGGGAGGTTTTTCGGAGCGTGCAACCACCTCTTACTTGATGTTGTTTCCAGGTCCATCCTGAACCAGGCTAGTAGCATCTGTTAGGATTCCAGCTATGGGCAAATAGTGAACCCCAAATCCAAAACAAAACACTATGAAAGTATAAAAATACATTTTTATATAAAAACACCTACTTATAAAATTACAACAATACCTATTTATAGTATATATTTAGTTGAAGTAATAAAATTATGTTCCAAATATCTATATTTCTGAATTAAATCATCCATAGATGTGTAGATATGCTGTTAAACAATATTTTATTCACTTTACAACAAGATCCGGATGGTCGTCGACATCAATGTCAAATCTGTCCTAATTTCCGGCTCAGAAACGTGGCAGGTAACCAAGAGCAACAGCTACAGACTCCAGGCATTTACAAACCGATGTCTCAAGAACATCCTCAATATCAAATGGCCCGAAGTCGTCTCCATCGACGAGCTATGGGACAGGGACCACACAAGCCTCAATCGAGAGATTGACAACAAGAAACAGAAATTGAGATGGATCGGTCGCACACTCCGCAAGCCTGCTTCTAGTTTCAACATGTAGGATATTGACTTAAATCCATAAGGGAAGGGAAAACTGGTGCAGAAATATTGACGCAGAGGTGAAGACAGCCAGCACGGCATGGGCCGAGCTGAAGAGGATTGCCTGGAACCGTGTCTGTTGGGGAGGTGGTGTGGACCCATGTTCCCCAAAGAAACAACAGGCATAATAATAAACACCACATGAGCGCGTTTTTAGAATATTAGCGTTCCAACTACGAAACTAGAGATCAAGTATCGCTATGGCCGTTTTATCTAAGAGTTCTTTATATTCTATGTGCCTTGTCACTTCATTATATTGGCGAATATGGCTCTTCAAAATCTATATTTGTAGTTTTTGTTAACTACTTGATAATATCGTTCTGACCAAAGAACTGAATGAAATTGGATAGATGAAACTGTTCGGAAGACGTTGAGGGTTGTACTAGCACGAAGTCGCAAGTCATCGTGACCGAAGATTTGAGAATTTTGATATTGTTCAATTGTTGAACTCGTAAAAATATCCAGAAATTGGAATTCGAACTCGATCAGCATAATTGCTGGTTAGCCCTGTGTTTGTTCAAAACAGAATGTTCCCTGAACAGACCCTTACAAAAAGGATTTGCTCACCACACTAGACATACGATTGTGCATGTATGTATGGATATAAGTATACATGTATATATAAATTATTGGGGATGAAAAAAAAAATTAATTAGTTATACATAAATGTAGCCCTATGTAATTTGGAACTTGTAGTTGTTTTTGTTGACGATAAAGATAATTAAGATACATTTAAACACACATGGAAACCAAACAAATTCCTATGCAGCATATTTGTGAAATGTGACAATAGCCTAACCCACATATGAAAACGGCTAAAATGATGGAAGCATCTATAAATATATACTAGGTAACCAAAAAAGTTCTGTCCGTTTTTTCATTAGTCATTGAATGAAATTGAAATATATACGAAATGCGTGTAGCAATTGTTTTCAAATTCGGACAGCCGGAAGTAGGAAGATCAGACGTTATTAAAAACACGTGCACCGTGCCCGGCCATCAGTTATAAGCCGGACAGCTGTGAGAAGGATGGAAGTGTCTAAAGATCTCGTTCGTGGCTGTTTGCTTTACGACTCCAAAGTGGGCTTATCAGCAGCTGCATCAAGTCGCCGCATATGTCAAGCGTTTGGGGATAGTGCTGTGGATGAACGTACTGCAAGGCGTTGGTTTCGAAAATTCAAGTCGGGGGATTTGTCTCTCCATGATGAGCCTCGCAATGGACGACCACAGGTCTTGAATGACAGAGTCCTGAAGGCGGACATTGAAGAGGACACTAGTCTAACGTGTGGTGAACTTGCAAGACAGTTCAACGTTTCCGATGAAACAGTTAAACTTCACCTGCACCGCCTAGATAAGACGTACAAACTGAGTAAGCAAATGTGTTCTGCAAACGCTGTTGGAGGTCCACAAGGGACAACGTGTGGCAGTCTGCGTATCGCTGCTTTCTCGCCACCGCACCGCATCCTTATTCAATCGAGTGCTTACCAGTGATGAAAAGGGTATTCTGTACGAAACTTCCAAGCGTTCCAGACATTGGCTGTTTCCTCAGGATGCTGTCCCTCACACCGCATGACCACCTATGCACCCACGCAAGATTATGCTTGGTGTCTGGTGGACAGGTCCTCAAGTGGTTCATTATGAACTGCTACCAACGGGCCAAACGGTCACTGGAGACCTATATTTGCAGTAATTCAAACGTGTGCAACAGGCATTGCGCCAGAAGGAGCCAGCACTGGTAAATCGCAAAGGTGTGCTTTTCCTCCATGACAACGCCAGGTCGCATGTCGCGCGAGTGGTCAGGGATACCCTACAGCAACTTGGGTGGGAGACTTTGTGCCACCCACCTTATTCACCAGACCTTGCACCATCCGATTACCACCTTTTCCACTCCCTGGATAATCATCTTCGTGGGAAATCCTTCACCAATGAAGCAGACTTGCGCAAAGCCCTCACGGACTTCTTTGCGTCAAAACCCCCCGAGTTCTAGCGTAAGGGCATTGAACAGCTGGAGACACGTTGGCAGAAGGTGCTGGATGCCAATGGCGATTAATTCCAAGACTAAGTATAAGTTACACATACTCTGAATCGTTTTCTTTTTTTTTCCTTTAAAAACGGACAGACCATTTTTGGTTAACTTGTATATAAAACAGAGGATGTCTGCCTGTCTGTCTGTGTAATACCTTTTCAATCGGGAGCATTCTAACCGATTTTAACCAAACTTAGCATATACATTGTACAATGTAAGCTTCCGACTTCGTTCAATCTCGGTATGTAGGTTACTTACATCATGACGAGCTCAACGATACATCATTTTCTTTTCTACACCACAGCGTTTAGCGAAAACCTACGAAAAAAGAAAAATCGATTTCAACACAAATTTTAAACTAAAACTCTCCCAGTTTTCAACCAATCTAATACAAACTTCACTTAATTGTAATTAACAATAAGTTGATTCTTTAACAGTCATTTAAACCTGATAATAGATTTCGCCATTACAGCGAAAACCCGAGTAAATAGCAAAAACGGTGATTTTTACTGGTTTCTTTCTTATTTTCATTGACCTTTCAACCGATTTTCACCAAACTTAACAATTGCTTTTCACATATATATCATCTTTTACATCCATGACAAATTGAATTTCAAAAAATCCAAAATAATAATGATCCAAAGTGGGTCTTTATGTTGCCTCTTTTACTCCTTCATGTCCTCGACTACTTCTGTTATATCAGTAACTGCATTAATTCAAAATGTTTCTTTTTTTAATGAAAGTACTTTAAAATAATTGAAGATAGATTCTGTTACATCTAAACATGATGCTGTTTTTTCTCCATTCTAGTTTAATTCTTTTTCTGATTGAACACCTGGGTATGGGTATTGTTAATAATAAAATAGAAAAGGCCAACACTCGATAATATCAACTATGAAAACGGCCACCAACTTGTTGTGTTTAGAAAAAACAAAAAACAAAAAAACATTCCCATGATTATATATATATATATATATATATATATATATATATATATATATACAACTTTTTATACACTTTATGTCCAGAAAAAAAAATTCTTGTATGAATGCAAGAAAAATCGAATAAAAAACTTAATCGCACTACCTTTTCAATCGTCTTTAATAAGATCTGTATGAAAGGGAGTGCAAATATACATAGTTGCGGCCAAAATGTTCAGAATGGCATTGTTTTCGTCAGAAAAGTAGGTATAAGTTTTTATCAAAGTTATTTTAGAGTCTATAATTTTCACAGACAATGAATACGATATTAATTGTTATTGTCTGAGATTTTGGTGTAATTTGAGAGGATAATACAAAAGTTATGGATGATTTAGTGATTTGCTGCAAAACCCATGGCGGCCAAAATGATCAGAACGGTTGAATAAATAAGAAAATAATATAAAATGACAGAGGATACTGGAATTTTTTTAATATTTAGTGTGGAGGCCTTTAGCTTTAATCACACTTTGACATCTTCGACTGCCTGAGGAAATTAAATTTTCAATTTCTTGCTGAGTGATCTTATTCCATTCTTCCTGAAGGGCATTCCATAATTGCTTTGGTTGTTTTAGGATTTCTGGCTTTCGAACGTTCTCCTAGAATATTCCACACATTTATCACATTCCATTTTTGGAAGTCCATTACTTTCTGCTTTAGAGGGATTCTTAAGGGAATCGTCCTCCCAAATTCTTCCTTTCTTATATTGGTATCTCGCACCAATCCCCATCAGAGGCGTCAATAGGCCTCCGCTCCTTCTCATATGTTTACCTTCGCCCATTGCTCACGCCACCATTCAACCAATGAACGCTCAGCAGCGTGGGTGTGTCTAGTCTGGCCTCAGTTCAAAATTATCGCTCAAAGGAAAAAAAAAATTATCTTCCTTTTTTTTTTCTTTTCTTTCTTTTCCTCCACCAGACCCCTACGACTCGTAGTGTGGTCCTCTATCTTAACCGAATGTCATCTGGAATTTATCAAGGAGATTTTCGCCAGCGTCAAATAGGTGGTCAACTGGACGTCTTCGCACCCTGTCGCCAGCGATCTGTCCCGGCAACAAACTGTTATCATGCCATGGTCTGAACATAAAACAGGTGTCTCTTTCCAAAACCAAATGATATCTCCGAAAAATAGTTAATGGTTTATTCTTTCCCTTTTTTTTTTTTTTTTTTCTCTTTCCCTTCCTTTTGCTTTGGGGGTGGTCTAAGCTGATGCCATTCTCGGTCAGTGCCTGACCTGACCTGATTACGATTATCTTCCAGCATTCTATTTTGTAGGCCACTTGACCAATTTGAAATTTTCATTATTGCCATGAGCAGATTGCTATCTTTTATTCGCCGCGTCATAGCATAAATTAATTCCGACAGATCCGAGATCTTACGAATTTCCTCTCTTCTGCGAAAAAAAAACAAACTTTTTTTTCGCAAATGAAAATAAAATTTTTATCACTTTTCTTTGTTAAAAAAATATCATCGCTCTGTATGTCTTTCGTGATAGCTTCTTCTCGCCTTAATTATTTCTCGCTTTTAATTTTCACGCGACCGCTAAATAGTGTCACATTTATATATAATAATCTTTTAAATTAAAGTATACTCTTTCGGAAAAAGCTTAGGTGTATTGGCTTGTAAATGAACAAACCAATACCCAATGAAAAAAAAAAGGAATAAAAAAAAAGAACTAGGAACATGTAATTTTGGCGAAAATAATCGACCAGAATCCAAGCTCAGAGTCCCAAATAAAAAAAAAACCTCCGACACGTGTAAAATAAAAATAACTAAAGTGCTCAATACGCTAAGTAAAGTAAAACCAACTATGAACCTAAAGAGCTACCTAGGTTTCACCTACGCGTATCGTCAGGGTACGCTTGTATATATATATATATATATATATATATATATATATATATATATATATATATATATATGTGCGTGTACATTACATATACATAAATCTTTAAAATATTTATGCTTTCCATTAGTCTGATTTATCAACAGCAACAAAATTTTGAATAACTTATATAAAATCTTGTTAATATTGAGTTAATATATAAAACCCGTACACCGTTAATATAGTCGTTATTGCTAATCATAATCGAGGTATTTTTACAAAATTGTAATCATAGGGTTATCAATATAATACTCTTGACAAATACGGTAAAACACCATCTGTGTAATTGTTCATACCGTTATTAGTTTTTATAATGAAAGCGACATATTTGTCAGATGCAATATTGTTAAAATATGAAAATAAATATTGAACGTATATTAATGACGGCGGCTGAGGGAACTTCATTCATGACAGCGATGTTCGTGCATTTGGTGATTGTGCAAAAACCAATCGTAACGCCAGCAGCAGCAGCAGCAGCAGCAGCCCGTACACTACCACCACCACCACCACCACCACCACCACCATCAGTTCTGCTACAATAACTACAATCAACGCCATCAGCACAACCAGTAAGAATAATGAATAAACACGGCGGCATCAACATCATCATCAACATCAACAAGGCAAATTATGACGATGGGCAACAGAGTATCAATATTTAAATAATAAAAAAAAATTTCGAAGCGTTAGAAATAACACTAAGTAATAAAATTTAAGGGAATAACAATAATTAGCTATATCCCTAATATTATTGGAAATAATTGGAGTCCAGACGTAAAAATCAATTATGATAAAGATAATAATCTTTATTATAATTCAAGCGATAATTAAACTGACTTAGGGTGGGTTTGCAAGCGCCTGGCAAGAAACAAACATTGTGCATCCTAAGTCGCCAGCACTCCTTTCCAGTGTCCGTGTATTTGAACCCCCCAAGCAGATTTATTATATTAAAAAAAATAATGATGTTATAAATATGAAACATATTTAATGTTAATATACTCAAATTTAAAATCGCCTTCTTTTAATTAGCGTATTTATATAAAAAAATAAAATTGAATTCTATTCTAGTTGGCGTTATCACAAGGTTACTCGGGTTTTAGTTTGTTGTAAATGTCTGAAAAATTCCAATTAATTTTCGATTTAAGAAACTTCTTTCAAAATATACAGTTGAAAAGCCGATGGTCTAAAAAGTTTTATTTCCATGACAAAGATAACAATTTGCATTCACAGTGGAGGCTTGTATTTCAATAAGTCGTCCTAAATTAGGTTCGACGCACAAAACGTTAGAACTTGGAAATAAGAGTTAAGGACACAGAAATCTAGTTGTGATGGTTGATACTTCAATGTCCGATATCGTCTGACTCGCTCAACACCACCTGGGTATTTATCGATCCACCCACGAGGACCGAATGTGGCACAAGGCCGGGTTTAATGTGGGCCTCTCCAAGCCCGTAGGCTCGGTCAAAAATATAGCCTGTCTACCTCCCCGGACGAAACCTTACCCTTCGGCAAAGCCTCGTCCGCAGAGAGTTCGACAGAAGGCGGGCGCAGTCAGAGACCGCTCAACACCACCTGGGTATTTATTAATCCCCCCACAAGGATCAAATGTGGCACAAGGCCGGTTTAATGTGGGTAATTCCGAGCCCGTAGGCTCAGCCAAAAATATGGCTTTTGAACCCGCCTAGACGGGTTCAGGCTCTGTCTACCTCCCCGGACGAAACCTTGCCCTTCGGCAAAGCCTCGTCCGAGTTCCTCTCTGCAAACGCAAAGAGTTGGACAGCAGGCGTCCACAGTCAAAGACCGCGAGACGCCACCTGAGTATTTATTAATCCCCCCACAAGGATCAAATGTGGCACAAGGCCGGTTTAATGTGGGTAATTCCGAGCCCGTAGGCTCAGCCAAAAATATGGCCTTTGAACCCGCCTTGACGGGTTCAGGCTCTGTCTACCTCCCCGGACGAAACCTTGCCCTTCGGCAAAGCCTCGTCCGAGTTCCTCTCTGCAAACGCAAAGAGTTGGACAGAAGGCGTCCGCAGTCAAAGACCGCGAGACGCCACCTGAGTATTTATTAATCCCCCCACGAGGATCAAATGTGGCACAAGGCCGGTTTAATGTGGGTATCTCCGAGCCAGTAGGCTCAGCCAAAAATATGGCCTTTGAACCCGCCTTGACGGGTTCAGGCTCTGTCTACCTCCCCGGACGAAACCTTGCCCTTCAGCAAAGCCTCGTCCGAGTTCCTCTCTGCAAGCGCAAAGAGTTGGACAGAAGGCGTCCGCAGTCAAAGACCGCGAGACGCCACCTGCCTCGAACTGGCGACTGCTACTGCTACTTATTGTCTCTGGAAGAGTCCATTACCATAGAATAGGTAGTATAACAGTAATGAAGCCAGTATAACTTATGGGGCTAGTGTGTGTGAGACAGTATGAGAAAAAAGAAAACATTATTAAAGAAAGAGAACAAGAAAAGAAGAGGAATTAAGAAGACATAATATAACGATTGACATTGCATTTAAATTTTTAAGATCAACTTTGGTTTGAAGAGATGAAGCAGATGGTAAAAATAGAGATTTGTAAGCGAGAAGTGTGAGAGAAGAAACTGTTAGCATAGAACATAAGGTTTCATCTCGCCATTTCCACGTTAAAATGACGAAACCTTGCCGCCAATCTAGTACTGCGCTTAGGTTCATAAAGTCTATAGGTACCAAAGAGTAAAGTTGATCAGAACAATTAATTTGAAAATATCACAAACAAGCTACATTACAGTAGTGGGAAAGTTACTGAAGCTGAGGTGCAAGGTAAGGGAAAATAACATTGCAGATTTCTTCTCTGTATTTTATCAATAATCTCTAAATACATAGCAGAAGAACTAAACCAGATGTTCAACAATATTTAATGAAAGGCGAATGGCAGACTTATAGATGTGCAAGATTCTGCCGTAGAAAAAGATCTAACCCAACTCAGTGAACTAACTAGCAACATATTTAACAATTAATTCAATATAATCTTTCCGCTTCATGACAGCAGAAATCTTTATTCCTAAATTTATAAATACTTACTATATTATTAAAATATGTGAAGCAGCTATAAGTAAATCCATGTTATTTACGATTTTATTAATTTTGAATCGATTGGCAATTAGCCGATGCTTTGTCAATCATTCAAATAAACGATCTAATAAATAAATAGTATAAATAAATAATTTAATAAATAGTGTTTATTATTTTTTTGTCAATCCTCAAGAGCTAGGAAAATGTATGAATTCCTTTTCATATATTTAGGTTTTATTACTATTATAATCCATCGCTTTTTCAAACAATAACTTTGTCGAGGAGTGAAGGTTTTTCCAATGACACCGCTTTTATTTTAATAAAAGCGGTGTCAGGGCATAAAAACCGTCCTTTTGAAACTCCCCTTTTTTGAGGTCTCGAAGGTCCATGTTTACCGAGAAGATTTTACAGAGTAAATTTTCTTGCACTACGTAGCAGCGGTTTAGAATACAGATTTGTCCTTCTCCTAGAGTGTTTGATAACATAAGCTAGAGAGCTGAGTCTGCTCTGCTGCTTACCGCATAGCTAGCTAAACGTTATTGTAGCAACAAGAGCTAGGTTTTTATAAATCATTTCATGAGTTATTTCTTTAGTGATTAAAAATTAAATTTAGCAAGAGTTTAAAGCAATCATCCGCAGTAAAGAGAAACACATTTTTATTTTTTTTATTTTTTATTTTTTTCATCCCAAGCAAGTCGAGAGTGCTACTAGCACGGAAGGGGTTACAGAAGGTTGAGAACAAGAATAAAGAGGCGTGTTTGGGGAAAGGATAAAGAGAAGGACGGGAAACAATATCAAGTCATCAGAAGATGTCGATTGACATTACACTTGAATATTTGAGCATTATAGTTATCAAGGAAGCAAGTAAGAGGAAAGTAGTTCCACAGGCGGGAAGCGCGAGAGAAGAAGCTGTTTGAGTACATTTAAGTGTTTCGACAGTGAAAAGGTAGGACCGAGATGCCAGACTAGTAGCTCGCTGAAATTCATGCAGTCTGGGACCTAGCGAAAGTAGCTCGTCGGAACAGTTGCTGTGAAAATACTTGTAGAAGAGAAAGAGGGAAGCCATGGCAGGTCTGTGAGAAAACGACTATAGACTAGATGCCAGATCAGAACCTATCATATTGTATATTCGTCTGTGGATTTTGTTGAGGACCTCGAGAGGTACAGCGTGGGCACCAGACCATATATGACAGCGATATAGGGACTAATATAAGAAAAATATTCCCATCACAAGTCATATTGATTGCTTCTAGAGTCCCCTAATTCTGGATTGAATATGGAAGGGATGTTTTCAATCTGATGCCGCGTATGTTTCTTCCTTTTCTAAAACGTGCAAAAAGAACCTTCTTTATTTACATGAGTTCAGCCAATGATAATATTGATGATATTTTTTATGGCAATGACGGCGGAGACACGGATGATAACGGTGGAAAGAGAATTGTTGTGGTAGCCATGAGGGTAAAATGGTGAGAATGGTTAGGTCGTTACGGCAGTCATAAAAGACATTAATAGTAGTGATGGGGAAAAAAACGTAGTGAGTATCATGATTACAATGATGACTATGATGCTTATGTTTTAGATACAACAGTAGTGATGATAATTGTGTTGTGTCAGCAGTAACAGAAGTTGCAACTGCTGCATCTATTGTGATGGTGTTAGCGTTCACTTGCCATTGGCTAAAACCAAGAGCTGGAACACAAAACAAAAAAGAATGTGTAGTTATGAGTTTGGTGCGGTAGCCCATAAAGAGAAAATGCTTTAACGGTCGGAATCACAACTTTGTCATATTTTTTGTTTTACTACTCTGGAATTTTATCCAGTGTCGATTGCTTGAATGGTATTAGTAACCCTTTGAAGCTGCCTTGCATTTACGCTTTAGTATTTAATTATTTATTTTAACCAATGCATTTGCAACTTTTTATTTGGCTCGTGTTCACACATAGAAATTGACGTGTACATTTATGTTAAATAATATACATATTTCGATACTATTCGTAAATTATATATGTTTATATATGCACCAAATTTGGCTTCACCTGACCGACAGCTGTAAGTGGCCAAGTTAGTCAAGGAGCCGGGCTTGAGTTTACCTCCATCTGCCATGAGACACACACGTTCAAATCCTGCCGGAGTGTGCAAATGATTCTTAAACATTAAACAATGATTCTCAAACATTAGAGCTGGTAGTCGAAAATAAATATACTGTTTAATAAATAAATAAATAAAGGGAAAGTCTACTCAAATACGAGTATCTACTAAAAATTACGTTTAAAGTAAGATGTGCATTTGAGCATATATATATATATATATATATATATATATATATATATATATTACTTCAGTCATTATCTTTAGGGGATACCCGCATAAGAGTAGACGTTCTCTTTATTATAAACAGTATTTATTTCACCTACAGGCCCGGGTATCTGAGAAAATGTCATAAAGCATTTTCTACCGGAAGGCGCCTTCTATTCATCTACGGGTATTCATTAAAAATAAGCATATCATCCCACGCAAGGCGGGAGTGCCACAAGCACGCAAGAGTTTACAGAGTGTGAGAGCAAGAGTAAAGAGGTGTGTTTGTGAAATGGGTAAAGAGAAGGATGGGGATCAAGATAAAAGCATCAGGAGATATCGACTGACATTACATTTGAATATTTGAAGATTATAGCTATCAGGGAAGGAAGGATGAGAAAGGGAGTTCCACTGTCGGGAAAAGGTGGTTATATTTCGACAGTGAAAGAGTGGAAACGAGATGACAGTCTAGTAACACGCTTAAATTCATGTAGTTTGGGTACCAGTGAAAGTATCTCGTCAGAGCAGATGCCATGAAAATATTTGTAGAAAAGACAGAGGGAAGCCACATCACGTCTGTGAGAAAGTAACTGTAGACGAGATGCCAGATCAGGGCTTATCACTGTTATGTCGTGGTTTCACAGTGGAGGCTTGTATTTGTACGAAGTCGGTCCTAAAATAGGTTCGACGTACAAAAAGCTAGGAATTTGATATAATAGGTAATAACGCAGTAATCTAGTTGTGGTGGCTGATACTTTAATATCCAATTAGCAGTCGTCCGACATCGACTGACTGGCCCACTCACTGAGCGACTGCTACTACTGCTCCTACTTATTATAGGTGGGAGAGTCTATTAACAATAGAATAGGTGTGTTCCACTATAACAATCACATTGCATATCTGTCTCTGGATATTATCGAGGGCCTCGACATGAACAGCGGAGGCACATGGCCATATGGTCTGGTGCTCCCCGATGTATGGCAGCAGTATTCATTGCAAGATCGAATAGGTGATTTGTAGATTAGAAAGATGGACTCAGGTGAGAAAACCCTTCTGGCACGACACAGAGAACCAAATTTCCTTGCGGTAGATGAAGCTATTGACTCAATGTAGTTGTTCCACCTCAGATCAGTGGAAAACGTGAGAGCAAGCTGGCGCAAAGATACGCACTCGTGTAGTTGGACATTAGTCATTCGGATAAGAGGCAGGGAAGGTTATTTATGGTACGTCGAATTTAGAAATACAACCCATGAATTCTTTAGAAATTACTTCTTGAAGAAAAAAAGAAAAAAAAACCTTCCCAAGTCTGTGGAAGGCGTCATGTTTATGCCTTTTTTTCAAAATTACGATTAAGCTCTCCTCCCCGACTCACTATAGACATACCAGCCTTCTCCGTGTCACTAGTAAATTTTTTTCAAGCTATAATCAACAAGAAGATTGTTGATCCTCTCAAATGGGGCAACGTCTTGAGTGACAAGCAGTACGAATTTTAAATAGCAACGTTTGCTGCCATCAGTCACAGTATCAGTGAGGCACGAGACACAAATACAACTCAATGATGATCACGTTAGATAATTCAAAGCCCCTTGACGAGGTGTGGCACATAGGGTTACGCCACAAGCTATAGAAGAACTTAAAGAGTCTTCTCAATTATCAAGTCGTTTTTAAAGGTACGTCACTGAAAGTAATCGCTAATGACCAGTCTTCTAAGGCCCAAACGATCAATGAAAAATAAATTCATTAATTCTTTAGAAATTGCTTAGTTTACATTTTGGATATGAAATTGGGGAAATAATAAATGTGCAGAGAAATGGCGTATATAAGACATCTTGTTTTATCGTTCGCTAGATCAAACTGTGATTTCCCCTAAAAACGATTTCATAAGTTCGATCCCTATCGGGGAACTCATTTTCCATTACAAAAATTTTTCAAATGCGCATGCCGGTATACCTAATATAGACGGTTCAATAAACAAATATAAAATGAATGTCTATTTCAATGAGAATTATCCACTATAATAATGGTTGAAGTAATAAAAATGTCGAATAAAACATCAATTTCTTATTTGATTAGGAATATATATCTTTCCCTTTGCTATTGGCTTGTTTATTTGCAAATCAAGACCCCGAAGGATTTCCGAGCGAGTACAGATTCTTATACTTATAAGATTTCTATTAATAATAATTAATAATAATAATAGTAATAATATATATATATATATATATATATATATATATATATATATATATATATATATATATATACAGAGTGCCCCAGAAAAAGGAATATCTCTAAATTGATTTTTATTAATCGAACTATTCTTGGCACTTTTTCAGTCTCCAAGTTCTTATCTCACGTCGATAATTTGATAACTACGGCACACTGAAAGAACAAACGATGACAACATTTATATGTTAGTTCATTCTTTTTAGTTGAATCATACAGTAAAATATATAACTATTTTTCCTGATATGCAGAGTGCGATGAAAAAATCGTCTTCTAAATGACGCCAAAATAAAAAATAATAACAGTAATAGTAACATATGTGAGAAAACGACATTATTATTGCACCAACCTAATAGTTCTGTTGGTCTCTCGATCAACTGCACGCCGCATAATAATGATAATCAAGGAGATGCAGTCTGGGAAATTAGATGGCCATCTGCAATGGGTGATGTGGTCGTAGAAATTGTCTGTCAGCCATGAATGGATTCTCCTGCATGTATGGCATGGGGCAGAGTCCTGTTGCCAGACATAGGGTCTTCCAGAATACACCCTCTTTATCTAGGCAACACTACTTTCTCAATACACGATGCAGGCCTCCGTGTTGACTCTGAGACCCTGAGTGAAGATGTATGGACCATCATTGGTTATCAGTCCAAACACATTCGTAATCACCTCATCCAACTCTTTTCGAATCATCTGCACTGTCCTCAGATTGACACAAAACACTCTGAAATGTTCGTATTGGAGTTTTCCATGAGAATGCAAAGTACAGCATGCCGTTTCCAAATTTATGGCGGAGTGAATTGCGCCATGATGCTCACAGTTGGGGCTCAACTGGCCCTACTATACTGTACTGTCGATAAAATCAAAAACAAACAACACGCATACGCGGAATTAATAATATAAAATGGCAATAATTTACCCATCGCACGATATAGTAAATCTAAATTTTCCGTTTTTTGTGATGCACTGTATATATATATATATATATATATATATATATATATATATATATATATATATATATATTACTGGGTATTCCACCGTGCCTTCCTAGTCGTTATCTATTACTCCACCGTGCCTCCCCATATATATATATATATATATATATATATATATATATATATATATATATATATATGTCTTTATCGCTATCTTTCTGTATCTCTATATATGAATATAATAGAAATTTATTTTTTTTAACAGATGTTGCATGTGTTTTTGTCATTTCTCAGGGGGAATTACACATTTGATATGCATATCGTGTCCAGCGCTATTGACCATGATGCCTACACGGAAAGAAATGGGGTGCAATGACATGTCTCTCAGTGCTCAGGAGACCAGTAATATCACCGACGACATAAACGACGCATCATTTGGTCAGCGCATAGCCTGGTGTTACTTCTCCAGTTTAATATCTGGTCTTGGTTGAAAGTATTTCCGATGACCCAGATTGATTCTGTCTGTTCAGCAAACGCTATGATCGGATTGCCCTGTACTTGCAGATCTTAATCTACATGGATTTCCCTTTCGCCATCACGTAGTAATTGTTACTGAAAACCTCATCCATCACAGGTCTTATAGTGATCTCCGATACCTTTAGCTGTTCGACGATTGCTTCACCGTCTGCCTAGACATGTTAGTCGAACGACGTATAGCCACTTATCTCTTCGCTAACCTGACTATCGCATCGTCATTTAGTTGAAAACTGGTGCGTACTCTTACATTTTCCTTCTCAGATTGACTGTTACCGCGTTAATTCTATTAATATGGCTATTTATTCACGCGCACACGTTGCAACAGAATGGGACTCAAGGCCGGAGTTTAATGCTGGATTGTGAAAACACCGTACAAAAATTGCTGAAGCCCCACTAGGAAATACCCTTTTGTGCATGTCTCTGGCGCAGAGGAATAAACCCCAGCCCCTCCCATTCTCCGCTGAAGGGAGCTCCTGGGGTTTGAGCTGATATTAATTTTAATTTTCCCCTATGTAACAATTGTTATAATTTAGCGCAGGTCATGTAATTTCACGTTAAGTCGTCAACCATTTATGTTGGGTACTATATTTTATTAACGTTTAAAAAAGTATATTCATAATTATATGAAATATATATGAAAAGAAGGAGAGGAAATGCTAGGAAATAATTATTTACGAATGGAGGTAAATTGAAAAATATATTAAAAAAAGTAAGATAACTGTATACGGTTCCTCGCTCTTTAGATTTCAATCGAGGATACAAAATATCAAAATTTGTGTATGACAATTCAAATTAGCGGAGAATGGAGGCTGCGTCTTAATGTAATCTGATTTTGACTCGTAGTGCTCGTGCTCTGGTACTATTTTTCTTTCCTTTAGTTTACGCGCACAATTTAATATTTTTGTCTGCGAGTGAGCACTGAAGTACGAGAAACTCGTAACTTCTTTGTTATAACTTTTCCATTTACCATTTTTTTTCCAAAATGTATTTTAAGGTGTGACTGAAAATGTCTATCTTACCCAGTATTTTTAACTGTAATAAATGCATTATTTTATCTTATTTCATGATATATATATATATATATATATATATATATATATATATATATATATATAATGAACATAGAAATCAACACTTAGAGGCGACAGTCTATTTCATGCTATATGCAATCGTCAGGCCACGTGTGCTGTTATTTTTCTCGGCTATTTATATATATGCGGGTCAGTGGTGCATTGTGGGTAGTCTATTATGGCGGTTATTTTGCCGGAAGTCGTTTATTTATTTATTTGGGTTAAATTATTTTGCTTGTTTTTACTTATTTTTATTTTTTGTTTCTTATTTTATTTATTTATTTATTTTATTTTATTTTTTTTTAATTGGTGTTTTTATTAACGTAGTAAAAAATGTTTATATCACTATTTAATAGTTTTGTTTTGGTTTAAAGCTATTTATTCGATTTTGGGGTTGATTGAAAAATAACAGCACACGTGGCCTGACGATTGCATATAGCATGAAACAGACAGTCGCCTCTATGTTCACTTTTATATTTATATTTACACACGCTCTATCTCTGATATTGAGCACTTTATCCCATAAATATAGCACACCTTAATACTATATTTCTTTATATATATATATATATATATATATATATATATATATATATATATATATATATATATATATATATATTTAAAATGGATAAAGTCCGACAATAATTTTAAGATATTTTTATGTTTATACGTACTTTTTTTTTTTTAGATACAACTATTTAAGTAAATGCTCTGTTTATAGTAAACAGTATTAACGACAGTCAGACCGGTAAATATTGTTAATGCTGTTTATTATAAACAAAGCATTTACTTAAATATTTGTATGTATAAAAAGTTCCTATAAACATAAAATGTCTTAATATATATATATATATATATATATATATGTGTGTGTGTGTGTGTGTGTGTGTATGTGTGTGCATGCAGAGAGAGAGAGAGAGAGAGAGAGAGATAGAATAATTTATAAATAATTAATGGATTTTATTTTTAATAGGACACAATTTTATTACTTCAAACGTTATTTATAGTGGTTATCCGTATTTGATTAGAAGCTGCGTTTTTTAAACAGCGTCTACCGGCCTACGCAATCGAGAAAAATTAATGAAGAAAATCTGCCATCCAGCAGAATTTGAACCTGCGCTCTCTTTGCAGGAGAGACTACCGTCTCATCCAGCGTGCTTTGACTGTTCGTCTACTTAGCTCTTCACAGACAAGCAAGGATCTATTTGCCTTTCTAGCACATTCACTCGTTCAGATTTTCTCTAAAGCCATACCTATCCTGTTTTTAATTACAAACATAAAGAAAGCAATTTCTAAAGAATTATTAGATTTTATTTTTTAATCCGACATATATGTCGGATTAAAAAATAAAATCTAATAATTTTTTATTACATCAGACATTATTATTATTGGATATCCGTATTTGAGTAGATGCTACGTTTTTTAAACAGTGTTTATAGCGTGAGAGGGAGAAGTAGTGAACGACACCTGCTTCGTTTTAGCAGACAGTTCTATGACCACATTCTTTTTTCTTTAGGTGTTTGTCGCTGCTAAGGGAATTTGGTATAGTTTTTTTTTGTTAGAGAAATTCATTCATCTCATTCCGTTGGGTTTTGCCTGATTGACATGATATCTTTTAAGTTTGTTGTATCAGAACCATATTAATATGGCTTTGTATTGTACAAAGCAAAACTCGTTGTGCTAATTCTTTAGCAAATCAAAGCTTACCAGTCTTGAAAATCAGTGTTCCTATTCCTTGTTTTTATATGCTCGAATACCAACCAGTTTTCCTTCAACAACTTCGGCCACATGGCAGACCTTTTAATTCACCCGCCCTTTCCGAGTTTTGTACCTAATGTTATACTTTTTTAGCTTTACGTCAATTTTCAATAGAAATCATTTTCCTTCTTATTATTGATCGATTTTCTTTTGACCCTGTGGAGGTTATTTTAGTTGTGTTGTTTTATTTTTCTTAAATAAAAGATCATTATCAGTAGAAGGAAAAGTAGAAAAAAAACAAAAACAAAGACGATGATGGTTTTATGGTTCCTATTTCAAAAGTGACCAAAATAATTAATGATATTAGAATATGATAAATTTGGGTGGGGATTTGTTTTTGTCATAATATTCGCTTTTTTTCATCCAAAAAATATGTAAAACTTTGCGAGTAAACAAATACGTGAAAAAAAAAAAGAAGCTTTTCCTTGTTGCGAAGATCTTCATCATCTAACATTTAGGCACGCCTGGTTAGTTAGTGGAAAGGGGAATTCAAGTTTAATCCAATCAGCGTGGCATCATTTCTTTACTAAGATTTTCGATGATCTATCCCGGTAGACATTAATTTGAAATTCTTAACAAATAAAGCAGTGATTTCTATTCATATCTTTATAGCGGATCAATTAAGGCTTACACTATTTACGTTATTCAAACTATTGTCCTCATCTTTGTCGCCATATTTATTACAAAGTTTCGGCCGTTGTACGCTCCGGCCTTCTTCAGGTTGTTGGAATGTCGAACTGCACCCTTGATTTGGCTCATTGGGGTAGACTGTTCTAGTTCCACGTCGTATGTTTAATAGTCCGAATAACGTAAATAGTGTAAATAATACCATATCTCAGAAATATAGACAGATAATTAAGGTTTGTAGCAATAAAAAATAAAGTCGGATTAAAAAAAAATTATTTACTTAAATGGCTTTGTTTAATTTTCGAGTGCGAAAATAGGATTTAGCACATTTCATACAAACTCAAAGGACATCCATGACCCTATCCTTGAGACCAACGCTGTTTCTGATCTTCATCAATGACCTCCCCGATCACATCAGTTCCCAACTAGATATTTATGCAGATGATATTACCATATATTAATTTCTGAGTAGCAAATCCATATCATCTTGATAAGGACCTGCAATTAGTGATTAACTGGGACAAGAAAAGGCTTATAACGCCTCCAAAACGAAACCGGTCTCATTTTACCGATGCAGAGAACCTATTCTGCTTGTGTTATGGTCCAGGTTAGGACCAAGGAAGAACAACACGAAAACAAGAGTAGAAATAACGAAGGTATATTACACGAAATGATAATACAAGATGTGGAAGGTGTTAATATGACTGTCAGTCTGGTTTGCAGTGAATTACTATCAGCTCGACTCGATTCGGCATCTGGCTACCCCCCACGAATGTTGCATGTGACACAAGGCCGAGTTTTACGTGGGTTTCCCGAGCCAGTAGGCTCGGCCAAAAAATGCCCGTAGAACCCATACAAACGTGATCGGGTTGGTCAACCTCCCCGAACGAGACTCTGCCCTTCGGCGGAGCCTCGTGCGGGTTCCTCTCTGCTCAGAGGCAGAGAGTTCGACCTATCAAGCCGAGCTTCTCGGCTTGATTCGGTATCTAGCCACCCACCACGAGGGTTGCATGTGGCACAAGGCCGAGTTTTACGTGGGTTTCCCGAGCCAGTAGACTCGGCCAAAAGATGCCCGTAGAACCCGTATAAACGGGATCGGGTTTGTCAACCTCATCGAACGAGACTCTGCTTTTCGGCGGAGCCTCGTCCGGGTTCCTCTCTGCTCAGAGGCAGAGAGTTCGACCGTCAAGCCGAGAAGCTCGGCTTGATTCGACCCTCTCCCTTGAGATGCGTAGTATACATAGTGTTAGGAAGAGTTCATTCTGTAGTTAGAGGTAAGGACCCATGACAACTTGTCATCACCATGGCTGATGCTAAAGTCCAGGAGAGGCACCCACTACGTCTTTTTAAACTCGCCGTTTTGTATCGACAAAATATGGAGCGACTATATTGAATGAATTGCTTCTTCTCCTGCAAGGAAATGTGCTTCGTTTTTTGTCACAATCCATCTTGCACATTCATAAATGTACGATTTGTCTGGGTATACTGTTGCCATATCTAATCTGGGGCATCTGCTATATATTTCGAGATTCTTGAAGAAATCCAAAGAATGGTCTGTTATTTAATCGATTTCTGATCAGGTACCGTGATGGCAGTCACTTTCTAAACGATGTCACATGACTTCTCTCTGTCTTTTCTACAAATATTTTCATGGCAACAGCTCTGATGAGCCTTTTCCTCTGTTGTCTCGACTACACGAATTTAACCGTGATACTACTTTGGCATCTAGATCCCATCGTTTTACTGTTGAAATAGCTAAATGCAAACCCCACTTCTAGTCCACCAGTTTCTTTTCTCGCCTTTGGAAATTCCGTTTTTTTTTTTTTTTCCTTTCCTGATAAATAAAATTTTAACAAAAAATAAATGCAACGTCAATCGTTATCATCTGTCCTCCGGAACCCTGTTGATTTTTGGACCCTTCCTTAATCCTCCTTATTCTTAGTCTTCTCATTCTTTCGATTTCACTCCCTGTAACCCTTTGCACACAAGTGACATTCCTGCCTTGTTTTGGGTGAAATTAAAATAGAGAAAATATATAAACATTGAAAAGTGCCAGTGATAGATATTTATTTCTTGAAAAGGTCAATTGAACCTTGACTTATCTTACTGTGAGGATCTCAGTACAATGACAGTAAAACAGACCAGGATAAAAAAGTATTTTCTCAGAGAAAAGGGAATGTATTAGGTTGGTGCAAAAATAATGACGTAATAATGTCGTTTTTGACGTATTTTTAACGTCAAAAAACGACATTATTACGTCATTATTTTTGCACCAACCAAATATGTACGAAAAGCTACGAGAGTGACATTTCTTTTAATATGGCTTTCGATGATCTATGCCAGTCGACATTAATTTCGCGTTATTAAATGATGAGTGATGTTCACTCAAGTAAGTGGCCCAATAAAAATATATAACGTTTACAGTAGTACAAACATTAGGTAATAATTTTTATCATTTTCTAATCATTAACGTCATTATCGTACTTATCAATATCAACATCTTTTATAAGCAGATTACTAAGAACACATGCATTTTAACGCGAGGGAGGGAGGAATCGAAAAACCGGAATATTTTAAACGGCGTGCCGCAGTCTGAAATAATACTGCTTTGAGGCTCCATTATTTTTTTTTTATTAGTTATTGAGTAATTTTGATGTTCATCTATACACTAAAATACACTATTACACTGAATGTTTTCTCATATTCCTTGCTGAAATACGAGGCATATATGACTGTAAACTTAATATGTCATTGATTATTTATTAATGAGATAGTGGCAAGTTATTGTCATTTTAGGAGATTTTTCCCTGTTCAAATCAAGGGCATATTACGGTGTCCACGACACACACACACACATGTATATATATATATATATATATATATATATATATATATATATATATATATATATATATAGATAGATAGATAGATAGATAGATAGAGTGTCCAAAAATGTACTCACTTTTTGACTTCGTTGTTAATTTATATATATATATATATATATATATATATATATATATATATATATATATATATATATATATATGATACTGTAATCTTATGTAAAAAGATTATTTAACCCTAATATAAATACTTTGTTGTTTTTTTCTCCGATTTCGATGTTTCTTGGTAATGATCATTCTTCAAGAGGTTCTGTTTTAAAATATTTCCAATTTGTTTCAATTTATTCTGCATCTTTTCAAACCATTTTTTTACACGTGTGCATTCATGAAATTAACGTTCTTTTATACGCGCAAGTCCATGAAATTTTGCTTTTGTTTACGTCTTCGTTTTTTTTCAATTGTATGTTATTCTTACAGTTTTAAATTCTTCGAAATTGAATTTTTCTTCGAAATTAAATTTATTTTTTAATTTTTATGGTTATATTGAAGTTTTTTCCTGTTATATTACTAATTTAATTGTAATATTTGTTAATTTGATTTAAATTATATATATATATATATATATATATATATATATATATATATAATATTAGTGGTAAATATACACACATATATATATACAAAATACACAGGTGCATATACACACATGTATATATTTTGAATAAAAAATTACGGGAGGATAGAATCCAGGTAGAACTCAATGTCCAGGCCAGAGTAAGGATATATTAAAAAGGCTTAAATACTAATATTAGTGTTTAAGCCTTTTTATTATATATATATATATATATATATATATATATATATATATATATATATATATATATATATATATATATATATATAACCGACTCTCCCGTTGAGATTCGACGTATGAGGGTCAAGCAAATCAGTTTCCAGGAAACCGACAGCCCGACACCGGCACATGAGATTTGATTATAGTGGTGAAGGCCTCGTGCAGGACCATCCACACTTTTTGGAGGGACGAACACAGAGACCTGGTGCACATGGTTCCCAAACGACCCTCAGCAGGTTTTGAATTCAGAGTTGTTCTTCTCTTAGACCAGTTGCCATCCAGGGTTATAGAACCCAGTCTGCCCTGCTATTTTACCTGCTATATATATATATATATATATATATATATATATATATATATATATATATATATATATATATATATATAAAGAAATAGGATTTCTTTGTAGGCATACTTTTTACAATAATTAAAAAAATAAGGAATGAGAATATTAGAATATTATACAAATTAGCAGTGATTTCATGTCAACATAAATACAGCCAGACATAACTGTGGGATAATGTTTAGTGATCCGGTCTCGTTGATTTTTGCAGTTGAGTAATTGGCATGATCCCTAATAGACCCTCTATACTAGTAGCCTTGTGTCATACTAAGATTACAAAATAATAACAATAACTGCTGGATCATTTATCTACTCAGTACGTCATACAACTTATAACAACGAAGAACAAAAATAGTCCTATGTTTTTGATTGAAAATGAGGCATCTTCCTATCAAAACCATCGTGGAGGATGGTTTTGATAGGAAGATAAGGATAAAAAAGCATAAAACATAAAATAAATAACATTTGGTTGAGACGATAATGCGAATAGTTAAAAAACAAACTCGGCTTGCACCGAAAATGAGAAAGGCCACTTTGAGACTGTGATATTTAAACAGATTAGTTTATCAAAGAAACGAGACTTAGCTCTAAACAAAGCAAGACAAAAAAGAATCTGTTAAATAATGCGTAAGAGAATGATGAAAGAGACATATCAAGATCTTGGGAGGCTGTTTAGTAAATGTGGAACAAGAATGTGAAGATCAATCCAATAATCGATAAAGTACTGGAACGGTCTTAAAGACCTTTTCGAAGAAAGTGGCAGATATGGAGATCGGAAGAAAAAGAAAATATTTGTAATCGTAATGTTGGAGATTAGAGGGAATTTCTGGTTATTTAGTCTCTAGTAATGAACTCTAGTTAGATCGGACAATAATAATAATAATAGTATTATTATTATTATTATTATTGGTTTCTCTCAGGGGAAAGCGGCCCTTGTTGATCTAAGTGACGGCCGATTCGGTATGAGTATTTGTTTTTTCAGCACTGAATTTTGTAAATTTTGCGTTTTATCCTTGACCGCCAACTCTACGTCGACTGTCGAGCAAGATTAAACAGCACGTCTTACTCATGAAATAGTGGGGTTATATTCAGATGTTCAGTGTTCAAGAGTTCCTCATCTAGTACTTCATTCAGGGAGGTAACATAGGGATATGGAGAAGGTACTGACCATACTTAGTTTTAACTTAGTATAAGTCACAATGACCACTACAAGATGAAATGTCAGGTGGACATATATTGGGGGATATCACGAAATAAAAAAGAAGAAAAAAAGGAGAAAAATAGGTAATCAACCAAAACAATCGTTACCCATGCATATACACACACACACACACACACACACACACACATATATATATATATATATATATATATATATATGAATACGAAAAAAACCCTAGTCTGGTTGAATGGATTTCTCTGTATCCTTGGAAACTTATGATTTTTGCTGTAATGAAACTTATGATTTTTACCCAGTAATTTTAAAAGTTACTCCAAAATTCGCTTGAGGATGAAATGGAACTAATGTCTTCAATTTCATTACAAAATTAAATTCGGAGCTTTCAGTTTCCATTTTTGAAACATGGTTAGAACTGTGTAGCGAAAAATACCATATTTTAAAGCAATTAATTTATAATATTAATGCTCTGTAAATGTACATTGAGCACTATTTTGTAAAAATAAAAAACAAATCTATAAGAACACCGGATTATACAGTGTAACCCGGATATAAGATAGTTGTCGGGACCGGAGAAGAAGTCACTTATATCCAGGTTTATCTTAGATCCGGGTTTGGTCTATTTTGTTTAGGTAAGTATGGTTCTAATTTGGGACCAGAAAAAATATATCTTATATCCGGGTTTCTCTTATATCCGGGTCTCTTATATCCGGGATACACTGTATATCTTACTGTTCTTTCTTTTTATTTATATGTACATATCTATCTATCTATCTATCTATCTATCTATCTATATATATATATATATATATATATATATATATACAATCAACGATGAAATTATTCGTACATCAATTAATTTTGAATATTTTTATCCATTTCTCTGAAACAATTGCCCGTAAGATGTCAGGTTTCGTATATGGTAATAAGCACAAAAAAGGAATATAAAACTCGATTTTCAGAATACGTTAATTACAACAAAGTTGAGTTAAGCAAAATAGGAAAACAAAATAAAATTATTCGTACAGTATGAAAAATAGAAAAAATATTATCAGTTTTACCAATATGAATAGTTAATAGCATTAACTCTCATCTTCATAACTTGCTGTAATTATTTTTTAGAGTTTTTGATGAGATTTGAACAAGTCTTTTTATAGGATTTTCTTCCATTCCTGAATGGTTACACGTTCTAATTGCTGAAGGTTTTTGGTAACTGAGGATTAATTAAAACTTTCAATTTCATCCATAGATTTTCAATATGATTCAAGTCAGGTCTCATTGATTCCCATGGCAGAAATTTAAACTTTTTCTGAAGCCACGCAGTCACTGATTTAGAAGCATGTTTGCGATGATTATCTTGATGGTAAGTAAATCGCCGACGTAGATGAAGATTTTGCGCTGATTTTCATCCAGAATTTTGATATAGTCAGCAAATTTCATTATTCCTCTTATAATAAGAGGAATAATTAAATAAGAGTTTTATTGCAATTCATTGTCCAATCTCCGTTGAGCAAAAACAACCTCAACGCACCATTGAGCCGCCTCCATGTTTTAACGTTGCCACTGTGTTCTTTGATAGGAAAGCCTCACCTTTCTTGCGCCAAATCTGTACATCCTTATGTTCAGAACCTCCATTTTTTTTTCATCATTCTATAGTAATTTTTCCCAAAAGCCTTTTTCAATGCCTAAGAACGTTTTGGCAAAATTAAACCCAGCAACATAGTGACATGGTTTGTGAAGAGGGATTCGTTGTGGTCGGTTTCCATACAACCGATTTTTATTTAAATAACGTTGTATTATGCAAGCACTTACGCCCATCGTATACAAACTTTTGACGATGTCTTTCAAAACAAGTCTTTGGTTTATATTAACTTCTTGATACAGTTTTCCTGCTGTTCTCAGAGACAATTTGGATTCTTCTTCCATGCCAAGATTTTACAGAGAAATAGAGAAACCAAAGAAATGAATTGAAAACCCTTCCAACAATTCTGGGGAAAAATATGCGATTACCCTGAAGAACATAACAAAGAAGCAGATTGGATTACGCAAAAGGTAAAACAGAGGGAAAATAAACTGGAATAAACATGGGCAGAAATCACGGAATAGGATGTTGAATGTGCAATGAAAATAGTACGCAACTGACAGTCTCCAGGAATTGATATAATTCCTAAGTTTTGGCACTATTATCTAAATGCAACGCACAAAAACTAGCCAAAGAACTCCAAGAAATGGTCAATGATTGATCCCACTAAAATACCAGCATGGGTAACCAAAAAAATTACCTTCCCTCTAACCAAGAATAGTAACACAAATGCCTTAATATTTAAAAAACAATTACATGATTTCCCACAACTTACACTCTGTTGTCATCTATTCTGACAAAACAGATATATTCCTTTTTAGAAAAAAAGACATACTATCTCTTGAACAAAAAGCCTGCAAACGTGGCTTTTACAGATATAAAGTTCAATTACTTATATAATGTTCTTGGAAAACTGCTTCAGTACAAAGAAATATTTCAGCAGTGCCTAGATAGATTACTGTAAGGCATTCGCTAGTGTTCCCATTCACGGATCTTATAGTCTTTAAGTATATAGGATGTATCACTCGTCCTCATCAATTTCAGCAAACAAAGTACGTCGATATGGAAAACGACACTTCAACTCAAATGGAGTTTATATGTCTGGTGAAATAAATATCAACAGAAGAATAATTCAAGGTGACGCATCGTTTCCCTTACTATTTTGTATTTCTCTAGTATTAACCAGTGAAATTAACAGGACGGAATATCATTATATCTCAAAAGAAGCTATCTATTTTACATGGATGACTTAAAATTGTATGCTAGGAATGACAGGGAACTGGAAGGTGTCCTGGAAACAGTAAAACGTTTTACTGATGAGAATGGAATGGTATTCGGTTTGGATAATTGTGCTAAAGCCACAATTTTACGAGGCTCACTAGAACAAACCGCCTTAATTAGGTCAGACCATAGGGCAACAATCAAATATTTAGAGCAAGAAGAACGTTATAAATACTTCGGTGTGAATGAGTGTGAAGTAATTCACCATAACAAATATTAAAAAAATTGCGAAAAGACCACTATAGAAGTGTGCGACTGATATTAAAAACTGAATTGAATTCTCAGAACAAAATTGTGGCCATTAATTGCCTTGTTATCCTAGTTCAATATAGTTTCAACATCTTGAACTGGATTCTCAATGATATCAAACGAATGGATTTTAAGACAAGCAAACTCCATTCTGGTGACCGTCTGTACATACCTCGTAATGAAGGGTGGAAGATGTCTTATTCAGCTAGAATTCTCATACAAGACAACTATTGGCTTACTAATATACATGGAAACAAGAAAGAACTGGATGATACAATTAGTCAAACAACACGAAAACAGAAAGATTAAATATTCAATCGTGAAAGAAGGTTGTAAATACAAACGAGATTTATATTTAGTAGATTCTGTAGAAAACCAAAACAGAACCCAAGAAGCAAATGTCGTAGCCAAAATTATGTAAAATAGTCAAAGATAAAGCTTTTAAACTGATGAAACAACGCTGACAAGACTAAGATACCAACCAATAAACTCTCGAAGTGAGACCTGGAAATACAATTAGAAAACAAATGTAGAAATTGGAAAAAAAGAATAGTACCAGTCATAGTAGGTGCGTTTGATAAAAAAGAAACACAACAAAATACCTTGAAATCACAGTTTAAGAGAAATACAAAAATTGTCTTGATAATTACACTAAGTCCATGTAACGCTAGTGATGTAATGGGAATTTGAAAAACAAATGTTACCATAACAACACACCATTACTTGCCTTAGCTCTTAACGGAGATTTGATACGTAGTGTGACCATAACATAAATGTCAATATATTACTACTACTACATTTACTACTACTACTACTACTACTACTACTACTACTACTACTAATAATAATAATAATAATAATAATAATAATACAAAAATGACTATGTATCTTTGAAGATCTTAAAAATATAAAGATATTGAAGTACAAATAACAATGTGGCAAATAAGGACATTTAAATTTCCAGTTGTAGTTGGAGCCCTCGGATTCATTGGATAAGGTTCCGATAGACTCATTGAAGGGATTCCTGGTAGCCCATGCATTAAAGAAATAGTTACTCACAAGTACAGCTCACACATTAAGAAGCGCTTTATCTATGTAAAATGTTTGAGATCTCTTTTTTTTTTAAATGTTTGAAAATGATTTGTGGAAAATATTATGAAGCCATTTCTGACATAATGTCTCTGGTTGGGACGCAGAAGGAAATGTGTATACAACAGAAATCAAACTAAATAATAATATTAATAATAATAATAATAATAATAGAGGAACATGTCTTTGATAAAAGCACGTGTATATGCACAGAAGTTGTCCAGTTTTATCTGGGGTTTTCTTTTGGAAAATCAAATGATTTAATACTACGCAATTATTTTTTCATAACTCGATTATAAGCATTTTTATTCAAATTAGATAGAATTTTGAGTAGATCCCACAATGGCGTCATTGTGACTTAACCAAATAAAAAAAAATAAAATAAAAGACAATATGAAAAATGAAAAAGATAAATTTATACGGAAAGCTTTACTAAAATATTTATTTCATAATGTATTAAAAAATTCGACGAATTCAGATACTCTATTTAGGAATATTAAAATGTTTTTAATTTCGATTTATTAGACCAAATGGAGAAGGAATTAAGGAATCATTTAAACAATCATTAACTTGAGTAATAAAATTATACTGGTCCAAATCCCTAGTTGTTTATAAAAATTCACATAAAATCTTATCTTTCTAGGGCTCAAAATCAACATGCCTCCCAAGAGATTTAGTCATTCAAATTTATCGTTTAAGTGGATTCAAGTTACAGTTATTGTTTCACAATTATTAAAAAAACTAAAACAAAATAGTATGCACTTGAGAAAGACTGCATGAAAAGCAAAATTCGTAAAAGAATATGTACTAATTTTGTTCAGCCAATTAGAGCCAATAACCGATATTCGGAAGAGAAGCACTGCTAGCAACGTTTACAAAGTCCCAAAAATTAAAATGATAAATAAGGTATACGAAAATTGAAGTGATATGAAGACACTTATTGTCCAGTAATAACCAACAGGACACTTGATGTAACACATGCAAATATATAAAACAGAAACGTGCACTTATCAAGAGAAGTTCTAAATAATGAATAATTGAGAATGGCCTTAGAAATCTCGACCATGTCGTTCTATACCAGAGTCCTAACCATCGTTGAACAGGAGGTCTATTTTAAAATGTTTGAACTTCAGGAATTCCCGAGTAAAATCTAAATGTGTATATCCCAAATCCTCCAAATCCATTTCTCACATCCGTCCTGGGTACGACGCTAAACTATATCAATGTCCCGAGTAAGACGATAAACTACGTCCAACAGCAAGGCCTCTGATCAGGAAATTTTGAGGAGCGTGGAACCATCTCTTAACTGCTGGTGTTCCCACGTCCATCCTGACCCGGGGTGGTAGTACCTGTTAGGGTCCCAGCTATAGGAAATAGTTACCTCTTAAACTGGGGTAAAATCACTATGAAAGTGTAGAAATAGGTTTTAATAACAGAAATAAATAAATACTTTGTAAAAAAAATATTTCCAGTAATAGATTTTTGAAGAAAAAATATTACCAGCAGAATATTTTAGAGGAAAAATAATTACCAGCAATAGATTTTGAAAAATAATTATTACCAGCAACATATTTGTGAAAAAAATATTACTAGCAATACTTCTTAGAAGGAAAAAATTACCAAAAACAGATTTTTTACTAAACAAAATAATACCAGCAATAAAAAAAATTGTCGGCATTAAATAACCCATTATGGTTGATACGCCGTAAAACAAACAAGCCAAACCAAACCAAAACCTTTCTCACGCTACTTTTACCCAATCACAATCGACTTCACTTGTTTTCCTGCATCTGATCACAAATGTCAAAATGGGGAAGTCAGAGCAAAAATAATCGTCTGCTAAATTATTATTTAACATCACCAGGTTTCATTAAGGGTGACCACAATTCTAACAACATAAGATATGCATGTCACATAACGTTGATAGCAGACACAGAAAGGAAACTGCAAGAACTCATCGAGAATTTAGTGAAAAAAGGCGAGAAAAAATAACTAAACATCAATTGCAAGAAGACAGTATGTATGGTTGTCAGCAAAAGGTAGATCCCAACATATAAATTACAAATTGGGGATACCAAAAACAAGCAAGCACAAAAATTTAAATAGATGGCAAGGGTTTTAACAGAGGACGGAAAATGCAACACTGAAATTCGACGGTTCATTTGAATAGCGAAATATGGCTTCCAAAAGCTAAGCAAAACAAAATTAAAGATGGATTCCATAAGCTAATCAATGGAATAGGGACATTTTTAGACACAGCGTGATAGTGGAAGATGCCTTCTAAAGATAAGTATAATATTAAGAAACAGATAAATATCGTTAGAAATAAAGAAAAGAACATTGAACTGTTACTTAATATCAATCCTCCCCTATATGGCAGTGAATGCTGGACTGTTTCCGCACAGATGAAGGAGAAATATGATTTGATAGAAATGTGGTTCTACATAAGGATTCTGAGAAACCCATGGCGTGAAAATGGGAGCAACTATGAAGTTTCAGAGAAAATGGAAACAAAAAGCTCTCTTTTACTTTACACAAAGAAGTAATTTCGGTAAAATTCCCGATTAGGACCCAGAAATTTACAAACGAAGCGTCATTTCTCGTGTAAAAAACAAACAAACAAACAAAAAAACTTGAATATTCCAAAAACAGCATTAAACATTTGTGGAAGGCTATCATTTAGGAGATATCGACAATCTTAGTTGGATATTATTTGTGTCTCAGCTACAGCACGGCCGGCATTTTGTCTTGCCTCTTAATAATAACATCAAAATTTTGAAGTGTTTTTGTATTTTAAGTTTTTATGAAAAAAAAAAGCCTGATTATTACGAAAATAGCAATAAAAATTGCTGAAAATCCATTTTTTGTGAAGGAATTGACAATCTTATTTGTGTCCCGGGGGTCTAGCAGTCAGGGATCTGTGTGTTAAATAATAGTTTCAGAATATTATTTTTTAGTTGCAGTGTATTTGGCTCAGACCTTCTATGGCTTACTTTGTGGCCAGTTGGTAGATAAAATAGGGATCTCGATTTTGATTGGCTTAGTCGAACGTGGGAATTTTACACTTAGAAAGAGTAAGTTTTTACACGTCGAAGAAATGAGACCTGATTATTTCATGTCTCAGGGAACTTGCTCCCCAGTGGGGCTAATAGAGCGGATCCACTGCCTAATTAAAAAAATGTACACGTCGACCTGTTTAATAAAGTACGAAGTAAAAATCTCTTTTGTAGAAGTTCTAATTTTAGTTTCGAATCCAAAAACATTTTGACACCCGGCAGAGAGAAGACGGCCGAGAGAAGAAAGAGAGGAAGACAACTTTATTATTATCGCCCCAAGACTATCCAGAGGGGGGGGCGAAGAGGCTATGTAACATGTGAAAGCGCTCGGATGTTTTGTTTTTATCCAGTAAATGGGTAAACTTCCGCGTAGTATTGGTTTCTAGGTCTTAATCTGCAATTTCCCATTAAGAGGAAAGACCAAATGTCGGACGGGCTGTAGCCAAGACACAAATAACATGACCCAACGAAGACTCGATAATCGGTACGTTTCTGCAAATTTTTAATGCTGTTTTTGAAATATTCAGGCATTTTTACACCAGTAATGAACCTTCTTTTTAAATTGGTTTTGAGTTCCTAATCTGCAATTTTACCGAAATTTCCACGGCGCTTAACACATTAACTGCCAAATTATTTTAATGCGCATTTTTGGCCCAGACAGGTGACGAGGAGTTTATTTATTCCTTATGTTTAATTTCAGTAGTTACCATTGTCATTTTTATAGAAACTAGAACATCAAATATATATGTGTATAAAACATCAAGAAATAATACTGATTAGAAATAATAAAAAATACTCGTGAAATGTAAAATTACGAAAGAAAACGTCTTCTTACGGCTAATACTAAAAAAAATTAAAGGCTAAGTAAAATATACCACTACAAATGCGATGTATGTAAGCAATTCAATGTAAATACAAGGAATAACATGTAGTCAGTTTAATTTTAACAGCTCCCCAAATGGGGTTCAAGGTAGGTAATGGGTTAATGAGAGGATACTGGACGTTTTGATATTCCCAGAATATACGGACGGGAAGTGGGATACAGGAAATAAATTACGTAACGAGGTTGGGTAAAGGGTCGGCAGAACAAGGGCTCGGAGATTTTTTTTAATTGTTTCACCCCCAAGCAAAGCGACAGAGTCGCTAGAATGAAGCGGGTGTTTAAAGTTTTGGTAAGTGAAATCTGGCAGCAAATGCTGGACAGTTTATTCATAAATGACGAAGAGAATCGAAGCAAGAAAGTTATGGTTCTACAGACGGATGCAGAAAATTAAGACGAATGAGTGAACGAGGAGGTTAACAATAATTACATGAAGAAGAGGGAAGGCTTAGCGATTTTAACACTCACAAGGCATGTTTCAAGCACATTACAGATGGGGGCAACGAGTTTGTATGAATGTATGAAATAACTATGGTAATATACATGTTAAATAGCGAAAATTTGCCGAGCGGTACAAGGGACAGAATTTTGTCGAAATTCAGGGTCACCCACTTCGTTAAAGAGATACTATAAAAGAAAAGTCATTTCATCACAAGTGACAACACATAGTCAAGTAATCATAAAATAAAAATGAACATATATAAAATATAGCACACGTTAAGAGTATATTTCTCTCTCTCTCTCTCTCTCTCTCTCTCTCTCTCTATATATATATATATATATATATATATATATATATATATATATATATATATATATAAAGAAATATAGTCTTAAGGTGTGCTATATTCATGGAATAAAGTGCTCAATATCAGAGATAGAGCGTGTGTAAATATAAAAGTGAACATAGAAGTTAACACTTAGAGGCGACAGTCTGTTTCATGCTATATGCAATCATCGTGGCCTGATGATTGCATATAGCATGAAACAGACTGTCGCCTGTAAGTGTTAACTTCTATGTTCACTTTTATATTTATATATATATATATATATATATATATATATATATATATATATATATATATATATAGGCGTGGTGTATTGGTTAGCAAGCTTCTCTCGCTAAAACGACTGGTCTTGTGCCATATCTAAGCTACGCTTAGAAATCAATAGATATATATATATATAGATAGAGAGATAGATAGATGAATGAATGGATGAGGAAAGGAGAGAAAAGAATGATTATTGAGATTAATGGAATAGGAACGACAACAAACGGGTGATTCAGAAGCCCAATGGAAAATGTAGGCTGAAGTAATGGCTGTTGACGGGCGATAATAAAAGAAATAGAAGTGTGGGGTCAAGTAGAGCAGGTAACATTTGATCAGGAAACGAAATTGCCGTTGAATTAAGTGAGTATTAACGGGATTAGAGTAAGCAAGGCAGATGGAAATATAGAACGACTTCTTTAAGAATGAATTAATGATAGAAAATGGAATTTGCATGATAATGGATTGACGAATAATTGCCTTATAAAGAAGTAGATCGACAAGGCGATGAGAAAATGAATGTGGATTTGGTCAGTATTAAAAAGAGAGAGAAAGTAGAACGAGGAGCTGACTGGAATAGGAAGTAGGAGGAGAAAGGTAAATGACAGAGAGGGATTAGAATAAAGAATCGGAACTGCAAAGCAACAGAGAAATAATAATAATAATAATAATAATAATAGTAGTAGTAGTAGTAGTTCTTATTATGAAGACAATTACATATGCAAATTACAAATGTCCTACTCTGGGGGGAATGAACAGAATGACAGGCGAGGTTCACAAGATTTATCCTAAACTGTTTGATTAATTACGCTTGCTAACTAATCAACTGACGGAAACGCTTAAGATGAGCACGCTCTCCATCATCTGACTCGACTTTCGGTTGCCTTCCGTTCACGCTGACTGCATTTCATTCGCTTTCTCGGTTTAATTACCCAAATTCAACCATTTTTTCTCAAGACAGGCGACATTTCTACAAATACTTATACAGTGGAACCTCGGTTCTCGGACATCTCACATGTCGAACAAATCAGTTTTCGAACAGAAAAGTCCAGATGAAAATGCTTCGGTTATCGAACAAAATTTCAGTTATCGAACAACATTGAGTTAACAGCCGTCTTATATACACTCGTGTATTTTGCCGTACTTTTCTTTTCCAATTTTATTGTACTGTGACTGTTTTTCTCTACATTGATTCCTACCGGTGAAATATTTTTCCTGAGAATATTACGGGTTATAAACGGCCTTTAGGAACGAATTAAATTCGGGAACCAACGTTTCACTTTATTTTTAATATTTTTATACAATTATGGTTCTTTAACCATTAATTGAACGAGGCTGACATACGTATTATCGAACTATTCTTTAAGATGGGTAAGCAATGTCTTTTCTTTTTCTTTTCTTAAATCACGTTCTTCTGTAAATGTTGCAATACTACTACTACTACTACTATTACTACTACTATTACTACTACTACTACTACTACTACTACTACTAATAATAATAATAATAATAATAATCAGAACAATCAAAGAAAATCAGGCCTAATCGCCCTGACACTGTGATTACAGACCGGAATGACAAAATGTGCCTTTTTATTGACATGGCAGTCCCTGAAGACAGCAATGTATCTTTGAAGATCTTCAAAAAATTATCAAATTACAATGAGCTTGAAATCGAAATCTCAAAAATGTGGTACATGTGGCCATTAACCATTCCAGCTGTATTTGTATTTGGAACCCTCGGATTGAGTGAAAAAGTTTCCAATAGACTCACTGAAGGAATCCCTGGTAGCCAATGATTTAAAGAAATGCAAACAATTGTAGTCACAAATCCAGCCCGCACCCTACGAAGGGCTTTATCGATGTAAAATATGGGCAATTTACAAAAAAGAAATGATCTGTGGAAAATATAATTTTGGACACTGGTCGTGACCAGGAAAGAAATGAGTATGCACTCGAAACCAAAGGAAATAAAACAATAATATAAAAAAAAAAAAAAAAAAAATAACTAGAACCGCGTTGTCACTTGCTACACAGAGCGGGAACAAAGTAAGTACATTGGGATAAGAACTTCGTGAAGCGAGATTAGGTGAAAATTTCAGAGGTACAGAAAGCCGACATTGGAGAAATTGCAAAGTAAATATAATAAAGAGCAAAAACAACTTATATGACCGAAGATAACCTTGGTTTCTCCCGTCAGGTCGATTCAGGTGCGGACAGCTATATGATCTCTCTCTCTCTCTCTCTCTATATATATATATATATATATATATACATATATATATATATATATATATATATATATATATATATATATATATATCATATAAGTTGTTTTTGCTCTTTATTATATTTACTTTACAATTTCTCCAATATATATATATATATATATATATATATATATATATATATATATATATATATATACAGAGAGATAGATAGATAGATAGATAGATAGATAGATAATATTAGTGGTAGATATACACATGCATATGCAAAATATATAAATATATATATATATATATATATATATATATATATATATATATATATATATATATACATACATGCATACATATATAATTTTTGAATAAAATAATTCCAAGAAAATACAATTCAGGTAGAACTCAATGTCCAGGACAGAGTAAGGATATAATAAAAAGCCTTAAACACTAATATTCCAAAATTATTTACGATTCCAATGGAATAAATTATCAACATGGAATATTAGTGTTTAAGCCTTTTCATTATACATATACATATATATATATATATATATATATATATATATATATATGTGTGTGTGTGTGTGTGTGTGTGTGTGTACATACACACACGCATTTATATATATATATATATATATATATATATATATATATATATATATATATATATATATATATAAATATATATATACTATTACGACCATAATGTCCGATTTTAGGATAAAAATTTTAATTGTATTCTAATATATGATTACAATAGTTATACAAAATTGTATTGCTCATCCCTAATGATTAAAGTCTCCTATTTGTCAAAATTATATCAATGTTTTTCAGAATTTAACTTAAAACATTTTATAACTCATATGGCATATGATGAAATAAAAGATACGTTTATTTTTTTGTTCAAACTTGGCTATAATGTTTCGTAAACTGTCAACAGTAACAGACCATAGAATAAAGCCTTCACTTTTGATCGGACAGTACGGTGCTGGTTTGTGAAGTTACGCAGTGATGACACGAGCGTTGAAGTTAAAGGTCATAAAGGACGTCCCTCTGCAACTGACAATCAACAATAATCGAACAAAACCCATGTCAAAGTATCAGATAAATTTATCATATAATGTGTCAGCATTTCATCAGATGATCTCAAGAATTGTGAAGTTGAAGTTACCTAATAATTGAATTCTTAATCAACTGACTAAAAGTCAAAGTGTTAAACGTTTTGTAATGCATTCAATACTGCATCTGCGACGTTCGAATGATCCATTTCTTGATCGAATCGTGACTACTGATGAGAAATAGATCCTTTATGATAATTGTCATCGATTTGTCTTAATGTCTTGATTATAATGAATGACCCACTTGACTTTTCAAGACCGAAAATACAACAGAAGATTATAATAATTTTACGCTGGTCCGCCATTGGCACAATCCATTATAGATTTCTGAAAGCTAACCAGGGAATCACTCCCGGAGAGTACTGCCAGAAACTGGTTGAAAATCACATTCAGTTAAGCAAAATGCGCCCTGCACTCGTTAACTGACGAGGTTTAGTTACTTTTTTTAAAACCGTTGTAAAGAAGATGCCGAAACTGCAATCATTTTTTTTTGGTTTTGAAACTTTTAGAGTTTTCTCGGAAAGGCATAAATTAACTTTTAGCTCGAAGACAGGAATGTATAGATGTCCAGGTTTCCTATATGGACTATTTCAAAAACTCTATAAATACATTAATTCAGGAATAACAGATGATTATAAAATTCTAAATTATTTCCCTAACAACCACTTATATATATATATATATATATATATATATATATATATATATATATATATATATATATATATATATATATATATTCAACTTGTATAAGGTCTTTTTTTTTAAGTACTTTTATCTGTTCATATATACATCATCAGGAATGGAAACTGATTTTTTTTTTAAATACATCCAGGTAATAACGGGACGCGAAAGATTAGATTTGAATCGAAATATGTTTTTAGAAAGGTTAAATTTTAAATTCTGCAGCGTGCGGTCGTAACGCTAAGGTTGAATTTTTTGAAAATTTAAAAGAGAGCGCGTTTTTTTTTTTTTTTTTTTTTACTGATATGCTAATTGCAGAAATCTTTTGTTGTAGTAGTTTTTTTCAGTCGATGTGGCATGAACTAAATTGTTCAATAAATAGAGCAATGTCTCATCTATTATCCCGAAACTTGCACGTCGAATCAGTTCGTTTTAAATCAAGTATGTGGTGCAGTTCAATTTATATTACATGAATCATTCATACAACAAACAGCTTAGTGAAGTTAATGATATAAAAAAATTCAACCTTAGCGATGCGACCGCACGCTCCAAAATTTCTTACAGTTAACAATAAGACATTTCTAAAAAAACATATTTCCATTCACATCTAATCTTTCGTATCCCGTTATTACCTGGATGGATTAAAAAAAACAAATCAATTCCCATGGTTGATGATGTCTGTATGAAGAGATGAAAGTACTAGCAAAAAGACCTTATACAAGTTGAATTTATTAAAAACAGGGATCACAACATTCATCTAGAGATTCGTGGGTTAATGTAATTTGAATAAATTTGTTTGCGATGATGTATTCTCGCCATTTATATCATTAACTTCACTAATTTTTTTTGTATGAATGATTCATTTATATATATATATATATATATATATATATATATATATATATATATATATATATATATATATATAGATATATATATAGTTGGATTGATGTGAGTTTGTAACCCTGGATTTCACGCGTTTGTGATAGACAAACTGATTAATTTTTTAAAATTTTGGATTTATGTAGGGTTGCGTATATTGGTGCTTTTATGGAAATACACAGGATAACATTTTGAAATTGTACAGTACTTAAACTTAGCGTTTTTCACTTCAGACGTAAAAATTAAATCTTCAGATGAAAACAAGAATTTTGTCAGAGAAAAATGACGAACACAATTTTTGTCTTACAAAAAACGAGACTCTGATGACGACATTGTGGTAATGAGGAAAGTACTTGAAATAAAATAAATATACAACAACATCGTAATTTTCTTTTTCCCTTTAATAAGGATACTAAAGAACAAGAAGATCCTATTAAAAATAACTTGTCTAAATTATTTAATGAGACATGTCTTTATATATAACCAGTTTTACCCTGATGATCCGTTTAGGTGAAACCTAAGTAGGTTTGCCTGGCTCCTTAGGATTATTCTACTATATATATATATATATATATATATATATATATATATATATATATATATATATATATATATACTAGAATAATATATATATATATATATATATATATATATATATATATATATATACATACATACATATATATATATATCTTATCACGGATCTTATAGACAGACAAAAACGCATAATTATTTATTCTCTTTCTGTCCTGGAAGGTCTGTGAACTATATTTCACTTTTTAAAATCACTGGAATTATATAATTCTGGATTTTTTTTCGTCATTTTTACCAATTTTTATCTTTTTTCTCCCCCTTTTTTATATTAAATTGTATTTTAATCCTAGTTCCTTGTTTCCTCACAGTTTGTCTATCAATCCGCGATTCTCGTTAATATTATGCCATTTGCCAACATTTTTTCTGGTGAGGTGTTAGTCGGAAAAAATGTTACCTTTTACAAGGAAAAATATGAGGATATGTCTATTAAATATATATATATATATATATGTGTGTGTGTGTGTGTATGTATGTTTGTGAATGTGTTTGCGCATTCATGTACGTATACGAATAATTGTAGTGATGCTGTAGAAGGTTCAGCAATAATTACTTTTATTTCGATATACAATCGTGCATCTTTATGTCAGTCACGTGCAATTATTAAGTAATTGATTGATTTGTTCTGTTACGGTTTGTGTGTTTATTAAAAGCCAGAAAAAAACTTTTAGATTGTAAGATCTTTTTGGTGGGGAGATAATAATTGTTTAATGATACAAATATTACTAATTAACCCATAGCTTGGGAATAATTATACCTTTACGAATAACTGAATTTAACAAACCAGACCTCGAACAACCAGAACTGGAACTCGGATCTCTGATTTCCAATTACGAGCCGTTATCCTTTACACCACCAGCACACCGAAGGTTACACCACCTGGTATTAGGAATCGGTCACCCTTATAACTACTGACTATGCTAGACGTTACTTAACTTCGGTGATCGTACGAGAATTGGTGTTTCAACGAGATATGGCCGTAAGCCCAATTACCAGATGAATAATGATATGAAATTTTCAATGTTCAATTTATATGATGAAAATTAAGTGCAATGACAAGGAAGAGAAATAATGCTATATTTATTATGTCAATAAATGTGATTCATCATTAATCTGCGACCATATTGTTGTACTTAGGCGTGTCTGTGTGCGTACGGACGTATATGTTTTTTGGTGCGTGTTAAACGTATTGAACCATCAAATAATTTTCGAATCTTGCTTAGCCACGCGTGTTATAAAAACACAGGTGCATATCATAGATCGCCGATCTACATTAGCCAACTCTTTTCTACCAGCAAGAATTCAAGGTAGCACATAACTGCATGTATTACGTCTGTCTTTCCTTTCTGTTCTACTCTCTCGCCAAAAGGCGCGTTAACTGCAACGATGAAAACCCAAACGTGTTGTATGTCGTTAGCGCATGAAAAACGGAGGGTACTCTGCATGAGCCGGGAATCAATAAGCGCATAATTAATTCTGATATTGATTGCTGTCGGCAGATTAACACTGGAAAATATTCTCTCAATAGTACCGAGAAAATTGGAGAGAAAAATGAAAATTTAATGAAGCTGTAAAAAACCAGAGAGACGCAAATGTGTTTGAGTTCAGTAATGAGAGAAAATGAACGTAAAATACAACAGAGAAGGGAGAGAGAGAGAGAGACTGAAAGTGTGTTTGTGTGTGTGTTTAAAGGAGGGAAAATGAATGACAAATATGAGAAAGAAAGTAAATGAGAGAAAATATATGAATGGGAAATGAAGGGAAAGAGAATGAAAAGATGGTGAGAAACAATAAAAGTGATAAAGTAAGGGAAAATATGAGAGAGACAGGAAGATAAATACTTTAAGAGAATGTGAGAAAATAGAGAGAGAAATAAAAGAGAGAAAAATATATGAGAAATATACAAAGAGGAATATAGAAGAAGACAAATAAGAGAAAGAGTACAAACGAGAGAGAGAGAGAGAGAGAATAAAATATATAGAAAATAAGAGAGATTATGTAAGTGAGAAAGGGAGAAAAACAGAATGCAAAGAAGAGATAAATGGAGAGAAAAAAGTAAAAGTAATAAAGTTAGAGAAAAAAGAAAAAAGAGAAAGGAAAATAAATAAATTAAGAGAATAAATGTAAACAGAGAGCGAGAAATGAAAGAGATAAACGAAAAAAAAATATGAGAAAGAAATAAAAGAGGAATATAGAAGAGAAAGACAATTAAGAGAAAAAAAAACGAGAGAGAAAAAGAAAGATCGAACGAGTCAGAAAATAGGAGAAAATATGAAAGTTATAACTGAAGTGATAGAGAAAGAAGTGTAAAAAGGAAAATGAGAGAGAGAGTGTGTGTGAGAGAGAGAGAATGTAGAGAGAATCATAATATGAAAATGACGAAGAGAAAATTAAAGATAGTTAAAAACGAAAGAAAAAGAAGCTATTCTTTTACAATGATATTCACCTTGCATAAGGCCTAAAAGCCACTCCAAGTAGAGTGTTACAATGTAAAAGGTAGAGTTTATGGGGATATGTGGGCAAATTAACTTTCAAGACTAGGTTTTAAAATCTTAAGATTGTACCGATCGTGGAAGCATCTTCATGAGAGTCATTTCCCCAAAGTAGCGGAATGAAAGTGATTCGCTCAATGTGCG
>OZ010583.1:103118771-103136271 GCA_963932145.1 Acanthosepion lycidas
CTACAGAAGGATGCTGAGAAGACCATAGACCGAATACGATAGATTAAAGACACAAGAGACATGAAAAAAACATATAACCTACTTAGAGAGCTTGAGTAAATGGATGACGCTACAAAATTTAGGATAGATAATATATATATATATATATATATATATATATATATATATATATATATATAATAAATTAATTGATTTAAAATATGTTTTTTCGCTACACAGTTCTAACCATGTTTCAAAAATGGAAGGTAAAAGCTTTGAATTTAATTTTGAAATTAAATTAATGCTCTGTAAATTTACATTGCGCACTATTTTGTAAAAATAAAAATATCTATTAGAACCCCGGATTATATATCTTACTGTTCTTTCTTTCTTTCTTTCTTTCTTTCTTTCTTTATATATATATATATATATATATATATATATATATATATATATATATATATATATATATATATATTCAGCTGAAAAAGACAGGAAATGGTGGACAGCCATCATAGCCAACGTCGAGACAGAGCATATAGAAGAAGAAGAATCTGTACAAATATCTTTATGTTGTTAACATTCATTAGCGTATGAATAGGTTTGTGATTTCTGCGTTTAAATAGGCGAGCTTACGTTTAAATAGCCCTGTATAGACGGGTATTTCCTTACGCCTATATCAGTGTAGATATTTTCCGAGAATATACGGAGTACTAGAATGGCAGTTGTATACTAATAGTTTCTTCTAGCGCACTTCTCTTCCCGTTTTTTCTGTTCCTGTCAATTGCCAGTTGCAAAAAAAAAAAAAAAAATTAAATACACGCCATGTCAATTATTAGCTTTTGCATCTGTAAATCTTTTTAATTTTCTTCTCTGTTTCTTTTACTCTCACTAACCTTTTGCATAGTAATGGATTTTCTTCTAAGGCTTGGTGTGAAGTGATTACACACACACACACACTATATAAAAATTCGAATGTCATTGTGTCAGTGCGTCATACTTTTTCAAATTTACTCCTAGAAGCCGTAGCTCAATATATACTTTTTTTTGGAATCAGGCCGACTCCGTGAGAAAATTATAAATATTCCGGGCTGGATCTTGATCCGCAATCCTGAAATTTTCGATTTCCAATTTTTTATTAATGCGTATGTTTTCGGATTATGCCATCTTGGATTCCTCTGATAAAAACCATTAAAGGGACACAACGCTCTAACCTTCAATAGTTCATGTTCAAATAAAAAAAATACTGTTCTCAAATTACAGTGTTTCAAAATAAAATTGTCTGTGTTTTAAAATTTACTCTTAGATACCGTAGCCCAACATATTCCATTCTGGAATTCTACCTGAAATCCTGAAATTCTGGATTCCCAAATTTTCATTACTGCGATTGTTTTCGCGAATTTTTACGAGGAATTTTTTTGTACGATAACAATTTTATAACTTGCAACTAAATATGGAAATAATCGAAATTAATTGCGAAGTCACCCTTAAAATAAAAATAATGTATCAAATTGCGTACATCAAATTTTCTGTCAATTAAATGATGGCAGAAAATTTATCGATGAACTTTTAAAAGGTAAACTTAAATATTAATGCAATACTCAAATGCCGTCATCAATTGTGAGTTCTTCTGTCGTTTATCGTTGACTATCGCATCTATTCATCACTTCCTATTGTGATGAAGACTCAATCAAGAGCCTTCTGCAAGAGATTGCTTAAATGCTATGAACAGTGGATTTTTTCTACATCTTTTCTTTTTCTCACTTGCATATATATATATATATATATATATATATATATATATATATATATATATATATATATATCAGTATATTCAGTATATATATATATATATATATATATATCAGTATATTCAGTATATATATATATATATATATATATATATATATATATATATATATATATATATATATATCAGTATATTCAGTATATATATATATATATATATATATATATATATATATATATATATATATCAGTATATTCAGTATATATATATATATATATATATATATATATATATATATATATATATATATATATATATATATATATATATATATTTATTCACGTGGCCGAGTGGTTAGAACGTCCGCATTCTGACCATCAGACTATGATACTCTCAGCATGGTCGATTTGTCAAGAAGGAAACTTCCTGAGGTTGTCAGACTGGAGTGGTTGCGGCACACTTGAAAAGTGCCTGAAAACTATACCACGGGTTGACTCGAGCCTTGTGAGTGAAATTGGGTAGAAGGAAGTCTTTGAGGGCGGTCGTCGATAGCTGTGCTAGCACAAAGTCCTAAGTCATTGTGGCCGAGGCTTTGAGTATTCTGGCCTTTTTCAAACTTTTGATCACGCTAGATAACACGCTGTTTCCCAGAAACTGTAATTCAGTTCTGCTCAGCATAGTTGCAGTATAAACCTCAGGTGGGCTATGTGGGTGTTGAATACACATGCACCTGAATAATCGTCTGCAACAGGGATCATCTAGCCGCCCTATTAGACGGCTATCCTCGAATACGAATGGCCAGATATACATACATACATACATATTTTTTGGAGTGCGCATCCCAGCAGACGAAATATACAGTTTACAAAAGGGAACGTCAACTCCAAATCGGGTATATACAAAAATAAAATTTGTAGTAATAAAAATATAATGCATTAAAAATAAAATACATCAATTCTTTAGAAGTTGCTTTGCTTACATTTACAAAAAGGACACTTACACTTCTAATTAAAAAAAACAGGGCATATTATGTGCAAGGTGGCTTTAGAAAAATGTGCACTCACCGACATATTGACGGCATGTGGGTCAAGTAAAACAGCGAATAACCTTCATAACAAGTTTGGGTAAATAATTGGAAGAATGTTTGGAAGAACAGCAATTCGGGGAGATAGCAAAAATGTAAACATTTCTAAAAAGGACAGGAAATTGTTGAGAGCAATGACCCCGACTAACGGAAGGGACACAGTACGTTAAACAATATATATTTTAAGCAATTTTTTTTTTTTTTTTAATCTGACAGTATTTCTTTGTAATATAAACATAGCATTTATTGCGTAAACCTGTTTCAGTAGACTTCTGTTTTTTTCAAAAGTGAAAATAATATCGATAGTCTTATTTGTTAATGAAAATATGCCCCCCGACTGGATTCGAACCTGTATTTGCATTAGGTGTTTATTTCACTGTTATTTTCTTAATCCTGTAATCTCAAGCGAGTTTTCCTAATAAATATAACATTTGGTTCTATCTGTCTTCCATATATATATATATATATATATATATATATATATATATATATATATATATATATATATATATATATATATATATATATATATATATATATATATATATATATATATATATATATATATATATATATATATATATATATATATATATATATACACGAGTTCTATCCACACTTTCGACATAAAATGCATATACTTTAGAAGTGTATGTTTGCCTATTTTAAATATTCAAACACTGGCTAGTGTAGTTTTCATTAACGTCGAAGTAACTTCTTATCAGAGCTCCACAAATTCTATGAGTTTTGGAATAGTACGTTGTAAGATATTTATTACAGATACACATATGAATACGAACGCATGCGCACACACATGCACACACGCGCGTACATATCATTTAACCATTTGAATTAAACCTGCTATATGATTAAGTGCTCGGAAAATCTTTGCTATAAATTTCAGCTATATTAAAAATATTTTGGTCGTGAAATAATACAGTACTATTTTTCTATATTAAAATTTTATATTTTTTGCCTTACATTATTTGTGTATACCTCATGTGTCTACATCAAGGGGTTCATCTTGCTGTTCGATGCGGTAAGTTTTAACGTATTTTAGTGTGAGATAAAAGAATAGTGTTAATATCTTTATGATAAACACAATGCAAGCTTAACGTAAAAGCCTAATGCATGGATACATTGTCTGTAAATATTTGCATTTTATATATCTTTAAGTGAAGGTTTTTGCAACTGTTGGTGATATGAAGACGTATGATTGCTAGTTATTTATTTTATATTGATTACTTATTCGTATTCCGTCTAGATATTTTCTCCGTAGAACGTTGTGTTCTTTTTTCAATAAACTATCATGTAAAAAAAATGTTTTATAATATTTATGAAGATTTTCCTGGCTGTTCATTATTTCATCATAGTGACTTTGAGTAAATAGATGTCGGAACAAGGTTTAGGAGAAATAACAGAAAGGCAAAGTTTACTAAGAACTACAAGGTACAGGAAATTGTGGAGAGCCATGATCTCTTACGTCTTGAAGGGACACAGCACATAAAAAAGAAGACATTCCACCGATAGGCCCCGTAAATTTAAAGAATAGCGATGAACGGATGATTCCTCAGGGAAGTCACGGTCCTTGAGCGCCTTTTGCTACGTAAACTCCACTCAGGCCTCAAGTTGAACTCATACATACGATCCATCGCTAAAGAAGCTGAAAAAATTTCCTCGGTTCCCTGTACCACTCCAGCAAGTACGTGACTTCCGCTATCCTCCACCTTTACAAGAGCCAGATCAGGCCAAAAATGGAGCACCGCAGGCATATATGGGCAGGCGCTGTGCAGACTTCACTGTTCAGTCTCAATAGAGTACAAAAGTGTCCTTGTGGCAGACGAATGATTTTACATTCTAGAAACAATTTTTCACAGATGAGACGTCGCAAGCCCATCGCTAATCTATCGATATGGATAGTGTTTAGATTAACGTGACTCCTAAGTTTCACCGGTCCTAACTTTACCAGATAAGATTGACCATATCAGGAACATTGTAGCGAACTATCCTCACTGATTCCCTTTTTATTGCTTTGGTAAGATGTATGTTCCATTCGAGCGGCTTCTACGAATCACTGGCTTGTGGTACCCCAAGCGCCTAAATTTAAACGTACTACGATATTGGAAACTAGGTCCCACCGTTTTATTTTTGAATTAGCAAGATATAACCGTAAGTTTTTTTCTAAGTTTCCTTTCTCGCGTTTGGAAGTCTCTTCTGATTTCCTGTTACCCTGCCATATAAAATCTTCAAAAATTTATTTGCAACCTCAATCGACAACTTCGGTCTTCCTGAAACCTGTTCTTTTATTGTGCTTTCTTCTCATTGAAGTTTTCTCATTCTCTTTCACTCCAACTAACCCATAGAGCTTTAGTGGCATTATCATCTTGTTTGGGGGGGAAATGATTATTAAAAAAAAAAAGAAGTATATTCGGGTAGAAATTGAATTGGTTAAGCATCTCACTTTGCAGAGTCTTCTTTCAGATAATCAATATGGCTTTCGCCTCTCTAGGTCATCTCTTGATGCATTAACGATTATTGATGTAAGAATTTATCAACGTTTAGATAAGAATGGTGAAGCTCCGGCTGATATCTCGAAGGCAGTTGATAGGATTTGGTGTTTTTCAAAAATTAAAATGCGATGGTATTTCTGAATGAATAATTGAACTGATTCATTCTTTGTTATCAAATCCCGCAATGAAAGTTGCCTTGAACAGACACTCTTCTAGATAATTTTGCATTCATGCAGCTACACCGAGGATTTTATTCTTGGACCTACCTTGTTCCTAGATTACATAAATTACCTTTCTTTATATCATCCGTTCTCAACTCGTTATCTATGCTATTTACTCCTGTCTTAATAGTAAGTCTGATCGGTTGGATAATGTCAAATTGGCAGCTGAGCTAAACAATGACTTAAAATATGTTGATAACCGGAGCAAGGAATGACTTGTTAATTTTAACGCCTCTAAAATTAAGTTCCTCATATTTAATCGTCTGAAAAGAACCCTTTTTTACATTCCCTTGGCATGGCTGATGCTAACCTCCAGAAGCGTAACACATTGCACCTTTTCGGACTAACGTTTCCCGATGACATGAAATGGAAAGATTATATTGAATCAATTGCTAGATCTTCTGCCAGGAAATTTGGTTTTCTGTGTTGTTCTAGATATTTATAAGTTTACCATTCTATGTTTCTTTAAATATTGTTGCCACATCTGGTCTGGTTCTTCTACTATCGATTTACAATTTTTTTGCTAAAATCCACAGAAGAACGTGAAATGTTATTGTTCCTAACCTGACATCTCCGTTACAGTCACTTTCTCACCGCCGTAACGTAGCTTCCCTCTGCCTTTTATGTAAACACTTTCGTGCCAATCGTTCCAACGAGCTTTCCTCTATGGTACGTACATTTTAAGCGCAGTACTAGATTGGCGGCAAGGTCTCATTATTTTACAGGTGAAATGATTAGATGGAACCGTAAGTTCTATGCCATCAATTTCTTCTATCGCACATCTCGCTTAACCCTTTGAACCCTGACAGGTGGTGGTGAAGAATGATCTTATGCCCAACTACCGCCTGAACAGTGGTAGAGAAAAAGGATTTAATTCCCAGCCAAAGATTGAACAGTGGGTAAACACTTGTAATTATTTTTATATTAGGTTGGTGCAAAAATAATGACGTAATAATGTCGTTTTTTTACTCATTTTTTAAGGTCAAAAAACGACAATAGTACGTCATTATTTTTGCACCAACCTAATATCAACCGTGAAACATTACATACCGATTATTTGCGAATTTTGACTCAGGAGCTCAGTCAGAAGTTTTTTTTTAAATTATTCAGAAACGCACGGCTCAAAGCGTTAAAGAACCCTATCTCGTTTTCATGCTTCCAATCAACAGTGATATTCAACAAATGAAATGCAATGTCAGTCTATATCTACTGACTTCTTACTTCTTGTTCTATTATTGTTCTCTCTCATAAATATTCTTTAGTTTTTCATATTCTCTAATATTCAGTAACTCCTTGCGTCTTACTGGCCTTATTGCCTTTCTTGGTCGAAATGATTAAAAAATGTAGAAAATATATAATGTCAAACTATATTCTGCACATATAAGAAAATTAAATAAATCTATCATTAGATGATAATTATTTGATATTCAATTCTAAATATTTCCATCATGGAGGCTATTGAAATGCACTGTTTATAGATTTATATATCAAACGATATGCAATAGAAAATTGTTTTTAAAATGACTTTGAAGGTATCATGTTTATTATTTCCAAACAGCCAGGCCTGATTATTTCAAAAATATTAATCAGGCTGAATCCATAATGTTATGTTTCCCCCACCCGCCACATAAAACCCTAATTCCCCAGTTCCAAAGAACGTTTATTTGGAATTATGCTGCGTTTCTATCAGTTTCATTCATTCTGATCATTCCCTTCGAATCTCTTTCATCAACATGGCGGCCTACTGACTTTCATTTCATGAGTTTATGTCTATGAGAAAGAAAAGTTATTTAAGTGTCTTTGAACACGGCATCGTCGTTGTTGCCTGACTTGCGGGTCTGGGTATTTCAAAAAGCTGGTGATCAACATAGAATTTCACACACAACCATCTCCATTGTTTTACAGAGAACAGTCAGAAGAAAAGATTCCAGTGTGGAGTAATTCCCTAGGCGGAAAACCTTTGTTGATGAAAGTTGTCGGAGAAAGAACGGCTAGACACATGGAAGCTGATAAAAGATAATAACAGTTTAAATAGCTACTTTTTACAACGGGAGAATCCAAAATTTGGCATTAAAAAAAAAACAACATATGAAAGAATGGATTTATTCTATCTTGTATCAACGGCTCAAGGTGATGGTGATGATCGTGTAATGGCATCGGGAATATTTTCAGGCATACATTGAGACCGTGTTATAAATAAAAGATCGTTTCGAATTTGTAATCTGTGTAGGTATTGAGGCTGACTATGTGCGTAAGTTTAAGAATACAACGCACACATCCTAACAAATCGTGTCACTATTACGAACTAGTGGCATATTTTATCATGAAATACAGACATAACTGTTTTCTGCGTTAAAGTGACCTCCATAGTTAGCAGATTCCAATTCCATAGATCACTTTTGGTGAGTTGAAAAAGGAGATTAGAATACGGCATGCGCAATAATTCAATCTAGAAATTCAGGATGCCATAATGACAGTTGGGACAAACTTTGAACGAATGCATAGAGAATATCGTCGAATCCATGCTAAGAGGTAAATTCTAAAAGCAAATTCCGAATCCAAATCAGTGGATGCAGAGAATAAAATGAGCAGTGTGTATAGGCCACAGGAATATATATTTGATGAGCACAATTCCCTACATACCTGAATACACTTTATTATTCTATATGTTAATATAGGCAACTTGGTATTTATTTTCGGCGAGACCATTGCGTATTCCCTCATTTTTAAAAGGTCTGTCAGTAGTTCACAAGAGCGAGTTATTGATAACCTTTCATCTTCTATACAGAATATAAATAATAATCATGAAGTAGAATTTCAAATATCTAATGGTTATTGCTATTGTGAGGTTATTCATTCCCTAGCAGGAAACTTTTGGCAATCATTGACCGAAACGTTACTATAGGTTGAAATATACATACATACATACATATATATATATATATATATATATATATATATATATATATATATATATATATATATATATATATATATATATATATAAGGCTCAAACACTAATCTTCCATGGTTATAATTTATTATATTGGAATGGTAATCACCAGACCTAAAAATTCAAAAATGTTTGAATTTGTAAGTCTGATGAATTGGATCGTGATTACCATTCCAATGTAATAAATTATAACCATTGAATATTAGTGTTTGAACCTTTCTTATTATATTCTTACTCTGTCCTGAACATTGAGTTCTACCTGGATTCTATCCTCTTGGAATATATATATATATATATATATATATATATATATATATATTGATCACTAATATTATGAATACATACATATATATATAAATATATATATATATATATATATATATATATATATATATATATATATATATATATATATATATATATAAATCTTATAAATCATTTCTTTTTTAATTCTTTTACATTAATATACAAGGCTCGTGAGCTACTCGAGGTAGAGGTTACAAAGTAGGAGTTACAGTTTTGGGTGATATCTGCGGAACATAACGGTTGACCCTAGAAATAAACAGCTTTAGATTGTAGTGAGCGGAGAAATATCTCCTTGGGAGTCGATTCTGCAAAGCAGCTGTTCGTGGTAAGAAGCTGCTAGAGTGTAAATTACATCTTACCAGCAGAATGCAAAGGGAATGAGAACGGTTCTCTACAATGTGCGTGTCATGGTGGGTCCAAGCCTTGAAGGTTTGAACTGGTGGAAATAAAAAAAAGTAGCTCGTCTGATCACTTTCCAAAGAAATAGAGATAGGGCACCGAGAGGTATGCGATGTTTCGTCTGTGAGAAAGGGTCGAAAATAGTTTGCTCTTTCCTTCCTAACCTTTTGGTTGGTGTAGTGTGGAATGTCAACATCTTGTTGATGCCAACATTTTCCCCTTATACGTCCCTGTGCTATATAATTATTTGTTGCTGTTAGAAGTGTTCAACCGAAGTGATTTTATATATTGTCCAAAGCTATTTGTTTTTAATATTTGCATTTTAATATGCTGCTTATGTTTTGGAAACCTTCTTTGAGGATGCCAATGCGTTTTACTTTCTTTTTTAATTAGAGAAAAAAATATGATGAGAATTAGCGTTAGAATCCTTACGGTGAGAAACTAAGGCATTTAAGTGTCTTATTTTGAAGATAACACTTTTGTGTTTAAATAATTTCCCCGCTTTATTCCTTGTGACATTATTTCTGATGATAGTGTAAAATCCTTCTTTAAGTTTTAGCTTATTATTTTGTTTTGTTTGTATAGTTTTAGAAGTATATGTCGGATTTTTTTTACCTTAATTTATATATTGTTCCCTCATATATATATATATATATATTTTGCTCACCCATATATATATATATATATATATATATATATATATATATATATATATGAACATTGAATTCAACACTCGAGGCGACAGGCTGTTTCATGCTGGGCACAATCGCCGGCCTGACAATTGCGTCCAGCATGAAACAACCTGTCGCCTCTGAGTGTTGACATTAATGTTCATTTTTATATTTATATTTACATACGCTCTATCTCTTATATTGAGCACTCTATCCCATAAATATTGCACACCTTAAAACTATATTTCTTCATATATATATATATATATATATATATATATATATATATATATATATATATATATATATATATATTGATCCCACAACAGTTGTGTTGTCGCATAGCACTAATATTTTTTATTAGATCTTTAAAGTAGTTTGAAGAAAGTTGAGAAAGTGGGATAAAAAATCTTATCAATGAGGATAGAGATCGGGTCGGGTCTTGGGGAATTGTGGGTCGGAAACGAGCAGTGACGCGAGGAATCTAACACGCGGGAAAAAATATACTGCTTAAACGACAGCGTAAAGGGCAGGAAGATGTAGGCTGGTAGAAAAAAAATGGCCTGATTAAAAAATCGTAGAAAAAATACGTAGAAAGAAAGAAAGAAAGAAAGAAAGAAAGAAAGAAAATAAAAAGAAAAAAAAGAAAGAAAAAATAAAAAGAAAGAAAACTAAAGAAAAAATAAACAGAAAGGACAAGGGGGAATCCCTAAATGTGTGTATGCGTGAGTATATATGTATAGGTGTATGTGTGTATGTGTCAGAGAGAGAGAGCGAGAGAGAGAGAGAGAGAGTTATTCCCTCTTACTGCGTCTCTCTTGTTTTCATTATGTCCTGTAAATGCCAAATTCTTCATGCCCTCTTTCTTCATTATGTGCTCAAGAAATTTTAGCGTACTTTTTCTAAGTATTAGTGTTCTTTTTTTCCATTTTCCTTAAAACTTCTTTGTTACTCCTATGTTCAGTCCACAGTATTCTCAACGTCCTTATGTAGAGCTCCATTTATGTTGCCTCAAGTCACTTCTTTATCTGTAAGGAGATTGTCCAGCATTCACTGACCTATAGGAGGATTGATATTACATAACATTTCAGCGTTTTTCTTTATTTCTAAAGAAATTCTCCTGTTTCTTAATACTTTATTTAGATTTTAGAATGCAATTTTAATTGTAATGGCAATATTAGCCATTTTCTTATATGGAAACATTCAGTATTCATTGACTGAGTAGCCAGTGCCTTTGGATCCAAATCACATTAATGAAACTAAATATCAAGAAATATCCTGAACGTTTGATAATTCTGAATTTTTTTTAAAATTGGTATCAACCCATGCAAGGCGTTAAAGCCACTAAGACACAAAGGGTAATAAGGTGTTCGCTTGGTCAAATTTTGTGAAGGGGGTCGAGCTGTTTTTCACCAGCTCCTCGTATAAAATGATTTACCAAAATATTAGTGGCAACTGTAGATTGGATAGGTTCGCCCTTCCATACGTGTTGAAATGGACTCAGTCAGGTGACGTAATCGATAAAGAAGATAGTGTAGCTGTTCAATCTAGCTATAGTAGCTAAGGGACTCGGAAAACATTTAACACCATTGGTTCACGAAATAACTATTCGGTTCATAAAGATAGAGCACTCTATTACCGAGGTGTCAAGAATGGCTGACTTGTGCCAGAATACTTGAATGTCGGCCACATATCAGCTGCACGTGAAAAATGTGACTTCGCACAAGAACGGAACCACTGCCGACAAACAAGGATATTAAACATCAATCAAATATATGCCTCGCTTTCGATCTGTGAAAACAGTGGAATTTATACACTACATTCCAGAAAATCTCGCTGTCTTTGTCCATTCTGTCACATCGACCATAATCAGTGTAAAAGGAACCATCCTTACGTTGGCTCTATGGTATGCGCTTTGTTAGCGTTACATACGGCGTTTGGATTCAGAGGAATTCTTTGTACTTGACTAGATACCAACCTCGTTTAAATTGAAGAGAACATTTTAGCTGTGGACAACTTACCTCCAATTTTTATTTCAGTCTTTAATATCTTACTCGAAAAGTTAAAAATATAATCAAAAATTAAATACGATACCTTTTTATACAATTTGCATCATTCGGACTGTTGTGTTAATCTTTATTGCCATATTCACGACGTTTCGGCCGTTGTACGCTCCGACCTTCTTCATATGATATACGTTGTAATTTCGAACCGAGACCTGTGTTTACTCCACGGGGATATATTTTCCTAATCCAACGTGTCGGGTCCTGTTTGAATATCTTGACAAGATGGGTTACTAAAAGGAATTAACTATTACTGAAATATCCCAAATGATAATAATAATAATAATAATAATGACTCTCCTGTCGGTTTTGACGTATAAGGATCTGCCATCTTATTGATTCAGTTATGAAAGTTTATGCGATAATCTTAAGTGGCATTTAAGACTCGCTAGTGATTTACAAAGGAGGCCACATATGGAGCAGGTGTGAGAATTGTGAGATGAGATCACTGTTAGATTGGCTGACCTTTTAGATCATGCTCTCGCTTCTTGAAGATGATTCAGACAAGCAAATTGAAAAGATTGTCCAAAGCGCTTAAGGGTGTTATGTGGTATATTAACTGCTGACAAGTTGCTTTTCAGCTTGTCTTTGTATCTTAGCCATGGGGGTCCTACATTCTTTTAGCACTGATCTAACTGGCTGTACATTAAGATATATATACACAGGGTGGGGGAAACAAAATTTACAAAGAAAGTTTAGTTGCTTTTTCTTAGAAAGTAGTACGCCAATTTTTTAAAACCTAGCATATATTGATGCCACAACCATATTTAATATTATTATTCATATCTTTTCAGAAACCTTTACCCATATGATTAATCAGGAAAGCAAACGTGAAATAATCTGTGATTTGCTAAATACACTTATTACTCCAAAGGTGAAATGCGCAGGTTTCGGGAGGTGCATGGAAACAGTTATTGGGAAAAAAAGGAGGATACATAGAATAAAAATAGTTTCTAGTATGTAAATTATTTTGTGGAAAGTAAATTCCTTCAAGTTTCAATAAACTATTTGGTCATTTTTGGTCTTTCAATTCCTGTCTCAAAATATTGTATTTGCTTCCCCATCCTGTATATTGCTTATACGTTATTTTTATAGACACAAATATTTAAGTAAATGCACTGTTTATAATGAAGAGTATTAATATTTACCGACCTGAATGACCGACAAATTTCATATGAAATAAGTTTCCTCCGACAGGAATAGAACCCGTAACCTATACGGAATAGCCTGATGTGCTATAACATTTTGCTACAGAGGAAGTGTCGGGTTAATAAAGTCAAATTATTGCTTTTAAATAATTGTCGGACTTAATCCATTTCATATATATATATAATTATATATATATATATATATATATATATATATATATATATATATATATATATATATATATATATTAAGAAATGGACAAAGTCCGACAATTTATTTATTAAAGATATTTTTTTATGTTTAACGTTCTTTTTATGGATACAAGTATTTAAGTAAATGCTCTGTTTATAATAAACAGTATTAAATAACATTTACCGGCCTGAATGCCAGAGAAATTTTCATAGAAAACCGCCATTTAGCCAGGCGTGCCTAACTGGTTCGGCCACAAAAGATCGTTCGGTTGGCAAGGTCGAATTTACTGCTTATAATCTTCAAACTTCCATGAATCTCGTACATTCATAACTGCTCATGGCGTATCAAATGTAAACAAATGACGTCATAGATTGTATTTATATATATATATATATATATATATATATATATAAGATAAAATATAGTTTTCGTATATGCTATATTTATGAGTTAACGTGCTCGATAAAAGGGATAGCGCGCATGTAAATATAAAAGTGTATATTGAAGTTAACATCTAACGGTGACAGCAATTTGACGATTGAGTTTAGGCATAAAACTTCGAAACAAAAATTTTGGTTAAACTTTCCAAACGTCATGTTCTGTTTGCGTTCAGGTATTATCAATAACTGGATGTTGTCAGGATGTCGACAAGAATGTTGTTGTCTATATCTTAATTTTCTTTTGGAATTCCAGAATTCAAGTGTATCTTATCCTAATTTTATGTATAAAACGGTTACATGGAGGTAAGCGTATATATATATATATATATATATATATATATATATATATATATATATATATATATATATATATATGCAGACAGCAAAATCAAATGAAAATAAAATAGATAGATAGACAGACAGTCATTTATGCGCAACAAGTGTCTGTACATTGAACAAATGCAGGTCAAGCCGTCTTCTCTCAGTTCAGTGTCAGAGCTTGAATATATTTATATCTTATATCAGAAGTGTATATTTCGTAAACATTCTTATCACAAACACTTAGTCGAGAGAAAGCCTATTTTGACAAGATATCAAGTCGAAAGGGGCGACTTAACTTTGAATAGTGAAGTAAATTTTACGCGAAAAAGCTATAATATTCCACTTGTAGCGGCAGCAAATATTGATTTATTCTCTGCTTTCTCTCAAATATCGATTCAGCTTTTCATAAAACTCATTTTTTTTTCTTGGCCTCATATCAGGGATATCTAAAACTTCCAGTTGCAGTGTTTGTCAGTTTTGTTAAAGGGATGTCATATTAACTCTTTAAATACATTTTAAACTGCATCAATGATTTCTTTTACAATTATAATTGTTTGTTCTATGATTTTATAGATATTAGGTTTAATTTTTCTTGGAAATATAATTCCTTCAATTTATTTATTTAATTACAAAACAAACATATGGGAAGTATTAATACATTATTTGTAATGACTAAAATAAATAACTTTTTTTTTCAAATAAATGCCGTATACTAAAATACTAAAAGCTAAAATATGCAGAATAAATTAATAAATCTTTAGAGAAAATTCAGTTATAACTGTATTAAAAAAATATAAAATATTCTTAATTATTTTCTTAAAATTATAATATTTCTGTTTGGTTTTATTTTCATTTCCAAAGCAAGACCGCTACAGCATTTGTGTATGTATGCAGGCGCACACGTGTGTACGTGCGTGTGTTTATGTACTTGTGTGTGCGTGCGTGTGTATGTGTGTGTGTGTACGTGTGTGTTAGTGTGTGTGTGTGTTAGTTATTGCTTACTGAAACCTTTGTCTCTTCATATTGTGACTCAGGTGAGTCTCTGTTTACAGCCTTGTCTCCAGGTAAAAATCCTAGACGCATGCATTTTTATTCGTTCTTCTCCATTCTCTCTATCCCATTATTTCATCTTCATTCGATCTCTTTTACACGGTTTAACATTCTATCACTCTGGCTGGACACATTTAACCTGGTTTCGTTTCTTCATTTTCGCTCAATCCCCCTTCAGCTAAATAGAATATAAGGAAAAATGATTTCATATATATATATATATATATATATATATATATATATATATATATATATATTGTGTGTGTGCGATGGATAAATTGTCGTCTAAATTACGAAAAATACTTGTCATCTCATTTTAGTAAACATGCTTACCAAAATTATACAAACATATTTTGAAATGCTAAAGATTAAATTTATTCAATAAAATTGCCATTGACTTTAGCCATGACCTCAAGATGACTTTGGGATTTCCAGCATCACTTCTGGGCGGTCTTCTTGTTTAAGTTGGTGATGGCGTCAATAATCCTTGTCTTCAGTTCATCTTTGATGTTTTGTTGGTCTCTCGCACAAGTTTGCCCCACACATAAAAAATCAATGAGGTTTCGGTCTTGGAAGTTAGGTAGCCAGATGTAAGGGGTGATGTGATTCCAGAAATTGTCTGACAGCCATGGCTGGATTCTGCTGCGTGTGTGACATGATACCAAGTCCTGTTGTCAAAGGGTCTTCCATCAGCCACCCTTTTGACCCATGGCAGTAATACAACCTCAAGGCACTGTGTGTAGTACACTGTGTAGAGTCTGAAGCACTCACCAACTAATGTTGGGAGTTCTTTTCTGATCAGAACGATCAGACTGAGTTTTCCCAGCTGCCATACCTTTGTAATCACCATTAGACTCAACCAACTATTTCCGAATCATATGCACTCTCATCAGATTAAAACCCAAACATTCTGAAATGTCTGCAGTGGAACTTCTGGCGCGAATGCCCAGCACAACAGCATGCCGTTTGGTAATTTCTCAATTCTAGTTGCTCTTTTCATCACAGACCCTAACCGTACTACACTGTGAAGTCGAAAAAATTAAAAACATGCATGCACAAAACAAAAAATATAAAATAGTGACAATTTCCCAATTGGAATCAGTAATATATATATATATATATATATATATATATAACTAATGGTCAGTGTTGAATCAGACCAGGAATCAGTGATATTAAAAAGTACTCAATACACGTGTAAAAAAATAAATTAAAATAAAGTAAAAATAACAAGTAGAATAGAACATAAAAAAATCAAGAGTTCAGTTAAATCCGCTACCTTGGTTTCAACCTTCCAGTATCCTCAGGCGATTTTTATCAAATGACCTCTTAACGACTTATTTTTTAAAAACCAATGAACGCTATATTATTTTTTTTTTTTTTTAAAAAGAAAGAAACAAACGTACGACGTTGGGTGTAATAGAAAGGAGGGTGTGAAGAATGAAGAAGAAAAAGATAAAGAAGTGAGAAGAAATGAAAAGCAAGGATATTATAAAATTATCAGTGATATGGATTAACTGTAATGTTTATATTTTTATCCAGTTTCATATGTGCTTCATAAGAATTTATTAATATGTATGCAAGAATATATATATACACACACACACACACACACACACACACACACATATATATATATATATATATATATAGATAGATAGATAGATACATAGATAGATAGATATGCATATATATGAATTTGAATTTAAATTATGGCACTTTGTGTCCTCCATATGTTTTGACTGACCTTTCAAACACTTGATGGATATTCATGAAAGTTCTCATATATATATATATATATATATATATATATATATATATATATATATATATATATATATATCTTATGAAATGGACAAAGTCCGACAATTATTTTAAGACATTTTTATGTTATTTATTTTTATATTATAAAAAGAATGTATAAACATAAAAATGTCTTAATATATATATATATATATATGTGTGTGTGTGTGTGTGTGTGAGAGAGAGAGAGAGAGAGAGTATGTATGTATGTATCTATGTATGTGTAGGTGTGCGTCTGTGTGTGTGTATGTATGTATGTGCGCTTGTATCAGAATAATATTGAATGAATAAATGACAAAATAACAAAAGATTTGTGATGCGTTTCGTTTCGACAAGAAACGAATATAAGCTGAAGTATTTTACTTTAATAATCATTGTCTTTGCTCTTTCGTCCATTTTGTATTATATTTATTAAAACCCCCAGTCGTTCCCATTCAATCTGAAATTTTATTTTTCTTTCTTTCTTTCTTTCTTTCTTTCTTTTATTCATTTTATCCTTTAAAGAATTTACTTTCATTTTTTTCTTTCTTTACTGATTTCATTCATTTATCTTTTCCTTATTCATTTATTACTATCTTTTTTTTTATTTTTTTCCTTCTTTCTCCCTTT
>OZ010583.1:103138771-103148771 GCA_963932145.1 Acanthosepion lycidas
ATATATATATATATATATATGGAGAAAAATATTTGGAAAAAAACAAACAAAAATCCTTAAATGCAATTATGTTGTTTTAATATGAATGAAATATCAACGTCTGACGTTTCGGTTTAATAAACCTTCTTCAGGACAATATTCATTAAAATACAATTAACATAATCAGTTCAACATGACAAAGACGATGGACATAAAAACAAGACTTATCCAAAACAGATAACTGAAAATTTTAAATGATCAGCTTTCCGTTTAAGCATGGTCACGTTGTCGTCAAATGGGCGTCGCTTTCAAAACGTATTCCTAAAATTTGAGTATTTTGAATGAAAACGAAAAAAAATGAAAATAATTCTATTATGATGGAAAATTGTATGTACGCTTGTCGAGCATTAATCTCGCTAAAATGGGGAAATACTAAAGAAACCAGGTCTATCCATCTCACCGTACGTGAGATGGATATTATACCTGCTTCATAAATCCTCCTCAGATTTTTATTATGAAAATATTTTAAAATCTTCACAGAATCAAAATCGAAATTATGATCTGCTTTAGTTATGTGTACAACTAAAGCATTGTTCAAATTTACGAGGCGAATATCTCGTTTATGTTCGAAAACACGAGATTTTACGGACCTACATGTTTCACCCACATATATTAGGTCACAGTTTTTGCATGAGATTTGGTAGATGCAAGCATCGGATGTAATATGTTGTTTGCTGGTGCTATTTAATAAATTACGGATAGTTCTAGTAGGTAATATTGTAGTTTTAATTTTTAACGCATTTGAATTATTGGAAATACGTTCGGTCAAATGGTTGTTTGGTAGAAAGATGCGATCAAAAGAATTATTATCAGTGGCAGGTGAAAGTGTAACTTTCATTGATGTAGTTGTAGTGGCCTTCGAGGTGTCATTTTGCGCTGATGAGTAAATTTTCAACGCTTTATTTTTTGCTCTCTGTAATAATTGTCTCGGATACGAAAGATTTGAAAAGGTATCCTCAATATATGTGAATTCATCATCTAAATATTTTGCTGAACAGATGCGAAGAGCCCTTAAATAGAATACAATAATAATACCCCTCTTAGTGTTAGTATAATGGTGAGAGTAAAAATGTAAATAGTCATTTTTACATGTGGGCTTACGATATACTTTGAATTATAATTTATTTTTATTTTTAATGAGTAGTATGTCTAAAAAAGGTAAAGAATGATTAGACTCAAGTTCATAGGTAAATTCTATAGTAGGTTCTATTTTATTTAATCTATCAGTAATCTTGTTTAAATCATGTTTATGTGGGTAGATAAATAAAATGTCATCGATGTATCGGAAGTAATGTGTATCAGGTGGAATGACATCTTTAAAAGGTCCAGATTCAAGAAATTCTAGAAATATGCATGCTAGGAATCTAGAGAGAGGACTCCCCATCGGTAAACCAAATTTTTGTTTATAATAAATATTATTATACTGGAAGAAACAATGTGAAGTGCAAAGGATGCATAATTTGATGCATTTCGAGATAGAGATAGGTAGCTTAAAGTCAATTTTCTTAAGGTGGTTCTCTAATTGTTTAATACATTTATTAACAGGTATATTAGTAAATAACGATTTGATGTCTAAGCTAGCTAGGGATTTGTTACCTATATCAATATTTCTCAACCCATTTAAAAGAGAGCCTGAATTCTTTATATGTGCGTTGCTTACGGTGCCCAGAATTGGAGTTAGAAATTTAGTTAAATACCTAGCGATATTATGAGGAGCTGAGCCTATATCCGAGATGATGGGCCTTAATGGAATGTTAGGCTTATGGGTTTTGGGGAGGCCATAAATTTTAGGGACGGTGGGGTGGTAGTTAATAAGGGAAAGCCAAATTTTATCTTCATTACATATGAGTTTCTTATAGGACCTATTAAATTATATATATATATATATATATATATATATATATATATATAGAGAGAGAGAGAGAGAGAGAGAGATACAGAGACAGACAGACATAGACAGACAGAGACAGACAGAGAGAAAGAGACAGACAGAGAGACAGAGCAAAATGATCACGAGGCACATTCGTGCAAACAGACGCACGCGAGCGCGTGCAGAAAAGCGCACAAACACATAAAATAAAGAAGAAATCTTATACCAGCTTTAAATGTGCATAAAAAAGACAAAAACCTAAAAAATATAAGCAGTAAATTAATGCTGCATCCTGAAGAGTGGACGGACAGGTCCGTCTCGGAAACTCTGTAGTTGGGATGCTGAAGGTAACATCAATCAGCTAAGTAACAAATTTTAACCACATTAATCCTATTAATCCTCGATCTACGATATCGAGCACTTAATTGCAAATACAGCTTGCCTTATGTGTATTCTCTCAAAGTATCCCATTCACTTCTGGCTTTATACTATTTTTAGCTCCTGAAAAAACTATTTCAGTTGAGCACTTTTACAGATTTTGTTTTTGTTTGATCACTTTTTCAAAGCATTCAGTTCTATATTTTATTTTTGAACTGTCTTAGATCAATATGGAACCCATGCATTTTAACTTAATCTCATTAAATAATATACCAACATCAAACCTACATGGCTACAAAGTCAAACTAACAGAAAAAATAGAACACTTTATGGAAAGTATTCTATTTTAACAAGAAATCAATGACAATAGGGACAACCATAATAACACCAATAATATTAACACATCTGGATTTACATCAATGAAATGCACACCACAACAAAAGGACCTCATTCAATTTGAAAAACATAATGAATAATAAAAAAATAAGAAGATTCAACAATAATTACCAATAAAGACTTGAAAAAGATCAAATGATAAACAGCCTAAAAATTATTTATAAAAGCAGATAAATCTAGCATAATCTGTAAAATGTAAACCAACAATTAAAATAAACTAGTCACTACATTTTATAAAAGCACTAATGACGAAACAGAAAGGGATATAAACAAAGAAGCTAAAGACATGGCCACTAAAATAAAATTAGGCAATAGAATAAAGCAATTAGTATAAATAGAAGCATTTATTAAATTAAAGACCATGAGAACAACTTCACGATCAAACTAACATGCAGATCTCTAAACCCCACAAAAAATATTGGGAAAATAAGCAAATATATTTTAGAAAAATATACTCAATACTAAGAAGAATATTAAATATAAATCAATGAAAAATACAAAAGTAACAATTAATTACTTCAATAACATTAGTAACAAAGAAAACTGTTCCATCATGCAATTAGGCATACATGATTTCTATCCATCTATTAATGAACATACACTAAAAACGCATTAAAAGTAGCAAAACAATAATTCAATATCCCTAAATCAAAGCATAAATATAATTAAATACTGCCGAAAATCAATATTATACGACAGTAAAAAAGCTATGGACTAAGGGGGCTAAAATAATAATAATAATAATATTAATAACAACAACAACTTTGACGTAACAATGGGTAGCTATAATGGTGCTTATTACGAAGTCATAGGCATATACATAAACACTAAATAAACAGAAAACACTTATGTATCAGACTAATCAAACAGCGAATATTCAAACAAATTAGAATATAAAACAAAAATAATTCAAACAAAAACAACAGAAAAAGAAATGTAATTCGATTCGCACATCCCACGCTAAAAATATTAAAATTAAAAACAAAAATATGGAAAATATACTTCAAAATAATTGAGAAATACTTCCCTAAAACAGCAAATTATAAATAAAAATATCAACAAAAATACAACCAAAATTAGTTACAGCTGCATGAAGAAAATAATAACTAGCGACAATAATCAACAAAACCATTTACAATTACAACAACAATAATAATAACATATAGTAAAAAGAAACATATTAAATGTAACTTCAGAAATAAAGAGAATTGCCCACTTGACAATCAATTATTAACCAATAATTTAATATACAAATACATAGTACATAATAACATTAACACAGACGAAAAAATACATGGGGGCCACAGGGCAATGCATTCAAAACAAAGGCATTATAACCACAAAATGTGATTCAAAAGAAAAAATACAAAAACAATACAACCCTATCAAAGTACATATTGAGGAAAAAGAAAAAAAATATCCCCACCAAAATCGATTGAAAAAGTGTAAAAAGAGCAGTCCCAACAGTATTAACAGCAAAAATTATGCTTAGACAAAAAATTAGCAATAATTATTTAAAAAAAAACAAAATAAACTGCATATAAATAAATATTTATTTAACATCTTAGCACTAGCTAAAAATAAATATAATAATAAAAATAAAATAAATATAAATTTTAAAAAAAGATATAACATAAACTTTAAATAGATAAATAAAAGAAACAAATATAATATAAACTTAATTATTAATAAACAAACAAACGAACATATATTAAAGTACGGACCGATTTTCGTCTGTGTACATGTACATGCGGACATGTACACACAAAAACATAACCTACCATAAGTAATATCTCAATGTATAGCAGCATGGCAGAAACGAATAAACTGCTAAACATTAAATAAAAATAAAAACGAAACATTAAATAAACGATAAACGATAACATATAATATAAATACACTTATCTCAATTGCATATACACACTATTAGACAATTGCATATACGGTCGTGTGCATAGTACGTGCGTAAGTGTGTGGCTATATATATATATAGTGTAACCCGGATATAAGAGAGTTGTCAGGACAGGAGAAGAAGTCTCTTATATCCAGGTTTCTCTTATATCCGTGTTTGGTCTATTTTGTTTAGGTAAGTATGGCTCTAATTTGTGACCAGTGAAAAATCTCTCTTATATCTGAGTTTCTCTTATATCCGGGTCTCTTATATCAGGGTCTCTTATATTCGGGTCTCTTATATCCCGGTCTATTATATCAGGGTTACACTATATATATATATATATATATATATATATATATATATATATATATATATATATATATATTAAAAAAATGATGTCTCAAAATTTAAATAACTTCGACATTGCACTAGTTTATTACTAAGCATAGACTTAAGTGTACATGATATAGTCTGTGTCTGTGTCTGAATATATACGCATACGTATACCTGTATACGCGCGCGAATAGAAGTGTATGCGTGCATAATAATTACATATATACACATTAATTCTAACATTTTTGAATAAATTTAATTTTAATTTTAAATCTAACCTCCCATTATTAATGTACATTATATCACCAAACCCGATTTAAAAGCAAAATAATAGACCAATGAACATGTATGAATACGTGTAAGTGTGCATGTATGTATATGTGCATATTCATGTATACGTGTGTGTGTGTGTGTGTGTGTGTACGTATGTGTGTATGTCTATGTATAATTATATACCATTTAAGGGTCATGCCCTTTATGCCTACATGAGAAACTATACATTATTAAGTTTCGAAATAATAAAAATCTATTAAACAATAGACATGAGTTAACGGTTTTACCGACATCATCAAATCTTTGCATTGAATAACTAGCATAATTTTTTTTTAAATCCATAGTCATAATAAATAGCTTAAATACCATACAAAAAAAGATAACCCTTTATGAAGTCGTCAAAAAACAAATGTTACGGCAGTTTTTTTTTATATACACAGAATACTTTCAGAAAAAATAAAATAAAAAAATAAATAAATCTCCATAGACACGTAAACCAGACTAGACGAAATCATCTTCCGTTTTAAATTTACACACCCCAACTTTACCCTGACTTGACACCTATGAATGTAACCCTTTTACTGATACAAATTATTAACACCATGCGCCAACTCTTTATATGAACAATCGCGTTTGCCGTTACCATGGAAATTTTGATTTCAATAATGAATCTGCTATTAAAAGACGTAAATTTCAGAAATAATTTATTCCAAAAAAAAAATTTCGCTTGAAGATGGAACAGAGCTTACTTTTACTCAATTTAATTCAAATAATTATATTGAAGTTTTCGGCTCTTCTTTTGAAACATGAGAACTCTTATGTAGCGTGTTGGAATCATATTTTTAAATAAATAATTATATTTATGCTCTACTTTTGTATCGAACACTTTAAAAAAAAATAATAACAAAAATACTAAAGAACTTTGGATTATTTACCAGTTCTTTCCTATTTTCTATATATTTTCACACACACACACACACACACACACATATATATATATACATATATTTATATACATTTATATATATATATGTATATAAAATATATATATATATATATATATATATATATATATTTATTGCGTACAGTACATTCAATAACCGGCTTATTCATTATATCTGATCCAAACTGTTCATTTAACAATCCTAGAATTCCGATCTGAGTGTAGTTACAAGAGTATAGATTAATAAAAATAATAGGATTAAAGAAAGACTATTCATCATATTATCATTCTGTCTTCTGTCACACGTCTGATACGCCTGTCCATTGCCGCAGATAAATAACACTCTATTCCGTTTTGATAGCGATAAAAGACAGAAGAATTGAAATATGAGAGACGATGTCTAGTCTGAGGGAGAAATAAGGAAAGAAAGAAATATATGCGGAAAAACGGTATAGTTAAAATGAAATAGTTTCCCTCTGATGATTTTTTTCGTTCGCTTCTTTGTGTACATAAATGCCTCGTGAACTATTTAGATTCTTACGTTCATTGTTTAAGGAAAAGAAAACGAACTCAGTTTGAAAACTAACAAATCTACTTGCAAACAAATTACTGAGCACTGAAAAAAATTGAAGATTCGTAAATGAACAGCGAAAAGCAAACTCCCTGGAAACCTTTAAAATGCCAACTGAAATGATAAATAAACCTTAAACTTCAAGCGTATAAATGGGTAGGGGTTATGGAACATCTTTTCGGATGTCAGTTCCACAAAGAAGCAATTATTGAGAAGCAGCAGCTCGGGTAAGACTGCATTTATTAGTGGAGTGCGAATGGAATTCAGCCCAATTTATGTGGCATAACAGCTTTTAGCTCTAAAATTCTGAACTTGTGAATCTGATGAATATAGGTCATTAAAAATCTTTCTATGGAAATAGCGATATATGGATAGATAGATAAATATGCATAACCCACTAGGCTATGTAGAGCCTTGAACTATGTCAAGGCTGGAAATTTAGAACTGAGAGGCTACAGAAGTGGCTCTTTTAAAAGTTTGACCATATCAGTAACCAGGTTCTTTTGAGTGGTACTTATTTCGTGTTAATTCAATACAAAATGAATATGAATGCTTTATCACCGTATACGTGGCATTAGCTGGTGGAACTAAGGAATATAGCGATAGGGTGCATAATGAAGAAAGCCGGCTTGGAAAATTTGATACTCACAGGGCAGATTGAAGGTAAAAGTGTCAGAGGAAAACAACGGAAAATTACCAAGCACGATTTGTAAATGGTTGGCAGAACAGTGTTTAGGATATACAGGAAAAGATTCAAACTTTATTCAGAGCTAGAAAGACAGGAAACAGTGAAGAGTAATGATCGTGTACGTCATAAAGGAACTTAGTATATAGTATGTAGAGAAGATAATCTTACGAAGTTTCCTCTTTGGGAAAAGGGTTGCAGCGGGGGAAATAGTACATCACCCACAAGGCAGCGTAGAAGCATTTGAACTCGCTCAAGGCTGGAAAGTTAGGACTGGCATGCACCATCCCAGAAATGGCAGCAGTACTCCATTTATGACCAGATCTGGCTTTTGTAAAGATGGGACATAGCAAGAACCTTTTTTCAAGCAGTACAATGAACTAACCATTATTTCAGCACCTATAAATACTATACACTAGCTTGGGTATTAGTACGTTGCAAGTGTTCAAACATCTTATGAGGATATTTAAATAACCTACAATCTATTATTGAGTGTGGTAAGAAGTGACTTGTTAATTTTAAATCCTCGAAACCAAACTGCTATCTTAAAGATAATCCTTTTTATCTTCCTAGCCTCCAGGAGAGTGACTCTTTGCGCCATCTCGGACTGATGTTTTCCGCTGCTATGTCATAGAAATAACATATTTAATTAATTACTAAGCTTCAACTAGGAAAGTTGGTTCACTGTGTCGAAATGGATATTTTTTCTGAGAAGAATCTATCTTACAAATTTACGCGTATCATTAGTCCTTGCCTTGAAAATTGCTGCCACATCTGCTCTGATGTTTCTACTATATATTTAGAGATTCTTTATAAAATCCAAAGAAGAATCTGCAATGTTATTAGGCCTAACTTGTCATCACGGATTCAGTTACTTTCCCACCCAGTAACGTAGATTCCTCGTGCCTTTTCTATAAATATTTTCATGGTAATTGTTCCGATAGACTTTCCTCTATGGTACCTACACTTTAAGAATTTAAGAGGATTGGCGTAATGGTCTCATCATGTTACACTTGAAATGGCTAGATGTAACCGCAAGTTCTATACTAAGAGTTTCTTCTATCGCACTTCTCCCCTGTGGTACTCTCTTCCGGCTTCTTGCTTATCTGTCAACTTTTGAACGTCAAAGGTCTAAATGTCAACTATTATCTTCTGTTTTCTTAATTGCTGTTCTTTTATTGTCTTCTGTCCTTAATTGTATATTTTTGTCATATTCACTAACACTCATTAACCCCTTGCGTCATAGTGGCTTTATTGTCTTGACTTGGGTGGAATGTTTCAAAAATATCACTAGTTTGCATAAATTACGCTGTTCAAATTTGACATCGTCCTTCACGTTGTTAAAATGTTATTTTTCATCAGTGTATATTGCATCGCTAAGTTAATTTATTGTAATTACGTTCATTAAAAATGTTAACTTTTACTTCATATGCAAGTTATTTTGACTGATTTTATTTCCATATTTTAAAATTGTCAGTGTATATGCATAGATGTACTGAGTTGGCCTAACGGTTATCAGCTTATAAAATCGAATCGGCAAATTTAGTTTCAAATTCAGTTTTTTGCTACGCTGTGTTCTCTTCAATTCACTTGCAATTGATATCAACACACCACATTAAAATCAGAGAAGTCACTTTGTTGCAGGTACCATGTAAAACATTCGGACAGTATAAAGCTTTAATCTGTATCAAAAGCAGTCAATTACTGTGAGGGAGAATTCGAATTAAATCATGAAAATGGCGCTGAAGTAAATGAAACAGCCATAAAACCAGTAAGAAAACTGAAACAAGAATCGAAATTGCTGGATCAAAATTAAATAGAAGAAAGCTGGAATTAAAAACCTTTACATAGCCAGTTACATCTCCGAAGCCGAAATCCTGATTTAGATCAATTCGCAACCCACCGGGACTGGAAGATTCAACTGGAGTGTTTATTCTTGCTGGACATGACAAAAACCTAAGCAATTAACAAGATGACGTATTGGATAATGGTATGAACCCCAAATTTAAGATCTGTGAATAATGTATTTGATCTATTCAGTAGGCTCAGTGTTTGTTCTTTTATCATTCTCTCTCCTTAATAATATTTTCTTTTTATCATATTCTCTCTTATCCCTTGCGTCTTGTGGCTTTATTTCCTTGATTGGTCTGAAATATTATCAAAATCAGAAAAGATGTTTACACTGATTCACATGAGTGTACCAAGTGGCCAAAAACATCTCTACAACTTTTTTTTTATAAACTAAGCAAATACAAAACAAGGGAGTTGGAAATAGAAAAATGAGACATTTAAAAACTAAAATTGTTCGGGTTGTGATTGCAGTTTTGAGTCTGATAAAGAAAGGTAGTTAGGAACGAATCAAGAAAATCCGTTGTGCGCCATCTCTCCACGAAATCCAAAAAATTAGTGTAATAAGCACATCGAAGAATTGTGTCCATTTATTTATATATTGTTAATTGCTGTCTTTTAAGTGGAGATAATAATAATAATAATAATAATAATAATAATAATAATAATAATAATAATAATAATAATGAGAACAACAATAACACGTTTTTAATACAAACATGTCAGCAAAATTATTTGGCAAAATTATTTGGCAAAATTACAAATATGTG
>OZ010583.1:103153771-103206271 GCA_963932145.1 Acanthosepion lycidas
GTGTGTGTCTGTGCGTGTGTATCTGTGTGTGTGTGTGTGTTAGAATGAGTTTTTATTTAAATTCGATATGGGCACATGATTTTGCTACCAGCTTCTCGATCCTTCCAGGAATCGCTTCAAATTATTTCACCAGGAACTCTTGTGGTGTGGAAGACAAAAGTTTATTTTAGACTTTTCTAAACAACCCGAAAGAAAATAGTCACAGGATGTTAAACCAGGACTTCTGTCTGGCCACTGTTACATAGAATAAGGAGATACTTTTCAATCACACGATATATATATATATATATATATATATATATATATATATATATATATATATATATATATATATATATGCCGGTGTACAAAGCTGGTTTTTAACCATAAAAAAATCACCAGTACCAAAAGAAATGGAGGACCGATTTATACTCCAGGTATAAAACGTTAACCTTAAATCCTGTGGTTTATGGTAAGTTGTTAGCATGGGAGCTTTCTGACAGTAGGCTAAATCCTGCCTTGGTAACTATCAACACAAATATCTTCAATTCAAACAACTTAATTCACATTATTATAATAAAAGTGTTGTGTTAAAAGTAATTTTACTTGATATACTGTGCTATGGTAGCATGACAGCAATAAAAAGCACATTCGTCAAGAGAGGAACACACACACACACACACATATATATATATATATATATATATATATATATATATATATATGCATGTATGTATTTATATCACTTTAATTATTAGTGGATACTCGTATTTGAGTAGGCGCTCTGTTTAAATATTAAACAGTATATGTATTTATATTCACCTACCAAGCCGAAATTTTGAGAAATCTTATTAGCAAAATATTTCGACTCTTCATCAGGAATCGAACCTCTATCGGCCAGCTCAGAGGGAACCCAAGGTACAAAACTGCGTACAGACTTAAAAAACATCGAGATATTTTTTTTCTTCAGAGAAATTCATCAACTTGACATCGGCTGACCGATTGTCTTCTCGGGATTAATCTCGGACAAAGCTGAGAGATGCAGGTTCGATTCCTGTCCAACAGCACAAATTATTGCATCATTAATGCCTCTATCAGCACTTAGACTCAGACCATTTGAAGTACTTGCTATGCGCTGCTGAAAACCGTTCCTTTCTAAGTATATACTGAGAATTAAATAATCATAAAAATATATAGATTATCCATTCCGTACGTTTCTGGTATTGTTTAGTGTTGGTGGGTTCGGTTGGGATCCGTGTATGACAAATTTAATAATTTACATAATACATATATTAGTTTGATATTCGACGTGTTAGAAGCTATTTATCCGAGATATCATTCGGCTATGAAATACATTGCAAATGAGAATAAAATACAATAGAAACATGAGAGTACTTGCAGAGAGGCGTTATCAGTTAAATTTAATACAGAAGATTAAATGCATCCCTGCTGACTAAATATATACTCTAGCCACCGTAATTTAGCTTCCGTGTGACTTTTCTATAAATATTTTCATGGTAATTCTGCTATTAAATATTCCCCTTTGGCACCTAGACTTTATGAATTCAAACGCAGTACTAGACTGTCTGCAAGGCCTCATCATTTCACAGTTGAAAAAGATAGATGCAACTGTATGTTGTAGGCTAACAGTTTCTTTCCTTCTTATCGCTTATGGAATTTTCGTCCAGTTTCTCACATTCTAGTTAACTTTGGTCTTCAAATATTTAAATGTAAAACAATGTTTTTTTTCTTCTCATATTCACACACGATAACCCCTTGAGTCTTAGTGGCTTTATTATCTTACCTGGAGTGTAAGTATTAAAATAAATAAATAATTATAATAGCGCGCCCACTTCCCACACTGTACGTCATTAAATGCAAATTATCTTTGTTATGGGATTAAAACACATTAATCTCTTTTTCAACTCATATTTTTTTCAGATTCTCTCACACTCGATAACCCCCTTGCGCCTTAGTGGCTTTATTGCGTTGCCTTGGTTGAAAACATTTTTTAAAAGTAATATTTGTGGTTCTACATGTCTGTTTTCACATTCTGTTTAGTTCTATTTGTCTTTCTACTCAATAAAATATGTGACTATGCGTGTCTCTAGGTCGGCATATAAGCGCCAGGTCTTATTCGGAAGTCTTAATGGCGTTCTCAGGTAGATCCCTATCCAACAAAGGCAAGTCAAATTAGAGCATATATATCCATTAGTGGTCTCATATGCCGATTTCCGTTGCGATGAATCTCTGCACCGTTTATCGATTTGCCACAATGCTTTCATTCTTTATACAAATGAATGTTGCTTATAAAAAATGGCCATCAAGTACAAAAAGTTTTAGATTTATGATTTTAATTCATCTATTTAGCCATGTTATCTTACGTGGTTTATTGTATTCGGTTTATTTTGATTTACAGCATAACGACATCAATCGGTTATTTAATGCCGCAAATCTGCATTTTTTTTAAAAGAAATCTTGTAGATTAAGTTTCATTTACGTATATTTGTAAAGATAATTTTTGTCGAAAATCTAATATATTGCTGGTAATTTTCTGTTTTTCCAAAAATGTATTGCTGTTAATATATCTTTCTTCAAAAATGTATTGCTGATATTTTTACTATAAAAATGTATTCTTATAATTTCATAGTGATTGACTACAGTATGGGGTTAACTATATACCCATAGCTGGGACCCAAACAGGCGCTACAACCCCAAGTCAGATTGGACCTGGAAACAACAACAATTTTGAAGTGGTTCAACGTTCCTCAAAACCTCCCTCCCTTGATGTATTTCATCGTTATATCCATCATACGTTATATTATTAAAAGAAGATTTGGACAATGCTGGCATTCTATCGGTCACTGCTGTTTTAAAGAACGTTTAAAATGAAAAGCATATAAGAATAATTTAGTAAATGTATAAATAATAAAAATAAAATAAAACGTGGAAAATTGTTTGCAAAAATATCCAAAGAAACAAATTCAGTTGATTATTTGATCGATGAAATCATTTTCAAGTCATATCAACGGGTTTATTTACAGGTTTTTTTTTAAGCTAGGAAATATTTTTAGATTGTCAGAATTTTATTTTTGGATATAATAATGATTTAGATGTAAAAGTCTTAGCTGCAAGGGAGGAGATGTGGATTCATACGTTTAATAAGGGTATTTGCGTGTAAGTGAATATAACGAACCGAACTGGAATTAGAACTCGGCTCTTCGATTAACAATTCCAAACTATTATCCATTACACCACCTGCACATCCAGTATTAAGGCATCTAGTTTTCCCAAGTGATCACCCATCTAGGTACTGCCTAGGTGTGATGTTGCAGTATTCGTATTGGTACCGGTGTGTTGAAATGGCCGTGAGCTAATCGCATTCAAGATACTGATATCAAGGAATTTGCTGACATTTCATAAGTGTAACAAGTTGATGTCACTTGAGAAATGGATCTTCTCCTCCGAATTCATATTTTGACCGCTTCTAGCGATAAAGCTGATATGTGATCATTTTTGTTGGTTTTGTTGCTGAAGACAAAGCATAAACTATAAATTTTAATTAGTTTTATTTGTTTTATAGATGTAATAGATTAAACTATTCATCATCAAATAAAATAATATTCTGTAGTATGATTTAGTAATTGGTTCGCCTATCGTCCGGTTCAATTATATCCTCGGTCTTTTGAAGAGAAGGATGATGTAGAAACGCTGTATGCTTTTTTATAGATGTTTTTTTCATGTTAGAGTATATATAATCTCTAGTTAAGAATGGGGAATTTTTTAAAGAACAATTACCATGAAAATATTTATAGAAAACGCACACGGAAGCTACGTTACTTTGGTTACAAGATATATTTAGTCAGCAGGGATGCATTTAATCATCTGTATTAAATTCCATACACAACGCCTCTTTCATGTTTCAATTGTATTCCTTTCACGTTTCCAATTTATTTCATAGCCGTAGGAAAATCTCATATAAACTCATATTTTAGTATAACTTCTAACATGCAAAAGCCTATTTTTTTTTTGCATAAATTCCACAGAAATTTATACGCATGTGCAGAAACACTCAAACTCTCTCTCTCACTCTCTCTCACTCTCTCTCTCTCTCTCACAAAAACAATACAGCCTGTCTATCAGATTGTTTATTACAGACTTGACCTGATCCACTTCCAGTGAATTTAGTGTGATGAAATTGCACGTGTAGAGACATCTGTCAATACATTGCATCCAATTTGACAATCTATACTACTAAAAAAAAAATTAATGGGATAGGCTTATCTATCGTCCGGTTCAGACTCCTCCCCGGTATTTTGAACAAGAACAAATGTTTATCCCTGATCTTCTGTTTAATAGTGAGTCTGCGGTTCGTTCTAGAGTTTATTCATTCTCTTTCACTTCAAGTAAACGCTTCAGTCGCAATGTTATTATCGACTTGTTTGGAGGGAATTGATTTTAAAAATATAAACTAAAACACGATCTAAAATTTGTTCAAATTGAAAACACAAACTATTCGCAGAGGGAAACACTTAAGTAAGACCGCATCATGAAATACTTTTTGTCCGCTTCCACGAGACCCAGAAATTTGGAAAATACTAAAGATAGTCACTAACAGTTCATAACTAATATAAGTACCCGTAGATTATATTGAACATGAAAATCCGAGCCGTACATTCGACGTAAGGTAATATGTATATTTATTAATATATACTTCATAGCTCTGTATTAAAACATTGAGCTCTGTTTTGTTTACACCAGAAATTAAATATTTTTTTACAAATTAATATATATATATATATATATATATATATATATATATATATATATATATATATATATTTGGTTGGGTAGATGTGAGTTTTTGACCCTGGGTTTCACGCTTTTTATCTGACGATCGCTAAAGCGTGAAACCCAGGGTCACAAACTCACATCTATCCAACCAAATATGGTAGCTCTATCTCTGATATTGAGCGCTTTCTAATAAGTACCGCGCATATAATATATAAATAATTATATATATATATATATATATATATATATATATATATATATATATATATATATATATATATATATTATATACACACACTTTTCACACACACACACATACATACATATATATATATATATATATATATATATATATATATATATATATATATATATATGTTTCATTAAATAATATAGACAAGTGTTGTCTATTTATTTTATGTAAATTCTTTTCATAACATAAATAGACAACACTATATTATTTAATGAAACATGTATGAATGAAAAATGCTGCCTAAATAGACACAATATATATATATACACACACACACACACACACACACATATATATATATGTGTGTGTGTGTGTGTGTGTGTGTGTGTCTGTGTGTGTTAAGCAATTAATCCGAAACAAGGCAAAATTGGGACTAACACGCAAGAGGTTACAGAGGATTGAGAACAAGAATAAAGAGGCGTGTTTGAGGAAAAGTTACAGAGAAGGACAGGAAACAAGATCAAGGTATCAGAAAATGCCGATTGACATTACACTTGAATATTTGAATATTATAGTAACTCGGAAAGCAAGTAAGTGGAAGGGAGTTCCATAGGTGGGAAGTGTTTGAGAAGAGACGGTTACATTTAAGCGTTTCGACATTGAAATGGTGGGACGGAGATGCCAGCCAAGTAGCTCGCTTAAATTCATGCACTGTGTGAATCAAAGAAAGTAGCTCGTCGAAACAGTTGCCCTGAAAATACTTGTAGGAGCGACAGAGGGAAGCCACAGCAAGTCTGTGAGAAAGCGACTGTAGACGAGATGACAGATCAGGAACCTTCACATTTCATATCCATCTCTGGATTTTGTCAAGGACCTCGAGATTTACAGCGAGGGCACTAGACCATATATGACAACAATATTCCATGCAAGGACGGATGGTTGATTTATAGATTTGCAAGATGGACACAGACGGGAAAAACTTATATATACACCTGGACCTTCTGTCTCTATCACCCAAAGTCTGGTCATACCATAACGTATACTACTACATTACCACAAATGGTTGCCTGCGTCTCAATCCACATTTCTCCTGAAACTGAGATCGGAGGGATGGCAGTTTTCATGTAATAGACCTCTCATTGTATTACGAAAAAAAAAAACTTGCTTCTCTAGCCCATTTCAATGTGGACAAAGAAGGTGAGGAGAAATTCAAGAAAATGATGAATTTTTTAATTGAACGGCTCGCTTTTCCCTGGGGCCACGACTACGTGAATTTAAGCATGCCATTACATTGGCATTTACTGTTGAAAAAGTTAAGAAGTAACCACCAATTCTATTCCAGTAGTTCCTTTTCTCGCACTTCCCGCCTATGGAACTACCTTCCGTTTACTTTCTTCTCTGAAAACTACAATCTTCAAAAATGTAGATGCAACGTCAATTGCTATCTTCTGTATCCCTGTATCCCGTTGATTTTTATTCATTCTTCAATCATCCCTTATACCCAGTATTTTCTCCCACTTTCACTCTCTGTAACCCTCTGCGTAATAATGGCCTTTCTTGGGGTGAAATTAAAAAAAAATATAGTTGGTGTCTCGATAATATCACTGTGGAGAAACCAACTGGAGCCGTCTATATCAAGCAATTACAGAAATTTAAGTATCTGTGTATAAGAAAACAATGTAAATGTGATACAGAAATATGAAGACACACTGGAATAGGAAAATAGGCCTTCCAAAAGTTAAAGTATTAAGAAACTGAGAAATATCCCAAGAAGCAAAGAAAAGAGTGTTACATTGTTCTGAAATATATAATCTATTAGTAGCAGTGATTGTTGGACAACCATTTTACGGATGAAGAACAGTTTAGAAATCGACAGAGATGCGGAAATGTGGAGATAACTTGGATAGAATAACACGGAATTTCAAAGGCGAATAAGTCCTATAAGAAAATGCTGCAGACAACCCTAATGAATCAGGTAAACTATTTAGGAGAAATAAATCGAAAATAAGTCGTAGAGACTTTAACACTATCTAAAACCTAGGGAATGGAGTGAGTAATGAATGATGAATTTAACTAAAGTTTACAGCTGATATGATGTGAAAAATGTATATAGAATAAAAGTATAAATGTAGAGAATAAATGTATAAATCAATGTATATAGAATAAATATTACTAAAATCGAACAGATTGCTAACTCTGCAGACAATTTTTTCTTAAATATTTATAACTCTACAATTTGCCATTGTTTTGAATATTGCTGCCACATTTGGTTTGGTGTTCCTCTTATATATTTAGAGATACACGATAAAATGCAAAGACGTATCTGCAATGTTATTGGGTTTGATCTGTCGTAAAGTATTTCGGTGTGTTCCGTAAGAATCCTTATACTCGGTTTTTGTCAGCATGTCGGGATTCGATACAATAACATAAAATATGGTTGCGGGGTTGCTCGTAACTCGGCTGTTTAGAATAATCTCACGATTTTTTCATTGAAATAATCAAATCTAGTATAAAAAGACAACGTATTTCCAACAAATAAACATTAATTTAATATAACGACAAGAATACAAGCAGTTGGTTATAGATTAGAAAGTAATGTCTTTTTTAGATTGGTTAATAAATACCTGGAATAGAATATAAATTGTATTTGTGTACGTATATGAGAATCAAAGAAATGTTGTTATATGTATGTTTGTGTGAATGATTCAGTACGCGTGTGCGTGGTTATTAGTAAGGAGGATACCTGAGATAGATAGAATTTGGTTCTTACTGTGAACTTGTGGTGTCGTAGACTGAAGCGGTCTCTTTGTAGTTTGTCAGCGCTGTCGCTTTTTGCTTGTAGACTTGAATGAGGTCGTGAAAATCAGCAGCGAGAGTGACGTGGGCCTTGGTGACATCTGTGCGTATCCCGTTTGGGGCCGGATTTTTTGTGTTTTATAGACTTTTTCGTAAGAACATCAGCTTCAGAATTAAATTATTTCTTTAATTTTGATTTGCCTTAAAAAAAAAACAAAAAAAAACAAAAAAAAAACAAACACGTGTTATGTATTCTACTAGGTCCGTACGATGTTTTGGCGGTATCTAGCTAGACCATGGTGATTAATAAAATAAACTTTCTGATTTGTATTCTATGGTTTTATTGGTGCATTTAACGTGTAAGAACTTTATTGAGTGTGGTTGGTATATAAATATTTTATTTGATATTTTAGTGGACATGACAGTGATTTCTATAAATACTTGTGAGAAAGAGAGATTTGATAATTTAAAGTTCTTTAAAACCTAAGCAATGTAAAAGAGTAGCCTGCTAAATATAAAGCAGAACAATACCACAAGAGCAAAGCAGGTTGGTAAAGGGCCTGTGATAACTGGTGTCTACAATGTACAGGAAGTTGTGGATGACGTTAACTACCGATGTTTTGAATGGATATGTCAATTGAAAGATGAATATATACCTGTTGATATGAGCTATTTAATTCACAATTGCATTTACACAATCCTGAGTGGATGATTCTTCGATCACCACAAGCTTAACCACTTCAAGTATAGGTTCAACTGTAATCTATCGTACATACCCTCGTAATATGCAGTAATTATTATCTTCTTTACGCCCTTCTAATGAAATCATTAGGTAACTCTCTAGCTAAGTGACTTTTTTTTCCATTTATTGACTGAACAATAACATAACTATATAATATATTGGATGTAAGTTGCAAATCGTACATGGGTATAAGTGTTCAGTAGATCGTGAAGAATTTAATATTAAAATTGATGTATCGTAACCAAACCGGAGTAAAATTTTTCCATCTCTTGTATATTTTAAATACGTTGCATATTACCTGGATATTATAAAGCTATTATTAAATAATACCTTAGTGATAACGCTATAAACCTCCATATATCTGGGGGACTTTTTGTTAAACGCCGTGAAAGAAAGGACGAACATGATTTTTTCTAAATGACCTTACAGATGTTCGATTTTTTACATGCGTTCTTCGTATACTGAACATATTTTTGCGTTTGATTTGCATTTATACCTTGTTTAAATTAAAATATGCCGAAGATGTTGCTTTTACTCTTCATCTTCCGTGCTCGCAGCAAACAAACATTCAAGAATTTGGACACAAAAGATGCGTGCTTATATGACAGCTGTCACAATAAAAATAAAAACAAAAATTGTTTTGAATGAAGTTGGTTAAAAATAAACGCTCTTACGACCATTTCAGGCTAAATATAGCGCAAGATTTGGCGGTGTTTCAAACATAATGCACGCAAAGAGATGGAGATTACCATCACACACACGTACTGGCATACACAGAAATATATATATATATATATATATATATATATATATATATATATATATATATATATATATATATATGTGTGTGTGTGTGTGTGTGTGTGTGTGTGTGTGTGTGTGTAAAAATATATAGAAAACAGGAAAAAGCTCGTTAGGTAAATAATCCAATGTTCTTTAGTATTTTAGTTATTATTTTTAAAAATAGTGCTCGATACAAAAGTAGAGCATAAATATAATTATTTATTTAAAAATATGATTGCAACGCCACATAAGAGTTCTCATGTTTCAAAACAAGTGCCGAAAACTTCAATATAATAATTTGAATTAAATTGAATTAAAGTACCAAGCTCTGTTCAATATTCAAGCGAAATTTTTTGGGGAATAACTTATTCCTGAAATTTACGCGTTTTTATAAGCATATTCATTATTGAAATTAAAATTACTATGGTAACGGCTAGAGCAATTGTTTAAAGAAAAGGGGCGTAAGGGTTAATAATTTGTATCAATATCTCAGTTACATTCAAAGACGTCAAGTCAGGGTAAGGTTGGGGTGTCTAAATTTAAAGCGGAAGATGACATCGTCTAATCTGGTTAAGTGTCTATGGAGAGTTATTTATTTTTAATTTTATTTTTAATTTTTTTCTGAAAGGGTTTTGTGTCATAAGTCGCTAACATTTGTTATATATATATATATATATATATATATATATATATATATATATTCTGAGGTGTCAAAAGACATAGGATAGTTCTTCTGAGATAACTCTCTCTATGCTTGTGAGTTGCAGTAAGCCTATGTGATCTCAGTTCTTCAAGGCGATGATAAACTATGCCTTTTTGATATCTGTCTGCAGCATCCTGTAATATACGCGTAATAGACCTGTCCGCCACTCCCTTACATTCACGATGAGAGTATGGATGCTCCCTAAACAATTTCTGTACAAATTGAGTTGAATATTTCTCAAAGAATTTTTAAGTAATATGTGTCCGATGACAAAGCACTGTAACCTGATCGTATAAACCATCTTCTTTGTAATGCGAGATGTCAATGTATGGCTGTAAATGCTGACCAAACAATTGAATGTATCGGTCACCATTCAATGATATATTCAGGGAGAGCAGATAACATTTCAAATATAACGTGAGCACTCTTTTATGGAACTACCACCAACGTGAGGATCGTTTTCTTGACAATTGCTCTCCATGTTCTAATAAGATCTATGCTACACCTGAACCCTATCTATAGTCAGAACCCTGAATCATTGGGCCACATTACACATTGCCAGACCTCAAGTTAGCAACATCGCTAGCACATGCAAGGTGCTGTGTTCGTTATCGTGATTATAACTGCGGCACTTTCGTTGTTTTTCTCTTTACCCATCTCACAGAAGGTAAGGGGCACGGAATTGAACTGCTGTGAGATGATTTGAGCCAGCGTCTCTTGTCTGTTACCGCTGGCAATTCTATTGGGATGCTTCTCGTTACGATGATTAAGGATACATGGTCGGCCACTGCATTCTTAACACTGAGCAGTCGTGCTTTTCAATAGGTATTTTCTGTACACACTTGGCACCAGGGATTTCCACAATTTCGAACATATCTAGCACACGCTTCATACTCCGTTCGAAATAAAATAATTCAAATCGACTTGTATTGGGCAGCTTTATTTTTGTCAGTGCAAAACTGATATAGATCAGGGCAATTCCTTGAAATCTGTTGGTTCCAATCCTGCAATTAGAATGAGTGAAAAACACATACCCCTCCCCAAATTGTAGGCAGAAGGAGACAAATGCATGCTGGGATTTATTCCCTAGCAAATAAAAGAATTCAGTTTTCGGTTTCATCTGACTAGGTCTCAGTCTGTCTTGTCTTGAAGTCAGATGCCTACGTTCGCTTATCCGAATTTGCTCTTATATATAAACACCAAATCATACTTTGAGAACTTTTCGCCTTATTACTGTTAATTTGACTTGCATATATTGTTTGCTTGCTTTATAATCTTTTTGACTTGTTATTTTCTTTTCTTTTTCTTCTTGTTGTTTATTGCAAACATAGCCAATTCTGTTTGTTGGGTAGTTCTGCTATTTATTTACAATGAACCATGACCACTTATTTTACACCAAATTAAGGTGTTTCAACCTATTGTTACTTTGCGTTTTGCTAATGCATATCACTGTATTATATTGGATTTAATATTTAATCTTTAAATTATCTGTCGTTATAAAAGAAAACGTCTCATTAACCTACACTTTTCTTGTTTTTTTTTATTGTTTTTTCTTAATTTTATAACAATAGGTTCATTCGATATGATATAGTTTTCAAAAAAATCCAAAAAAAACCTTTGATGTTCGCTCCTTGCCGTAGTGGAGGTGTTTGCGTGGTTCAATCACTCTGAAAGCGAAGCCCTCGGAAGTTTTAACTACTGGTAGGGCCACTCTTGGTGGCAAGTTCGAAGACGAGGACACAGACTAAGTGCGACCAAGCCAAAAAGACACAAGCAGAGGAACATGCAGATGATGATTACATCAGATCACAACGGCTCAACCAGCGGATGAAGAGGGCCATGTACAGAAGGTGCATTTATAACAGTCAGCGTGTTGCATTTTCATAATATGATTCTGTTCGTCTCATTCCAAATGTGACGTTGATGAAGGTTATAAAATCAAGTCTGTAGGTCACTTCATGGCAATTTGAAGTCCACCTTAAACAAATCACTTTTTTAGCCATTAATGGCGACAGAGAATAGACGACAGGAGCAGGTTTTCCTGAAACTAGAAGTTTCTAGCCCTGAACCTACAAACTGGCGGTGAATTTAGTCATCAATGAAGGAAGCCATCAGCAAGGAAGAAATTAAATTCTTGGATCCAAGATAAATCCACTGCCGCAGTCGACGACGAGGACGATCTTTCAAATAATTGTAATGTCAATATAAACCGTATCTTCATAAGGACCGAACAGCCAGAGTTACTGGCGTTGGGAATTTATAAAATCTTTCCATTAAACCGATTTCTCAGCAAAATAGGATTACAATGTACACTAATTGTCACTGCGCTTTCCAGTATTCATGAGGGTTTCTTTGCTAACTTTTTGTTTGGAGTAGTGCGGAAGATCAAAATCTGGATTATGCCATTATTTTATCTCCAATTTATAGGTTCTATCCATTTTCATTAATGATATTGTTTAAAGTTGTCATGTGATATGGCTCCCATTATTTGGTGTAGTTTTTTAATTTGTGATTCTGTAGCGCCAGTTGACTAGGTTCGAAGAAACATTGCCCTTGCTTCGACTTACAGGCTTCATTCGCTGGAAGCCATTTTTAACCATTGATTTTAGAAAGTGGTTGTATACAGCCTAAAGTTTTGAAATATTTGAACGAGTTTAGCCCCATGTCTGTCATCCACATGAAAATCTCAATTTGGCGGAGCTATTTAAGCTAAATACCTCCAAATCTTTGGTTCTTTCTCTTGCTGTAAACCGTACATTATTCTATCTTACGACTGATAGTTAGTCCTTTCTTCTTGCTTTCTTTTACTACCTTGTCTAGGAGGCCTTGTTCTTTATAAGTTTACCATTAACAAAGTATTATCTGTGCAACTTACATTTTCAATACTGTGCCCATCGATAAAAAAAAAACAAAAACAAAAAAAAACATCCTTGTAGCATTTCCACTATATGGCCAGAATAGATGAACACTTTTTTATGAACGTTTCTATATTGGGCATCGTCGAATGATCTGTATTATTCATTGACGTAATGACGTATTGTTGTTACATTCTACGGAGATTTCATGTAATGCATGGTATATATGTTCTTATTCATACTGTTAAATGTCATTATTTTTCTTTAGGGAGAGAGACGTTTGTCGAAGTGAAAGAAAGAAAATTCAGAGATGAAAATGTGTTAATTTTCATATATTTCTCTTTAGAATTTTTATTATATTCATTTATATAATAATATTTTACTTGAGTTGCCGCTATTACAAATTTGATTCCCTAATCTCAAAACACCATATATATATATATATATATATATATATATATATATATATATATATATATATATATATATATATATAATTATTTATTTTAAAATATTTATGACATAAATATGTGTTATAAAATATATGTTATAAAATCACTACAAAAATAGCCATTTTGTTTCAACCCCCTCGGTGTCTTATCAAGTGATGACGTTGAATGTAAAAAAAAAAAAATCTATTATATAATAATAATATCTATAATTAATAATAATTATATCTGCTCTACTTTGTATTGAGCACTCTTTTAAGAATAGTAATTGTTGGTTATTGGAATTCATTCCGTATACACCAATTATATACTTGTACATATATATATATATATATATATATATATATATATATATACTGTGTATTAACATTTGAATTCTGACATTTAAATTGAACATCTGGAAGAATATTATGCTTCAATCAAGTTTTATTAGTTTAACACATATTCAAGAACAAATAATATTTTTAAAAAAATGTATAATGATACAAATTATGAAATTTCGCGTCTTTGAATCTTTCATTCCACATAAATTCTTGAAAACTAATCAGACATCATATCATGAAATGTTTTCAATGCATTGCTTTGATTTACATATTTTATTACACATACCTACCACGTGATTTATAGTTGTAGATGCATATATAAGTATGACAGCGCTTTGAAAATTCTGATTTTTTGTAGATTTTCCTAAAGAAGTACAAGAGTGTCGAATCAGCAGAATACCATTGTAAAAATATGAGTTTTCACTCCTTTTAAATCAACGATAGTGTAAGAAATATAAGATCTTTTAAAAATAGACATTGCTTTAACTCAACGAGATATGCGAAAATGCACCTCTAAAATTACATGCAAATATATGTGTGTGCCTGTTTGTGCGCGCCTGTGTGCATTTAGACAGCATGACTTCTTTCAAATATATTTCATTGAATAATATGGACATATTTTGTCTATTTATTTTTATACTGCTCCTTTCTATTTTCGAATCAGTTGCTTAATGCTAAGATGAAATTCATCAAGTAAGGCTCCGTGTTTTTGTTTTTTTTAAATCACCATAACAACGGAATGCAGATTATATCGCAGTTACTGTTAACTAGCAAATATGCAATTGTTTGTTCTATCCTAATAGTTTCTTTTCTCGACTTCTGCCCTGGAGAGCTCCATTCCGATTTCTTGCTACCTTATCACCTACAACCTTTAAAAATTATATGCAACGCTAATCGCCATCTTCCGTCTTCCTGAAACCTGTTCTTTTATTGTCCTTTATCCGCAATTTTTGACTTTTATTATAGCGTCCATTACTTTTTTCACCTTGAACTTAACTTGAGGCAAGCAATACACCTACTTAATCCCCAACCCGATTTTTCTTACTTGGCATTTTCTATTTTCGGATCTTTTTTCCCCTCACCATTTTTTGCGGTCCTATTTATTTTGTAAACGTTCTTCGTCTTAATCATAAAACTGTCGCAAAAGATGACTACTGACTACAGTGAGCTGCCATTGTTGAGGCTGCCTCCGTAGAAAAATCGTTCTGGAAAAAGCACTTATAAGATTTATGCATTCCAGTTGATATATTTAGACAAATGATGGGCTAATTTAGTCACACGTATGCAAGGACAACATGTTATATAGAATGAAGAATATCATTCATATGTTCACGCTCTCTTTTTTCTCCACATCCATTTCTCTCCCTCCCTTTCTATCTATCTATCTACTCATATATACATATATATATATATATATATATATATATATATATATACATACACACACACATATATATATATATATATATATATATATATATATATATATATATATATATATGGGTCACCTTATAGATTATATTATTACTCGAATGTAAGCAATAGTAAGACATAATATAAAGAAAACAATGATATAAATATTTTTATAACATCAAATGCAACTTGATTATAAACAGGACGTATTTGCCTTCAAAAAAAAATTCAATGTAATACAAATCCTTAGTTGGCCAGAACAAGGATATAAAGTTCATTATTGATTGTAAAACATTTGAAACGTCCGAATCACCACTAAGTTCCATAGAGTTACAATTATACATGAATTTACATGCGACTTATGGAACTGCATTCCTGGAAAAAATTATGTATAATAATTACATCGCACATACAACTACATCCTTATTAAGAGGACTTAATTAGCACCTCTTGGATCATATATTTAAACGGAAGAATTTGGTAAGAAACAAAGAAAAGAGTGCTGGATTGCTATGCGGAATCCGTCATCTAATGTAGCAGTTAATGCTGCCCAATTTTTCTAAGGATGAGAAAAAACGCGATTCAGCAGAAATGCGATTCTCCAGAAATATACTAACAATTCCCTGGACGGATCGAATAAACAACAAGGAAATCTACTCAGAATTATTAAAAGACAGATGAAATTTCTTGGAACTTAATGAGGAATGATGCCTTGGAAAATGAAGGATACTAAGAGAAAGAGAGATTAGGTAAACTGACGAAAGGCGGAAAGAGGGCCTTAGAAAAGGGAGGAAAAACTGCTAAGAACCACCTTGGATAAAAAGTTGATATTCAAAATACTTTAAGGGCTAAATTTATCGATAACTTGTAAAATCAAAATGCCAATGTCGAAAATTAAGATCGTATTAGTGTGTTAAATCTTTGGATTTTATAATAAAAGATTCAAGAATTTAAAGCGTTCTTTTACAATTAATGCGGTAGAGGTAACACTTTTTTTTTCGAATATCTGGTGAATACTCCTAGAAGTATTACTGTCTCGTAAGAGCAAGATTATTTTGACAAACTGGACTTTTCCCTTTCAAACAGACGCAATACCACAAGTCTAACGCTATTTCCATGCAAATGTTCAAACGAGATCAATTTTGGTGCAACCAGTTCAGAACATTACATACAGTACCTGCCTTGTAAGTCCGTAAAGTTGAAACAACTCAATTTTCTACGTATTCCATGCGCAATAAAAGATGTTACATTCAGAAAACTTCTTCCAAAGAAACCTTATTTTGTAGAATAGACCCCCATGTTGATCCTTTCAAGAGAATTTTCCTTATTCTCATAATCATCATTTTCTACTTCCTCCCATTTCATTCATATTACACAACTCATTCTTTTTATAAAACTAGACTAATAGCAAGGTAATCTACGGGATAAAATGGTGTGAAATTGCTTTCATCCAACATGTCTAATCGCAGATTTGGAATAAAGAGACAAATAAATAAATAAATAAATATAACGGTAGAAAGATGGTGTGAGAGGTCGAGAGAACGTTTAACAGTTTACTATAAAGACCAAATAAGGTAGCTAAATAAAAATAGAGACCAAATAACAAAAATCAAGACACAATTCTATTTATATATTTCTCTTTGCCCTTGTATTGAATGGAGAGTATTATTAATAAAAAGACAAATAGCAAGATAGTCTACGGGATAAGGTGGTGTGAAATTGCTATGAAAGATATGCAGATATAAAGAGAGAAATACAAAGAAAATAGTCGAAATAAGGTATACAAATAAAAACAGAGACCAAATAACAAACCATCAAACACAATTCTTATTATATTTTTTTCATACAATATGAAAAATAAAAAAATATTGCATGACAGCCAAAGATTCTTAATTTCCTTCCTATTTCTTAGAAATCTTTGGCAATGATCGGAAGTCTTAAAATTAAAAATACTTTCGATGCATCACGGGTAGATGGCACGAGTATTACGTTATTAATGTTCAGCGTAAAATCCAGTATTATTAATACAAATCAAACTAAAAAGCGGCTATTAATTATATAAATATGTGGTATTAATTAATACTTTTCTAAAACGTCGACAGGTTTTCAAAAATACTTATCATTACTTATAGCGGCATAAAAACCTGATATTAATTATAAAATTAATGCCTCTTCGTGGATGAACATGGCTCTGCAGATCATCCTATCTGTTTTTGACCTAAGTAAAGTTTTTCTTTTGCCAACTCTGCCATCCTCTATTCCACCATCCATTCTCACAAGATAGCAGGTCTATTGCATTATACTCTCCTTGCCTTCGATATGTCCTGTGAGTGCCAAATTCTCCAAGTCCCGCTTTTTCATTATGCGTTCTAGAAATATCAGCTGTCTGTTTCTGATTGTGTGTATAAGTTTACTTTATTTCCATTTACTTTAGGTTTTCTTTTTTGCTTGTACGCTCCATGATATTCTCAACATAAATTCTGCAGGAACAGATTTCTGTTGTCTTCAGTTTCGTCTTCATGTGCAGGGGGGGATGTCCACCATATACTGCCATACAAGAGAATTTATATAAGATAAAATTTAACATCCTTTGTTTCTAACAAAATAATGGTAAAGTTGAATGCCTAAAAGCTTAATCCTGCAGATATTTGGTTGGTGCCAAAATAATGACGTAATAATGTGGTTTCTTGACGTTAAAAAATACGTCAAAAACGACATTATTACGTCATTATTTTTGCACCAACCTAATATTATAGGCGTCTTATGAGACGCTGTCTTCACCGTTAAGATCTGTGGACACATATTTTCATCACACAAATTAAAAATTATTTAATTTATATATATATATATATATATATATATATATATATATATATATAGATAGATAGATAGATCGATAGATAGATAGATAGATAGGCACATCAGCGTGGTGTAACGGTTAGCAATCTTGTCTCGCTAATCTAATTTAATCAAAAATTATGACATATGTTAAAAATCACTGCAAAAAATAGCCATTTTTTTCAACACTTCCGGTGTCTTATTAAGAGATGGTGTTGAGTGTAGATTCTAAATTCAACACCATCACTTGATAAGGCATCGGAAGTGTTGAAACAAAATGGCTATTTTTGAAATTATTTTATAACATATTTATGTTATAATGTTCGAACAAATTATATTAATGTTCGAACAAATTATATTTGCTCTACTCTGTATTGAGCACTCTTTTAAAAATAGTAGTTTTTGGTTATTGGAATGTATTCCGTATACACCAAACCTATATTTGTACATATATATATATATATATATATATATATATATATAATGTATGCTACTAAGATTTTTCTTTCAGACTAAGTGTCGTCTATTTTTAGTCTCTGTGGTAGGGTCTTTTTTTATATGTGCCAATGCACGTGGCACGCTCACAGGGCGTTTGCTCCGTGTTATTCCATTACATTTCTTTTTACTTTTCTTTTCTTTTCTTTTTTCTTTTTTTTTTTTTTTTGCTTGCATTTCCCTATTTGGAGCGAAAATGTTTTATCTCAAACCTTTGAAACCGGCTGCATATTAAATTATTTATTTATCGCTCTGTTCAGTTTTCTTCGCTTGTGCGACCTTTGATATTTTGTGAGATCTTGCGCCCATAAATATCATTATCGATTTTGGCAAAGTACTTCTACGACTACAACCATCACTACATGTAGTATTATAATAATTCTAACAGGAATAGGAAAATAAAGGGAATATTTATTAGAAAATAGACAATAATTATAAGGGTAAGAGAAATAACGCCAGTTGCAATGATAGCTGAAATTATATTTAATACTAAAAGAAAAAGAACATTACAATCAAGATTCTTGTAATGCATTCCTGTTGTAACCGCACGTCTTCGTGCAAATGTTACCAATAAGTCGTATCGAAGATATTTCTTCTTTGAGCCTTTTGGAATGTCAATACACAATTACAAATCAAAATAGCAGATAACTGAATTCACATCACCTGGTGACTTAACAGCAGCAACAACTAAAATGATGATTAAAAGAGAAAACAATGTAATAATCGATGTTCCGCATGATTTCAAACAAAAGTCTAGGAAGGAAACCACTATCAGCTGGAAAGAGGGATAACAGTGGACTTCAGAATCCTATTTTCCTGAAAAACAGTTTTAATGCAAATATTTTCTAAATACCTAACAACAGTAGCATTGGCTTCATCTTCAATGACTGCTGAATGTTTCTTTATAAGGAAACAGCTATTATAACCATTACCATTTCCGCTGTTCCTAATTTTCATCGAAGACCTTCCAGATGACATCAGTTCTCAACTCGATATCTATGCCGATGACACAAACATTTATTGATAATTTAATAGCATATCTGAGCGGTTGGATATGGTCAAGTTGGCAGTTGAGCTAAAACAAAATAACATCTACATTCTGTGGTTAACTGGGGCAAGGAGGGGCTTAGAAATTTTAACGCCTCCAAAACCAAACAGTTCATGTTTAATCGTCTGATAGAACCATCTTACCTTCCATCAGTATGGCTGATGCTAACCATCTGGACAGTGATTAATTGCGCCTTCTCGGACTAACATTTTCCATTGACATGAATTAGAAAGATTATATTGAATCAATTGCTAGATCTGCTGCCAGAAATGTTGGTCCACTCTATTGTGCTAGACAATTTTCCTCTCCCGAATCTATCTTACATATTTATAAATCTACCATTCATCTTTGTTTTGAATATTGTTGCCACGTCTGGCCCTGCTATATATTTAGAGATTATTAATAAAATCCAAAGAATAATCTGCAATGTCACTGATCCTGACCTGGCATCTCGGTTTCAGTCACTTTCCCCTCGCCGCAATGTGTCTTTTCTGTTTCTTTTCTATAAATACTTTCATTTTAATTGTTCTGATGAAATTTCCCCTGTGATACGAAATTGTAGCCATAGTAAATATTCTTTGAGGTTTATTTTTTAAACGTTGTTATTTTTAGTCCCTCACCACAGACAAATTGTACATATGAGGATTAGTTAGGACTTGATAGAGAGTTTGAGGTATTATGGTGGCTGTAATAAGAATGGTAAGTTAGAATGAGTTGTTTTGGTGTAAGGTAAGACAGATTGAAAACAGGCCTTATCCGCCCCCGTTGGCCTTGTCCCATTTTTTGAATCATTCAAAATAAATATTATTTCTCAATTCATTGGGGTTTCATTTTTAAATATTGTTCATTTTTATTCTCCACTCCAGACAAATTGTACATATAAGAAGTAGATAGGACTTCATAGAGACTTTGAGGTATTATAGAGGCTGCAGTATGAATGGTAATTAACAATGTATTGTTTTGGGGTAAGGAATACTGTGGTATGTTTGGGTTAGTAATCGTAGCTAGCTAATTTCAAGATAAGACAAATTGAAGCCCTGCCTTTCGATCCCCCATTTTTGCCTTGTGCCACGTTTTTGTATTTTCAAGATAAATATTACTTTTCTCTATGTTACTTAGATTTTATGAATTGAAGCGCATTATTAGATTAGCAGCAAGGTTTTCTTACTTTTACAGTTGAAATTACAACCTTAAGTTCTATGCTGGTATTTACATTTTTGCAATTTTCTTGCGGCTTCGTGCTTCCCATCGACTTTGGTCTTCAACATTTTAAATGCAATGTCAATCGTTATGTTCTGTCTTCTTATTTTCGGTTCTTTTATTATTCTATCTCCTTAATAGTGTTTTTTATTCTTATATTTCTCATATTCACTAACACGCAGTATCGCTTTGCCTCTTAGTGGCTTTATTCCTTTGCTTGAGGTTAAATGATTAAAACAATCCATCAAATCAAGGCGGGTATCTAAACTTACGTGCCTGTCCTCTTCCTTTTCCAGTTCCACAAATTCTCGAACACATATTTGCATTTTCTTAACATATAGAATATTGTTTATTTTAGGGCCACGACAATAGATATTTTAGAGTGGATTTTACAAGCCGAAATCTGAATTATGCCATACTACTATTCAATACAAGAAACCGATCACTTTCACACTATATTTCGCTTATGTGTGAGCTTTTTTTTCTTTACTTCAGTTCACCCAATAAAGAGGCTACTTAATATAGAGGGTTACTCAGTGATAGATTTTGTTGTTGTAAGAAGGGAGAATGAAGAAGTAGCACTAGCCTCTTTAATAGATATCGTTTGAGCCTGGACTTGATGAGAGTAAGATTCTGGTCGTCAGAGAAGAATCCTCTTAGAACTCTGTTCCACAATTAACAGTTCTCGGGAAATGACAATATCTTGAGAAATAGCCGACAGCAACGGAATATGGACGATATTCCACGACGGGACCTTGCTTTGAAAATCTGAACTGGTAAAACTAAGGAATATAACTCATCGTCTGATAATCCGCCATAGTAATAGCGAGGAAGCCGCGAGAAGCTGTAATTAAGGTGTCCCAGAAACTGTAACTAAGGTCTGTTCAGCATAGTTGCAATATAAACCACAGGTGAGCTCTGTAGGTGTTGAACAAACACAAATGTGCCTGAGCGAGCATCTGCAATAGGGACTTACTAGCCTCCCTAATAGACGGTTATAAATACGAGTGGCCAGCTATTGTTATTATTTATGTATATAAGATCTCTGGTTTTGTATTGCTCGTTTTTATAGCAATATGATGAAGAAAATTGCATTTCTTGCTCCAGTGTCATTAACGAAACTATATTGTTCTATTTCAGTTTTAAATATGTTACGCTTCATCTGAATTCGGATACTTGTTTTAGTTGTGTGCTTCATTAAGTTGATTGTCTCAATGAGGTTGAATTCAGTTGCACCTGTGAGATTACTATTACCATTTTTAATCGCATTATTAATAATAACAGAACAGAATCAGGTACGGTCTACAAGAATGTTAGTAGCCATTCCGTAAAAAAAAAAAAAAAACACGGATTGAAACTATAGGAAAGCAAAATTACTGAGTGACAGATTATTGTAAGGAGGGAGAATGAAGAAGTTAGGTAATACAATCAGAATAAATATCGGTTGACCCTGGACTTGATGAGAGTAAGATTCTGGTCGTAAAAGGGAAAAAAAACCTGTCGGAAATCTGTTCCACAATTAACAGTTTTCAGGAAATGGCAATGTCTCGAGAAATAGCAGACAACAACGGAATATAGACGATTTGCCACGGCGGGACCTTGCGTTGAAAGTCTGAACTGGTAAAACTAAGGAATAGTAATAACAATGAAGCCGTGAGAAGCTAGCAAGCTTTAGTCTGTGGGATGAGAGTTGCATAGTGGAAAATAATTTATCATGTACAGTGCAGTGTAATCTCTTTTGAACTCATTGGAGACTGGATAATAAAGACTTGGCAACACTAGTTAACACATGGTGGCAATACTCCATTCTTGGTCCGATGTGGTTCTTGTAAAAACAGCGTGTCAGTAGCAGTTAAGCATTTTCAGGAGCGATACAAGTATAAATCATTTATATTTTAATGTTTTTGATTACCAGATGTCGCAGAATGTGCTTTTGAACTCGTGTATTGAATAAAACGTTTAGTGATTTATCAAAGAAAGTGCCTTGTCAATTCTGTAAAAAATAAATTTTACAATGAAACAATATTTTTTTAATAATTACAGTGAAACAGAATCATTCATCCTGCGTCATATCATTATTGTAAGTACCTCGAGACGGTGTAATGATTAACAAATTTGTCTCGCTAAATCAATTACGACTGAATAGTGTGTTCGATCTTCACTGGGTACCCCATACTTTCGGCCTTGTGGCGCATCTAAGCTATGATTAGAAAATCGCTATCATTATAGCATGTATATCATAAAAGTTTGAAAACTTCAACCAGTTGTAGTAATTAATGTTTTCTATAAGAGCTCTGAGAAAGAGTGCGAATTTAAAAAATGGTGTCGGTTTAATAACCTGTTGGTAAATGTCCTCAGAGGGATAAAAAATAGCCCTCTACATTCTATTGCGGCTGTTTGAAAATTAAGTTATACCTCCTCATCTGGGACTAGTTGTCCTCTAGAACTGAAGAGCACAGTTTCATTATCATTTAAGAGTCGTGGCTCTTCAGGACTCCCTATCACTTGTAGAACTAAGCAACTTTTGATTTTAACCATCTCTCCTTTTGACTGCTTTGTCAACCATTCGCACAGTTTTCTTGGGAATGCTGCATTCTGTTTCCCCTTGGCTTTAAGTATGAGTGTTGTTCTGGTACTCATTTTCTCGAGGATGTCCTTGTAGCACACATGTTCTGTTCATGCTATCCGTCCGTAGAACCACGTCTGTGCAACGTCGAGCCTTTTATCTGTAATGTTTTCCAGCATTCATTTTCATATGCAGAAAATTATATTTTCATCATCACTCGACTGCTTCAATCGTCGGGGTGGTAAAACTAAGGAATATAACTCATGTTAACTCACCTAATGTTTAAAAAAAATTCACAGCATTTCCCAGAGTGATCTGTCGACCCGGTATGGTCCTGCTTTGATTATTTTTCCTCGTGATCCTTTTAGTTGGCATTCAGATAGTTTGGCGGCGCCCATCAAGCCTCTTGAGCGGCAGCCTAAGACAAAAGATTATGATCTGGATTGCCCTTTGTCCGTACCCCAAATGACCCTTTTGATATCAGAGTTATTCTTCTAGACGGGTTTCCACCCAAAACTATAGTATCCCTTTTGTCATGCTATTTATCCATACGTAAGAGATGAATCCATATCATTCCCAATGAATATGGCTGCAGGAACAGTAATTTAGCACTATATTCTCTGTTTCTAACGAAAACATCCCGTGATTTAATACTTTGTTTAGTTTCTGGTAGAACTTTTTCGTTAATCTGATGCAGTTTCGATCTCAGTGCCGTACATTCCGTCGTATATTATTAATCTTCCCAGATAATTAAATTTCTGTATCTGCTTCATTTTGGTGTCGTCAAAAAGACGCTCAATCCTTTTCCCGCCTCGCTTGCTAACAATAACACATTATTTCCTCATTGTTAATGTCTATATTTCAGTTCTTGCTTCCATTTAATAACTTGTCCAGGTGTGTTTATTTTTCTGAGATGATGTATTTTAACTATTTACATCATTCGGAATAAATAAATAAAGGGGTTCAATTTAAAATTCCAACATATATCACCTGAAGAATGTCGGAGCGTACAACGCCCGAAACGTCGTGAATATGGCAATAAAGATGAGGACAACAGTCCGAATGATGTAAATAGCTTGTCTAGGATTTTTTCTTCTTTTGAGGACATCATCAGTACAGGGTCATCCACACTTCTGACGCTGTTACGATGATGGCTACCGATATTGTAAATGTCGGCAGATCGTCTAGTTCTACCGGGATCCCCTCTTGGTATAGATTAAATAACACCGATGGGAAAATGTGTCGTTAGTTTACTTATCGTTCTGCTTTGTGTACTTGTTTGACTCGTGTCCTATCGTATGCAGCCTGTTTGTTCTTCATAAGTATTATGGATTATCCTTCTATTTTCACTCATATACGTCGACCTAGCAAACCATTATGTAAATGCCTTTCATGAAATGCATTTACATAATCCATGAAACATAGTTATGTTGTTTAGCACTTGTATTGACTAACCTGGCCCTATTGTTTAAGACTGCAATTGAATTCAGACCAGTGCTATTCAGAGACAGGCAGCCACTCACAGCAATAATGCAAAGGGTGTCCTGCTATTTAAGGTACATCTGGGGGGTGATGGATTTTTCCGACTGCATTAGCGCGAATTAAATGAAACAGAGTCGATCAGAATCGCAGATGATACATTAGGCATCTATAATCATTGCGTTAACAATATGTCCAACTAAGGGATTTCCAACGAGGGTCGCATGCCCACTGTTGGGGCCTGGTAATATTTTGGTGGGGCATGCGTAGGATGTGCACCCCTGCGGCTTACTATACCAACATAAGCTCAAATTTCATTTTTCATTATTATTTCATAATTTGCATGATGAAAGTATTTTACAGAATAAGCTTTTATTCAATTATTTTTTTATATTTCTGCCTTTCATTTCTCTATTATATGTTTTGAAACTATATATATTTAACTGTCTTATTGGTTTTTTTTTAAAAAAAATGTTTCTCTTTCATGGACGTCATGGTTTTTGAAGGCTTGTTTAGAGACAAATGCTAATGGTCATTTAAGTTTCCTTCATGTGAATTGCAGTAAAATTTTGAATATGTTATAATTAATTATTGCAGAGGGTGGGGGCACCTGGATTTTAGAAATAACAAAGTAGGACATGGCCAAATATCGTTTGGGGACTACTGGCCTGACTGTTTTTATCGTGACTAGAAAGACACGTAAAAATTTTACGGTTTTCCTATTTTAAAATTTCGATGAATCTTAATTCATCAGTAAATCATTGAGCAAGCTTATGGCGTGTTCTAAGACAACAAAATATCCCTGGAAATTGCTCTGTCGTATTGTTAAATATTTGAGCTTAGCAACATTAACACAATATTGCTGTAACAATCAAAAATATGAAGGCTGGTCGTTATTTTAAGAAGTGGGTACAAATGAAAAGATTTGAAATTGATAACTTTTTCCCCTGAAACCAAGTAGAGTCTCTGATATATGCTTTGTTTTTACACGCGTTCAAAACGGAATAACCCGTTATTTATGAGGTACTAGAAGGAGACGTAAAACACTTCTATATTCCCTTCTTTCTTTCTTTCTTTCTTTCTTTTTTTTCACTGAAAGTATTGCATTTCCCCTCTTTCCAGGCGATCAAAACGAAATAATCCATTATTCATGAGGTAGTGACGGGCCGTAACGGTCGTGCGAACTAACGACGGGAGGGGCAAGTACAATATAATAGGATTATTGCAAGAAGATACAATGTAAGAACTGCAATATAAAAATACTTCTTTTATTGCTTAATTTTATATGCTGCGTCCCTTCAGCAGGTGGATGTCATGGCTCTTTACAGCTTCCTATCCATTATACAATCTCGTCCTTGTATAAGTGGGCCCTTTACTATCTCCCCCAGCTTCTATTCTGACACTAATTTACACAAGGTCTTTAGGTAGATTGATCAATATTTCTCTCTGTCCTTTTTCCCTTTAGTTCCTCATTCTTTGTTCCGGAAATTTAAAATTTTGATTTCCGATTTTAAGTTTATCTTTTCCTTAAGGCTTAATCGTTGCTCCCAGTCTCCATTTGTGTGAGTCTCAGCATCCTCCTGTAGATCTATGCCTGTGCTGCCTTAATTCTCTTCTCCATCTTTATGATAAATGTTCAGTATTCACAGGCATATAAGCGGAGTGAGATGTAACACTGACACCCGAAGGCGTATTGAGATAATCAAATATGCCATCAAAAAGTTAAGCAGAGTACTAAGAAACAGGAAAGCTTCACTACAAACAAAGAAAAGAGTACTAAACTAGTACGTGATATCTCTCCTCTTATATGGCAGTGAATGCTGGACAATCTCATCAAAAATGAAGAAGATACTTGAAGCAACAAGATGTAGTTCTACAGAAGGATGCTAAGAATACTATTGACCAAACATGTGAGCAACGAAGAGGTTTTAGAGAAAATGTAAACATAAAGAAACTAATATTTGACATCAAGAAGAGACATCTAGTATTTAACATCAGGAAGAGACAGCTGAAATTTCTAGGGCACATAATGAGGAAAGAGGGCTTGGAAAATCTGATACTAACAGGAGAGATTAAAGGCAATCGGGAAAGAGGAAAACAACGGATAAAATACTTAGCGACGTTAACTAAATGGATGGCGGAGCAGGGTTTAGAAGAAATAACAAAACGGCTATATTTATTAAGAGCTACAATGGACCGGAAATTGCGGAGGTCCATAACCACCTACTTTATAAAGGAACATAGCATATGAAGAAGGTATGGCATATAGCAGTTCAGTATTCCTTTTCCTGTCTTTTAATATTTTGAAGCAATTTTTCTCCATCGCCATCTTATGTTTTTCGTCGTCTTCTACATAGTAAATAGTTAAATATTTGAACTTATTTGATTGTGAGTTCTACAATTTGTATTTCGGATGGCGACATCAGTATCAATCCAGCTCAGTATCTGTCTATATTTCTGAGATGGGTTATTACGTATACTATTTAAATTATTGGGACTATTGTCTTCATCTTTGTCGCCATATTTATTACAACGTTTCGGTCGTTGTACGCTCCCGCCTTCTTCCGCACATATGGCACAGTGGATAAACACGTTGAATAGATCCAGTGACAGAACCCAAAGAGTGTGAGTTCAATACCTGGATAAGGAAGTGGTGAACTTGGAAAGGGGAATAAACATGAAATAACTGATAACTGACATCCATTATACATGGCATGTGGAACTAGATCAGTCTATGCCAATGAGCGAAATAAAGGGTTCAGTTCGACATTCCAACCACCTGAAGAAGGCCGGAGCGTACAAGGGCCGAAACGTTGTAATAAATATGGCGACAAAGATGAGGACACTAGTCCGAATGAAGCTCAGATATTTAGCTATAATTCGTATGTAAATTCTTGGACTATCCCTCTTGTTAACAATTACACATTCTCTCTTCGTAAAGTTAATAGTTGACTCTTACGTCTTGCTTTACTATCCTGTCTAAGACTTTTCTTTCTGTGTCTAATATCAACACGGTGTCACTCTTTAACAGTGTAACAGTGTCTGTCAGTAATACATCTTGTTAAGACTTCTTACTCTATTGTTGGAGGCAAAACGTTTGCAAAGTCGGCTCGCCGATCTATGTTGGAGACGTTTGCTCAGATACGTTAGCGTTTCTTCAAAGCCCTCATAGCCCCCCTGGGATTTATACTGCAACTAAAGTTTTTAAGAAAGTGAACAACGTTAGTACTCTCAAACCCTCGGTCACGATGTCTAGTGACTTCAAAGTAGCACAATCAACGGTGGCTTCAGAACAGTTCAGTCAATCCAGTTTCACAGACAAGGTTTAGTTTCAACCCGTGGTATATATATATATATATATATATATATATATATATATATATATATATATATATATATATATATATATATAGATACACACACACACACACACACACACACATATATATATATATATATATATATATATATATATATATATATTTGGTTGGTTAGATGTGAGTTTGTGACCCTGGGTTTCACGCTTTAGCGATCGTCAGACAAACTGATTAATTATTATTATTTTTTTTTAAATTAATCAGTTTGTCTGACGATCGCTAAAGCGTGAAACCCAGGGTCACAAACTCACATCTATCCAACCAAATATGTTAGCTCTATCTCTGATATTGAGCGCTTTCTAATAAGTACCGCGCATATAATATATAAATAATTATACATATATATATTTATTCACACACACACACACACACACACACGCACGCATATATATATATATATATATATATGATATAAAATTAGAAGATCAACCGATTTCGGTACATTGGTTTCAATATATAATAAACAGTTCCTTTTTGAGTTCATATGAACCAGAATGAAAAGGAAGTATGTACATTTCACTTATCTCCCACCGATACATTTCTAATATTCTTGTTTTCTCCTCCTCCCCCATTTCTATCACACGCCACATTGTGCGTTTATTTATTTGTTTTGAAATAATAAGCGTTCATTAATTTTTGATACTTAATTTAGTTATGTGCTTCATTAAGTTGATTGTCTGAATGAGGTCGGATTCAGTTGCACCTGACAGGTTACTATTACAACTATTAATACCAATATTATTAATAAGTGATGGGTTATTTAAACTTAAACCCTTTAAAATTAAGGTAAAGTAGTTGAACAATCGATTTATAGATTGTGGGCAATACCAGATCATGAAATGGAATAAATCATTCAACGAATTTAACTTAATCTTAAATGGGTTTAAGTTTAAATCCCCCCCCCCAATTATTAGTAATATTAGACCCTTGTAGTGTAAAAATATTTACTGTGAATCCCAGCAAACCACACTTGGTTCTTGTACAGGAAACGCCATATACTAGGAACCAATATTTAGCTACAAACAACGAAGGCCTCTAGCCATAAATAAACTCCAACCCCAGAACGATTCCCCGGAATAAGAAAGCTAACACCCTCCACCAGTCGCTAACACAAGCCCCTACTCATTAACAAGGCGTCTACCAAAGGAGGACTGACATTGAAAATAAATTTAAAACAATGCTTCAAGACAGACACTTTGAGCCTGATAATAATTGTGTATAGACCAGCTTGAAATAGATTATCACCATGTTGAGTTAATTTTTTGTTTTTGTTTTTATTTTTGCTGTAAAAAATACATGTGATTAGTTATAATAAATACATCGAAATCTCTGTGGATCAGTTTTACTAATTAATATTACTAGGATTTACTCGGATCTTATACCAACAGATCGATTACCTTTACTATATATATTAGATTGGTGCAAAAATAATGTCGTTTTCTCACAAAGTAACATATGTGAGAAAACGACATTATTTTTGCACCAACCTAATATTTTCCTGAGAAAAACACTACTAAGACATATCACTATAGTAATTGAACTATATACTTAGTTCATGCCATGTTATCTAAAAAACACTTGTAAAAAAAGAATTCGTGGATTTACCATATTACAAAATTCAAATAAAAATTTTCACTTGAAATTTTGAACGTTAACGTTGCGACTCGCACGTACGGAGATTGTACAACCGTCAATAAATAGCACATTCTTAAAAAAAAAACATCTTTCGGTCTACAAACAATTATTTCGTCTTCAAGTTTTAACTTTAAAGGAAGAAAAAATACAGCCTGACGATGAAGACATGGATCTTCGAAAGTACTTGCTTAACTAAAAAAATATACACTAGAAACATCTGACAATAGTTTTATAAATGAGGATCACATCATTGAATGGATTAACCGTATTTTAATGCATATATTATGTTCTACTAACGAAGTGATTTCGCCATTATTTGCATTAATATTGCTGATTGATTCTATGTATGATTATTTCTTTCTTTATATATATATATATATATATATATATATATATATATATATATATATATATATATATAAATATATATATATATATATATATATATATATATATATATATATACATATATATATATATATATATATTAATAAAGACTGCTAATCGTAATACATACACTTAAAATTAAGTAAATATTATTATATGCTAACACTTCTACTTTTTATACCATGTTGTACTAAGGGTCTATTCCCATATTTTCGATTTCTAAGACCGCATTCAATTACTGACTTATTTAAGAAGTCAGTATTTTATATTAGTTTTAACGACAAAAATAGTCAATAAAAGAACAGAATAAAATGTAAGAAACCAAATTCAAAGCGAACACCGAAGCAACAAAAACTGAAAAAATTGTAAAAAAAATAATTAAGTCTCTAAAAATTTTACTATAAATTTTATTTCAATGCGCAGTAAAAGTGCACGAATTTCTCATCTCAATAGCAAAAAAAATAGTTTTCTCTTATAAAACAAGATAAACAACCACACAAAAAAGTGAGTAAGTGCTGTTTCCGGCCTGCCCCTGGCCACATCTTTAGTTATGATCCAGCCTGAGATTCCCAAACTCCCCAGTCTGTTTTTGGCCCCTTTTTATCTCGACTGGGTCAGCTTTATATTTTCCCATGCCGTTATGATTTTTTTCTATCCTTTTTACCACTCCCTTAGCGAGAGAGCTGCTTGAATTTGTCCAATGGGCAGAATACAGCGGTCTCTCTGTTTTGAGGGTTGGACGGGTCCTACTAACATCAGTTATGTTTAATTTGATTTGTGTTAATATTTTAGTTGTTATTGGGTTCATCTCCGTCCCCTCTCATTTTTTCATCATAGAATTTTGTATACATCTTTTAGTATCATTAAATTTTTATGGCACAGGGCGCATTTTGTAAGTCTCCCTAGAAAGGATGTGATATTATGGTACATGGAGGATTGATTGGTGACGGACGAGTTCTTATGGTGAATGGGTAAATTCTAATGTATGAATGTGTCGTGAATCAGATTAGCTAGGTATAAGATAGTTAGTGAAGACCAGTCGTTACCCCTCCCCTTTTTCGGCCTTGTGCCAAAATTTTGTACTTTTACAAAATAAATATAAACAACCACACAAAAAATAATAACATTATCTAAATAAAAGTAGTCAGCCTTTTTGACTCAAAAGATTTTTAATTGCGTGGCGAAAACGACTTTACCGATTCCTCGTTCAAGGTCCGGAACAAGAATCAGCGAAAAGACCAGGTCGTTACCCTTCCGGAAGAGAAAGCATAGAAAATGCGTAAAAATAGAAGAAAAAATATTCAGACCCACTTGGGACGAGGTATTTTGGGGGTTAAGTAAAAAGTAAAGAAAAAAAGATAGGAAAAAAGTTTCCCGCGCGAGAATAAGCCAAACTTCCCCTTCCTTCGAGTTTCCACACAGCTAAAATAAATTATAAGAACTCAGAAAAAAGAGAAGGCAAAGAAGCTGAGGGTGGTAGGAGCAGAGCGTAGGAGTTGCCCGGCATCAGCACGGACTGGTTCAGCTGTATTTGATATTGATTCTAGAAAGAAGTTTCTCTTTCCATGAAAAATCGATAACAAAGAAGTATTTACGATTTCCCCGAATTAATGCAGTCTTTCTGTTAAGGAAATCTACTTCTATAAGCGCGAACAATTACACACAAGGTCAACAAAATGTCCACATACAAGATTACGTGTATGTACATCTGTTAGTACTTGAATGATTATGTGGCATAAAGAATATATATATATATATATATATATATATATATATATATATATATATATATATATATATATACACACACATATACATATATATCTTATATTACGTGTATGTACACCTATTAGTACTTCTACACGCACACAAATACACACATATACATATATATATCTTATATATAACGTGCATTGTGTGTGTGTTTGTGTGTGTGTGTTTGTGTGTGTGTGTCCAAGGAACTCCTCCGCTCCAACTGGTTCGATTTCTATGATTCATAGCACACTGAAAAGCCCCAGAAATGTTAGGCGCAGGAAACGATTTTCGATGAGCTCAGATTCAAGGCTGTCATATATATATATATATATATATATATATATATATATATATTATACTAGTCATTATCATTGCTTTCATGGTTCAAGATGAGTAACGCTTATTTTTCTTTTGCATCCCAAATTGCAGCTAGCTTAAATTTTTCAGATGGTTTAAAAGCAGCCCTATCGGGCGGCATTTAGCTAGCTTCTGTGGAGGATTCTTGGTTAGGCCATCATCACAATAGCTAGGGTCGGTTGCGCTGGCCTCGGTGCAGTGAGAGGGCGCGGTCTCAGGCAGCTGTATAAATGTTCTTAGTTACAACTCTGTCCTTCGACGGAACCACTCCTGAGCGTACACTATCCAAAGACAGACACAACTAAGAAATGATAAATAGGGCTACAAACTATTCGAGATCAATTTGTATTTACTCAACACTCCACGATGTCAGGTTGTGACACAAGGTCTGTTTAATATTGGGATCCCGAGGGCGTACACCCGAGCTAGGATCAAAGTTACCCACAGAACCCCCCCCCCCGGGCAAACGTCGGTTGAGCTGGACTCGGTGCGAGCACCGATCCCTCTCTCTGGTGCAAAGGAAAGGTGCGACCGCGGGCAGCTCTTCCCCAGGGCTGGGCACCTCTCAGTATAATTTTCCTCAGTTGCGATTCTGTCTTTGACAGAGTCGCTTCTGAGTACACTCTATCCAAAGACAGAGACGCAACTGAGAGATGGTAAATAGATGTGTTACAAACCATTCCAAAGTGAGATTTAGACTGCATTTTCTTGAACCACAAGTGAGTTAGGTTGTGGCACAAGGTCGGTTTTTAACGTTGCGAATAACAGCCCGGTAGATTACATTTTTTATTAAGACAACCCCCCCACTCGCCCGGGCGGATACTTTTGTCTATTACGGCGAATGAAATTCTTAATAATGTTGGCCAGATCGTCTTTGATCTCAAATACTTTTATGTTAAGTGCATTGATCCTCTTGGCCAGGTAATGAAAATAATCAAGAAAGAAGAACAAAACAAAAGTTGTCTGAAGGAACGATGCAAAATGCAAATTAGAAATTGGAGATTATCAAGATTAAGTAATTACAAAAATTGAAATATCTGGGAAATAAAATAAAATTGCGACACTGAAATTCGAGGATACATTGGGATAGCGAAAATTATTTAGACATGACTTTCTTTACGATTAAGATACCAAATTCAGCTGATATGAAGCATCACAGAGAATGATCTAGCTGGAGAGGGCGTGCTTCTATAAAAAAAAATAAATAAATAGAACCACGCCTGATTCGTCGTTTTCCGCGTCGATATGATAAATCATACTTGATGAATAATTGATTTGTTCTACCAATTCAGTCACAAGTTCAATACCTGCCAGGAAGAGCGTTTTTCTTTACTAAGGCTTTTCAAATCCTCAAGCGGAAGCATACAATACGTACTGTTTAAGAAATGAAAAAAAAAAACAAAAACGGCGTGTCTCATTCAAATAAGAAGTTTCCACTGTAATAACGTTGGAAGTAATAAGAATGACGGATTACAGATAAATCCATTCATTCCGTATAGATGTGTATTCTGTGGCCAAATCGGTTAAAGGCACGTCAGGTTATATAATGGTTCCGTACAGGATACAGGTCGGAGGACTGATATTTTCTATGAAAATTGCACGAACATTCAGGCCAGTAAATGTTGTTTAATACTGTTTATTATAAACAGAGCATTTACTTAAATATTTGTATCTATAGAAAGAATATATAAACATAAAAATGTCTTAAAATAAGTGTATATAAGAATTTCTCCATTTCATAATATATATATGTGTGTATAACATTATAAATTTTCACATTATAAGCACACTTCTATATATATATATATATATATATATATATATATATATATATATATATATATATATATGTGTGTGTGTGTGTGTGTGTGTGTGTGTGTGTGTGTGTCTGTGGCAGTAAGGTATATATGAATCTATGCATATATATGAGTGAATATTTTTTTATAATGTGAATTCAAATATCTAGACATACAATATTCTGTTTAGAGCCACGTGTTAATTGCAAATACAGTGGAAAAATCATTTATAAATAATTTATTATTTGTTTGCATTTATGTGAATATTTTTTATATACCTATATGTACATTGTTACAGGTACAAACATATACGTATATGGCATTATATATATATATATATATATATATATATATATATATATATATATATAAACTTATATATGTATATATATATATATATATATATATATATATATATAGAGAGAGAGAGAGAGACACCAATATATATACCAATATATTTATACATATATATATATATGTATAAGTTGCATTCACTTACATGAGAGAAAGCGAAAGAAATTGAAGGAAAAAATATTTCTGTCGCAGTTACATTTCAAACAGGAAATTACCAAGCAGGCTTCACCATTTATTAAATTGCACGCATTTGTATGGCTACTCAGAAAGGGCCACTGGTTTAACACTTGTCCCTCATAATGGCAGGATACGACTCCGAGACATAAATCGTTTTTTCTTACTTTTTTTTTCCCACTCTTTTCAAAACTGCTCTTTCAAATCATATCAACGGAACATATATATTGTTAACATCATTGTTGAGCTGAGAATTTTTTTTTGTCAAGTGGGCCAAAATTCTTTTCGGGTGTTTTTACTGATATTTCTCAAAAATAGTTTTTGGACCTTGAAAGTAACCTTTGAGCTGATTATATATTTTTAACTTATAGAGATGTTGGTTTATTAAGCCTATTGGTGACAACTTCTCAGAATTCTTTTATTGTCTGTAAAGTTAATGTGGCATAATAAGAAAATCGTCTCTGGAAGAGATTATGCCTGCATCATGTTGAAACACTGTTTCTCGTACGATCACCGAAATTAAGCAACGTCGAGGCTGTTCTGTACCTATATGGGTGACCGCTTGGTAATACCAGATTCTGGAAACTTGGATGTGCTTGTAAACTGGCTTAGAATTGTTAATCTGAGAGCCGTGTTCCAATTCCAGTTGAGTTCGTTATATTCACTTGCGCGCATATGCCGTTGGGAAAAATATGAATCCACCTACTCTCCTCCAGTCTATGGGTTAATTAGTAAGACTTTTATCACAAAGACATTATTATCTCAGAAATAAAATCTTACACTCTAAAAATATTTTCTCGCTTTAAATAATCTGTAAAGGGTTGATAGCCCCTAAAAAACGAATCAATCAATCAATTTCAGCATATCGTGTGCATTTGGCAGTGATGCATGTGTTTGATATAATCTTATTGGACTGGCTGTCATGATGGATACCTTGTATATTTGTATCTTTTTGGCAGTTCTAACTCCAGTTGGGTTTCTTATATACAGGGGTTGGACAAAATAATTGAAACACTTGTTAAATTAAGAAAATTTATTTAATATGGAGTTGGTTCTACTTTAGCCTCACATGCAGCTTTAGTCTGTCTAGGAATGAAATCATGCAGATTTATGACTTCATCCAGAGGAATTTCCAGCCATTCTTCCATTAACATCTGCTCCAGCTCTTTAAGATATGACGGTGGACGATAGAGGCTACTAACTTGTTGCTCCAAAATGACACACAAATGTTCAATAATATTGATATCTGAAGATTGGGGAGGCCACTCCACGTGTTCTAGCTCAATTTCATGCTCGTCATACCAATTCATAACCACTCAAGCGGTATGTATTGGAGCATTATTGTCTTAAAAGATGCAGTCAATGTTGCGAGTGGAGAGAAGAGGTTTCTTCACGGCGGCTCTTCCATGATATCCAGCCTTATGGAGCTCACGACGAACAATTTTAATAGAAACTGGACTATTCAAATGATTATTCAACCCAGTAGTCACTTTGGCCGCAGTAGTCCGATGATTTTTTGCCACATTGCGTTTCAATCCACGTCTGTCCCTGTCAGTAAGTTTGCAAGTCCGGCCCAAATTGTTACGGTTACTAGAGGTTTTACCCTGTTTCTCGAATTGCGTCATAGTTCTTGATATGGTAGCTCTTGAAAAACTAAACAGTTCAGCAACCTTAGTGATTGGGGCTCCTGCCATGCGAGCTCCAACAATTTGCCCATTTTCGAACACGTTGAGTTCCCGCATTTAGCTTAAATTTTACTAAATTCTAAAAATAAATAAGAAAAAGACAATAAATTAGATAAATAAACGTATTTACAATAGATATAACCTGCAATTACGAATTTTTAGTTAAAGTTTTTAATATGATATGTTTTTGATTTATAAGAGTGGAATTTGCACTTGTTCCAAATATTTTGTTCAACCCCTGCATACTTACGCGCAAATTGCCTTAGGAAAGCTATGAATCCACCTCTTCTCCCAAGCTATGGGTTAATTAGTAAGATTTAGATGACTAAAATCATTAATATCTAAAATTATAGAAAATCGGGTAAAAATATTTAGATTACGGCATTGAATCCCCCATAGTGATTGATAAGCCTCGAAACCAAATCAACTAAAGAGACAGAAATTCTAGAAAATAATTACAATAATTACCCTGTTCTGTCATCCACTTTCTTAAGCCGGCTAGGTATATCACGCGCTGCTTTCCCTTGTCATGCTTTACCTCTAGCCGCCCTGTGAATATCAGATTTTCCAAGCCCTCCTTTCTCATTACGTGTTTCATAAATTACATCTGCCTGTTCTCGATGTTAAGTATAAGCTGGCACCTCGCTTGCATCCTATCGAAAATCTCATCGTTGCTCACATGTTCGATCCATGGTATTCCTAGCATCCTGAACAACCACACTTCCGTTACCTTCTCTTCTGCATCTTTGAGGAGACTGTGCAAAATTAGCTGCCGGAAAGGAAGACACGTAGGGGAAATTCAAACTGTTAACCAAGTGTAGTTTCGTAATAAACCAAGTATCAGTAGAAGCGTTTGATAAACAAAGTATCAGTAGCAGCCCTTAATAAAATATCAGTAGCAGCCCTTAATAAGCCAAGCATCAGCAGCAGCCTTTAATAAAATTTCAGTAGCAGCCCTTAATAAACCAAGTATCAGTAGCAGCCCTTAATAAACCAAGCATCAACAGTAGTCCTTAATAAAATATCAGTAGAAGCCCTTAACAAACCTAGTATCAGGAGCAGCACTTATTAAACCAATTATCACTAGCATCCCTTAATAAACCAAGTGTCAGTAGGAGCCCTTCAAAAACCTAGCATCAGTAGCAGCCCTTAATAAAATATCAGTAGAAGCTCTTAATAAACCTAGTATCAGTAGCAGCACATAATAAACGAAGTATCAGTAGCAGCCCTTAATAATACAATTATCAGTAAGAGTCATTTATAAACCTAGTATAAGTAGCAGGACTTAATAAATCTAGTATCAGTAGAAGCCTCAATAAACAAACTATCAGTAGCAGCCCTGGATAAACCATGTATCAGTAGCAGCCCTAGATAAACCAAGTATCAGTAGCAGCCCTTAATAAGCCTTGTATCCGAAGCAGACCTTAATAAACCATATATCAGTAGCAGCACTTAATAAACCTAGTATCAGTAGCAGCTCTTCATAAACAAAATATCAGTAGCCGCCGTTAATAAACCAAGTATCAGTAGCAGCCCTTAATAAGCCTTGTATCCGAAGTAGACCTTAATAAACCATGTATCAGTAGCACCACTTAATAAACCAAGTATCAATAGCAGCCATTAATAAACCAAGTGTCAATAGCAGCCCTTATTAAGCCAAATGTCAAAAGCTGCTCTTAATAAACCTAGTATCATCAACTTCTCTAAAGGTAAAAACAACACGAATCCTTGAAGTAACTGTTTTCTAGGTTTTGTATTGTATGACATGAACTTTTCACGCTAAACAGGCTGTGGTCACTTGACCCACAAATATTCTTACCCAGGCAAGTTACACTCAAATACGGTCATTAGCATTTCGTTGTGCATGCAATTTCCTTCTAGGAAAAATATCTGTTAAACATTACATTTGTTGTTTTGTCTAATAAATATTATCTTGCATTGCAAATCAATTGGTCTCTTATTTTGCGCATGCGCCATTTCACCACCTTTAATCCATGTATTGTCAAATATTGCCGTAAAAATCCTTGCATTAACCCTTTGAGCCCTGACCATCGCTTTACGGGTGGTAGAGAAAAATGCCGTAATGCTCAGTCACCGGTTGAACGGTGGTAGAGAAAAATGACGTAATCCTCAGTCACCGGTTGAACGGTGGTAGAGAAAAATGACGTAATCCTCAGTCACCGGTTGAACGGTGGTAGAGAAAAATGACGTAATGCCCAACCACCGGTTGAACAGTGGTAGAGAAAAAATGACGTAATACTCAGTCACCGGTTGAACAGTGGTAGAGAAAAAATGACGTAATGCTCAGTCACCGGTTGAACGGTCGTAGAGAAAAATGACGTAATACCCAACCACCGGTTGACAGTGGTAGAGAAAAAATGACGTAATGCTCAGTCACCGGTTGAACGGTCGTAGAGAAAAATGACGTAATGCTCAGTCACCGGTTGAACGGTCGTAGAGAAAAATGACGTAATGCTCGGCCGCCGGTTTAACGGTGGTAGAGAAAAATGAAGTAATGCCCAACCACCGGTTGAACAGTGGTAGAGAAAAATGACGTAATGCTCGGCCACCGGTTGAACGGTGGTAGAGAAAAATGACGTAATGCCCAACCACCGGTTGAACAGTGGTAGAGAAAAATGACGTAATGCTCGGCCGCCGGTTTAACGGTGGTAGAGAAAAATGACGTAATGCCCAACCACCGGTTGAACAGTGGTAGAGAAAAATGACGTAATGCTCGGCCGCCGGTTGAACGGTGGTAGAGAAAAATGACGTAATGCCCAACCACCGGTTAAACAGTGGTAGAGAAAAATGACGTAATGCTCGGCCGCCGGTTTAACGGTGGTAGAGAAAAATGACGTAATGCCCAACCACCGGTTGAACAGTGGTAGAGAAAAATGACGTAATGCTCGGCCACCGGTTGAACGGTGGTAGAGAAAAATGACGTAATGCCCAACCACCGGTTGAACAGTGGTAGAGAAAAATGACGTAATGCTCGGCCATCGGTTGAACGGTGGTAGAGAAAAATGACGTAATGCCCAACCACCGGTTGAACAGTGGTAGAGAAAAATTACGTAATGCTCGGCCACCGGTTGAACGGTGGTAGAGAAAAATGACGTAATACCCAACCACCGGTTGAACAGTGGTAGGGAAAAATGAATTTCTGCCCAGACGCTGTTTGAACGACGGGTATACACTTGTAACTATTTTTATATCTACCGTGAAAAATTAGATCCCAATTATTTGTTAAATTCGACTAAGAAACTTCAGGAACGCAAGTCTCAAAGGGTTAAGTATCGATGTATCGAAGACATTAAAATATATGCAATGTTTAATCTTCGTAATTGTTTGTAAGTTTTGGAGGATTAGATTTCTTCTTGAGATGTTCTTAAGGCATTTTAGTTTTTTTTTACTAAAACTGATAAAACTACAGCTGAAACATACTTGTTAAAAGAAGAAAGATTATTTTAATTTAAAAAAAAATGAATCTAATAAACAGGAAATGAAAGAAAGAGAAGAACATACGAATCTGTTTGTTTTCATTGTCTTCAAACAGTTTATTTGAATCTCCGTAAGAACTTGCGTCTTTTAGCGACTTGCTTGGGGGGGTGAAATGATTAAAAAAGAAAAAGATCAAGAAAGAAACTAATTCCGTAATAAATGCAAAGATGAATGAAAATAAGGTGACAATCAAGTATGCAGAGAGAAGGGGAGAAAATGAAAAAAAGGGAAGAAAGAGAATATTAGATTAGACAGATTCAAGGAATCAGTGATGAATTGGACAGAGAGAAAGAGAGAGAGAGATAGAGAGAGAGAGAGTTTATTTTGTTTGATTGTTTAGCGTCATATCTGATTATGTGTCATTAAACCATTTACTTGACGTGGACGTGTATATACGTTTTCACAGAAAACGTATCAGACACGGACAAATAAATATGTCCGAGATATAATTGTCAAAGAGCACCTACTGACTCATTCAAAAGTCGATCTTGATGATTATATGCCTGAAACGAGGTCACTTGTTAACTCATACTAGTAGACTTGTTAAACATCGCTCGGGTACTTCAACGTGTCTAAGTTTGTTAGTTACTATAAAAATAAATAGTAAATTCGACTGAATATGAAAAGTTTTTCCCAAAATAATTGGCGGGTAAAGGGTTAATGACGAAATTTAATTTTCTTCAGAGCATTAGCAATTTTCTTTGCTAAAATGTATTGCTGGTAGCTTTTTTTTACTCCCTTGTAGGTGACGAATTATTCTCCACCCTCCAACCTCTCTCCAACAGGAGGGTTGTAGCAAACCTCTCGTTGCTCTATCGCTACTTCCAGATAAAGTGCTAGGACGGAGTACGTTCCCTGTTCCCTCCAAGTCAAACCTTCACGGAAAGGACACGCCATGCCACTTACATAGTAGCACGTAGTGAACAAAAACAAGACCTAGATTTAAAATTCAAATGGTAAGCACTGACTCATTCATTTTGTTAGAAATTAAAGACTCGAATTTACACTCACGCAAAAACGAATCCAAAACAAAACTCGTAAAATTTCACACCTTGATGCGAAATGATTTTTTGGCCAATAGAAAACTAGGAAACATTTAAAATCAAAGTTGAAATAATCCTCAGTTCTCAGAAACAAATTCTTTTACGGACCTTTTCTCGAGCCGACGCGAAAATTTGTTCATCGTCCAATGGAAAGGCCCAAATCATATCCAAGAGTGAATTCCCAAATTACTTTTTCAAGCCCCACAAACAAAATAAAAGACGGCAAGTTCGCCTTTCACCAGAGATAGAGAGAGAGGGGGGACAAGTGTATTAACACCTCCCTTGACAAACGTCAAGCGTCCGTTATTTTTATCTCTACATTTCTCCCTCACCTCTTTTATACTTGAAAAACGAAAGGAACATTTAAGACTGAGCGATTACTTCAAAGACATTCCACACGATAACGCTCATACATACATCCACACATACGTTCGTGCCTACGTACACATAAACTCATTCTTGCAAGGACTACTACGAGCATTTTGACGACCTTGTATCAACTAAAATACATTAATTTTATTTGTAAAGACCTAAATTGATTTATATACAATCAAACCACCCACATTTCCTCTGTATTCCTTTGGCGAGAAGTAAGGTTGTTTTATAGGAATAGAATGTCGCTACCGACACTTGAGTTTGAACATAGATTGCCACTGAGAAAACACAGGGGATCCCATTATCGAATTAAGTAGACCACATGACTATAGAAGAAACGCATAAGTAGGAAGTCGGGTGACGTCTAGATTGATCGTTATTTCTATTCTATCCTCTATTACTATTCGGATCGCCATTCCTCTATACTATACGGACCGCTATTCTCGACTCTATTATCTATACTATTTCTCTATTCAGATTCTCTATACGGAATACTATTCGAGCGAGTAATATCGAGCAAGTATTATTAGTGCGAGATAATTCAAACGCGTCTGACACCAGCATTGTTCTACAGCGTATCATAGTCGTATTTGTGATTACAAAGTCTCGACTACAACGAGCATTACAAAAGTGACAACGTTTATTCGTTGGCAGCACAAAAGTGGCAACAACTATTCTTTGACATAACAAAAACGTTCCACTCGAACAGCTTCTACCCCGAACACTGCTTTGTGGAACAGAATTTCAACAGGATGTTTTCCCAATCACTGGACTCTTAATCTCACCGTTAGAGTTAAAAGTTAACTTCCACTCCTATCCATACAAATGGCCTCCAGACGTAACCCCCTACCTTGAGTGAACCCCGGGCTTTGTAAGGGGTGAACCTTACTCTAAAAAAGAATAAAGGAAAATGCATTTCTGGTATTTTCACTATGAATATGTATTTTTATACTTTTGTACTGTTTGACCCCAATTTGGGGGCTAACTATTTTCTCATCGATGTGGTATTAGCACCACGGCTCAGGGTGGACCTGGGAACAACAGCAATTAACAGGTGTTTTCACGCTCCCCACAGCCTCCAATCTTCAGATCAGTGGCCTTGCTGCCGGATGTAATTAATCGTCGTACCTGGGAGGAGAGAGACGAAGTAAATGATGCGTGTATAGGGAAAAAAAATAACAAATGTTGGGAGAAAAAAGATATAAAAATAGAGAGAGAGGAGAGAATTGGTGAGAAAAGGGATAGAAAGAGAGGGACGAGTTAGAGACGGGGGAAACCAAAAATAGCTAAATCAAAGAAATGGAAGAGGATAAAATATATAGGTGACTTGATAAAGCGAACTTAATGTTTGTACCATGTTTTACCTGAAAGTTCCGAGAGCTTCAGGCACGATATGGCTTCCATAAAAAAAGAGACAATGTCAGAAAAAAGAAATTCGTTATTTATTGGTGTCGTGATTTTGACAGCTGTTGAAATGTTCGGCGGGTTGCTGGAAACATCTTGTAATTTTGCTCACCAGCTTCTTCACAAATGGGTTCAGTTTCTCCGGATCTACACTAACATACCAAAAATCATATGTCTGGTGTCTAGTGTTGTCTGGTTCTGCTCCGTAACGTGACTTGGCGTCGATTTCAAAATTCTGAGCTACATAAATCTGATCAGACGGTATATTAACTTACGGGAAGGACCGAATGTTATTAGGGTATATAGATTACATGAATCCGTGCAAATGGTAACTAAACAGCATAAGTCAGCTTTTGTATGATCCCCTAACTTAAGCAACGTCAAGCCTGGTCAGTACCTAGTTGGGTGACGACTTAGAAATACCAGGTACTGTTAGGTTTGATGGGTCGATGGTGTAATGGATAATGGCACGGAACTGAAAACCAGAGAACCTATTTCCAATTTCAGTTCGGTTCGTTATATTCACTGACGCGCAAATACACTTCGGGCAGGCATGAACTCATATCTTCTCCCAGTTTAATTAGTAAGACTTGCATCAGTAAGTTATTTTTTATCTCCAAAAACTGTCTTACAATCCAAAAATATTTTTGAGCCTTAAATAACCTGCAAAGGTTGATAAACCGTAAAATACAATTCAATCAATAAACAGCATAAAAGCAGTTACCGGTCAATGATATTTTTAAACTGACCAGCAGAAACAATTTCTTTTTTTTTCTATGTGTCATTTGAGAAAGTGGTAGATCCACTACTTTCTTTCCTTTGTAGAACCTAGAAATATATGTATTTTTACTTTCCATCCCACCCGCGTTCAGGCACCGATTTATACAAGTTTTTTTTTAAGTAGTTTATATTCTGCTTGGCTGTCTTCAACATGTAATGCGTGATTCTTATTTACCAAGGTTTCCTTCTTCATTATCTCTCCTAGAAATTTCATTTTTTTCTGTCTGATTCTAATTGTAAATTATTATCCTTTCTGTCATTATTTTCTGTCATTATTTTCCTTAAAACTTCCTTGTTAATTACATGCTACATCCATGGTATTCCTAGCTTCCTTTTAAAGAAACATGTATCTGTTGCTGCAACTCCCGCTCTTCATCTCTGAGAAAACTATTCAACATCTAATGTCATAAGGAACGACTAATATTATATAGAAGTTCAGCTTTCTCGTCTTGGTTTTTAAATAATTGTTTTTTTCTTAATACTTATCTCAGCCTTTGGAATGCATATTTTAATATTCTAATGCATCTTTGGATTTTAGCGTTCCATTTTCGGTTATCTGTTCAAACACTTCTTGCATCCGCGTCCTGGGTAACACGATAAACTACAAAAGCAAGGCCTCTGATCAGGAGGTTTTGAGGAGCGTGGAACCACCTCTTAATTGCTGGTGTTCCCAGGTCCACCCTGACCCGGGGTAGTAGCACCTGTTAGGGTCCCAGCTATGGGCTAATATTTAACCCCCAAACGGGGGTCAAAATACTATGAAAGTGTAAAAATAGGTTTTAATACCAGAAATACGTTTTGTTTTGTTTTTTTAAAAAATGGTTATTACCAGCAATAAGTTTTTGAAGAAAAAAAATATTACCAGCAATACATTTTTGAAAAATAGATATTACGAACTTTACTTAAAAAAAAAATACAAGCGATACATTTTTGAAGATAAAATATTACCAGAAATAGATCTTTGAAGGAAAAAAATTATTACCAGGAAACAATTTTTTGTTTTTAAATGTTACCAGCAATAAAAAATTTGTCGGCATTAAGTAACCCATTGAGTTTGATATGCCGTAAAACAAACCAATCCAAATCAATCAAACACTTCTGCATTTGCTTGCTTTTGATATCTACAGTACATAGCTAGTACCTTGGGCTATTCCCGTTATACTACTCACCTGACGCCGTATATCGATGGATGTTAAATATCCACATAATGTTTCGTTCATCAGGCACCTATTATTATTGATCATATTCATGATATCAAGATAGGGTGGTGCCAACTATCATTACCTTTATATTTCGTACCAATGACTTTTGGCACGTCAATGTAAAATAAGTATCTGGCAAGGTAATAGTAGGTTGGTGCAAAAATAATGACGTAATAAGGTCGTTTTTTAACGTATTTTTAACGTCAAAAAACGACATTATCACGCCATTTTTTTGCACCAACCTAATAAAAAAAAAGAGATAAAATGAAATATTTGAAAATAAGTTAAAAGGAGCATAAAGAAAAATAACCCAGTTTTTTTTTTACTGACGTCATATTTGTTTTATCTTTTCTGCCTTTTATGACATTGACATTAAATTATATACAGTTATTCATTGTGACTGTTATAAACACATCAATGCTTGGCTGTTAAGTGATTTAGCTCGTGAACATTACATCACATATGACTTGCTTTTGTGTAAAAGCGAGCTAGACACGTGAACAAACGTTTAAAAAAGATTGACGCATATAATCTCACGCTCAATTTTTATACCTTTATGCGGCGCACGATAGAACCATCGTTAAGCTATCGGAATACGTTTCAATCATCATCCGATCAAAACCCAAATATATTGATCTTCCTTATTTCACTATTCTCTATTTCGAAACAAATCAATCGCCTATTTGCCGGTTTTATACAGTTCTCTCAATGGCATTTATTATCTATTTTTCTAACCCTTTGAAATTACATCTTTTTACGGCACATTCATTCTGCAGGCCAATCTGTTTTGTTCTTCCTTTCATTTCAAATTTTTCTATCAGCGCTTTTATGATCGCTTGTAGTTATTGCTGATTTTACAATAAAATGCGCTGTCCATTGAGCAATAGGCTAGACTCTCGCTGCTATTCTCGCTAGCATATCGATAGTAAAATGAGCTTATGTCAGTAAATGACGATGATTAGAACTCATTTATTTAAACTGAGAGTACAGAGATTTCCTAAAGAACTGGACAGATGGGCAAACATGCATATTTTCCAGAAATTGAATTTTCAACAGCATTTTATTAAATATTAACAAATTACGTCTTCAATATGATTTCCATCGTTTGTTGATGCACTTTCAAGATTCACGTGACATGGACGCAATAACTCCACATTGGCGTCAATTTTAACACATTCACTCTTTATGCGATTAATCAAGTGTGTTGCATCTGTGATTTTCATTGAGTACACCTTTCTCTTTTAGCATACCCGAGAAAAAGAAGTTTTTTTTCTTAATTTCGACAAAACCACTTTTAATCTGTGGAGGTCAAAGAAAAAATATAATTAATGAGATTTCCTATGAATCCAAACTTTAGGGACACCTTGTAGATGCAAAGCAGATGCAAAAAGACGAACTGAAGAAATGTTCTTCAATTATTCTATACAGGTGAAAATGTCGAAAATTGGAGTAACTATTAGCTTTCGTTAAACATTAAGTATCGATGTTTTATCAAACTCTTCAACCCTTATTCTCGTTGGTTTGGTTTGAAATCTTTCTCGAATTTTCAACGCTTCCAAACAATATTCAAAGATTTTCGATATTTGACAAGATGGCTACGGTTGTCGAGATTAATGTCAACATTATTAAATGAACCATAGCTGGCATTAAGTAAACCAAAAGAGAAAGCTAATCACTTGCCATCGAATGCATTATTCCAAGGATGATGTTGATTGTGTGTATGTGTCCAAATCCGAACGAGGCAGAGGATTAGTTTAATTAGAACTGTTATACAAAAACTACAACAATCGTACTTCAAAGTTACCTGGAAACTCCAGATTACTGGATGATGACCTGGGTCAAAGAATATAAAATTTCAAATATTATTTCAAGTTTTCACTCAGTCGTTTCTCAGAATTACGGTTTTTACTATTTAGTAAATATTTTAATTTATTTTGATGACTCGATTTATTATTGGTAAACTCGTTTTAGATTGAATAAATCCCAGAATTTAATTTCTTCTATACTCTGACTCAGATTTTGTTTGTGATTATACCGTTTGCCTATAAAATCAAATCACAGTCGTTAGCACAATTCCCAGTTGATTACCGTTCCTGCTCATTCATATAAATTTTCGCGTCTATTTTACCTTCAGTTATATATCTGTTCAAACCAGGTGTCTGCCGTCATTGAAGTATATTTGAAAAGATTCCTTTCAGCATCAGTAACTTCTAGCACATTCATCTGGGAATTTACAGTTAGTTGATTAGTTTCTAAGAGGAATTAATCAAAGAGCTTAGTATAAATCTTATTGGAACTCTCCTGTCATTCTGTTTATTCCGCCGGACTGGAAAGTTAGTAGTCTGCATATAAAACTATGAACACCATCATATTAACAGCCTTTAAGTTGCATGCCTTCACGCGGAAGGCGTTTATATGTTTTGACGCGTTCATTACCAGTACAGGCTTTTTTTTTTTTGTTGCTTTGATATATTTACGTAGTCAATGGAAATTCTGTTTTTAAGGCTATGTTTCAAGAAGACACCTCACAACTCAAGAACAATTCATAGAATCTTGTAGAGTCAGTGTAAAGGATAGCAGTTTTCTGGAGGTTTCAAATCTTGGTCTCAATTCCAATTTTCCCTAAGCGCTCTTTTAAGTTTCTGGGTGGTGTTCCAAGCGTAGCCATTACTACATGAATTACTTTAAAAAAACAAAACAAAAAAAAAAACAAATTCCATAGATTCCTCACCTCTGCAGTAATATTTTGTCATATTTCAGTCTTTTTATTAGGTTGTGCAAAAATAATGAAGTAATAATGTCGTTTTTTGACGTTAAAAAATACGTCAGAAAACGACATTATTGCGTCATTATTTTTGCACCAAACTAATAGTTAGCTTGGAATCCAATCTTGTATTGTACGGAAGAGTAAAATCAATAATGTGATAATTACTACTTTCCTTGTCCATCAAATTAAGGTTAGATATTCATACATCAAAGATGTGATCGGTCTGTACACGATAGAGATCCGATAATATTTTGTTATTGTCATTTTCTACCACAGCCTTTAGCTGACATTCTTATAATTTCCCTTTCACATTGAAGCCAGATTTTCGGCATATTTCGAATGGATTTTCTTATCGATCTAATAGTGTCGTCCCTTTCTGTACCAACATGAGAAATTCAGCGAATATGTCTCATCAGCTTATCTACAAAACCTACATTTGCTTCCTGCATGGGATTTAAATTGGACTTGATGAAATTCATTCTGATGGCCTGCGCATGTGCAGAAAATATAATTAATTTCGTTTCTCACTTTATAGAAACATATTTCAACCAAAATAATTTCTAGTAATTATATCTATCTTTTTAAAACAATGAACATGAAGCTGTTTTGTCATTTTGTGATTTCTGTTGTATATACATTTCCTTTCCGGTCTCAGTCGGAGAATTACGGTCAGAAATAGCTTCATGATATGTTCCACTGATCGTTTTTTCGTAAAAAAAATCAAAAAAAAAAAAATCACATACATTTTGCATAGATAAAGCTCCCCGTAATATGTGAGTTGAATATGTGAGTACAAGCTTTGTATTTCTTTAAGGGTTCCGCTAAAAGGAATCCCTTCACTGAAACTTTTCCAATCAATCCTCGGGCTACAGCTACAAATAGAATCATTGATGTCCTTATGTGCCACATTTTTGAGATTACTATTACAAGATACTTGTATTTTGATAGATTTTGAAAATCTTCAACGATACTTTACAATCTGCAGGGAATTCCATATCAATAAGAAAATAATTCTATTTTGTGGTCTTTGATCACGATGTTTGGGAAATTAGCTTTGATTGTTCTGTCTGATAAGTTTATACCAGGCACATATATCGCAATCAAATGTGCGCGATATCTTGACAGGTTTTAGTAAAAACTGGTGGGCCGTTAGGAATATTTTCAGCTAAGGTTAATCCAGTTCTCCCAGTCGTTCTCTGATTGAGTGTGTTCCTAATTATCGAGATATGACTCCTAAGTAGAAATGAGTGTATTACCCTGAAAACTTTAAAAAATGCTCCCCCGACACCCGTTCATGCTACCTCCTCATTCATGAATACATGCACAGAAAACTAGCAAGGAGATCCGGAATATTGGATGGGATAATTACTATAACATGTGTTAATTCCTCGAGACAAAAGGTCTACATGTTATAACCTCCAATCAATAACGATCAGAAAACATGCGAGGCATGCCTTTCTTATCACAAGCACATTCTTAAATAATAATAATAACAATTTTTTTTCTGTGATTTCTGGTGTATACTTATTTCTTTCCGGGTCCCAGCCAGAGACCTAAGGACAAAAAGGTCATCATGGCATTTTTTCCACTGAGCATTTTTTGAGTAAAAAAGAAAGGCACATAAGACCACACATGTCTTACATAGATAAAGCCCTTAGTTAGACGTATGTTGTACAATTTTTCGTATTTATTTAAGACATAGGCTACCAGGCATCCCATTAATGAATAATTGGATTATTTTGCAATCATTCTGAGGGCTCCGACTACGACTGGATTTGATGATGTACTCATGCGCTAAAATTTGAAATTTTTTTCACTTTCAAGGTCCATGCATCTTCATAGATTTTTTGAAGATATTCAACAATATATTACAGTCTGCAGGGACTGTCATGTGAATAAGAAGCAACAGTTTGTTTTTGCAATCTCTGATCACAATGTCTGGGCTGTTACCTTTGATTTTTCCGCCTGGGTTTGTTGTAAAATTCCATAAAATAGTTACAGGGCCTGTCTCTGTAACTGGGACTGGGTGGTGTTCATACCGATTTCTTGCAGATCCCAGTCCTTAAAAGTTGTGGGTTTTCGAATGCAGCAATTTACCCACTCTGTCATGACGAGTTCTATTTTCAGTGATGCCAATACCGTTTAACTTGATAAAAAAAATTGTCAATTGTTTCTTGATATTTATCACGGAATCTGAATTTTGTGCTGACACAATATTTCGGTATGTGACCTTGGCAATTTCTAGTTAACAAGCCATTGTCCTCTGCAGCAAGAATAAAACCTTCGATTTCAACTTTTAACCCTACACTACGTAGCCACTGATGGGTACAGGGTTTGTCTACATCAGATTGTTTGGTGCGGGCAGAGTATTGACTGTGAAGAGATTTATCCTGCCATTGTTTCTGTATCTGATCGAATGCATTTGTCTTTGCCCTCGTTTTTTAAGTTTTCTGCATCTTCAGTCGGTGCATTGTGTTTTATATGCATTTCTTCACCCGCTTGAAACTTCATTTTGAACTTGTGGACTTTCTTTATTACAGAATAGAGTTTCTAACGTCTTACATGTGCTCTGACACAGATCATCATCCAGTCTTCTGTAGTTTCCAGGTATCTTTGAAGGCCAATTGTTGTAACATTGTAAAACAATTCTAATTGAAATAATCGTCTGCCTTTTTCAGATGTGGGCACATACAAACGATAAACATGCACCTTGTGATGATGCATGCGGTGGCAAGTGAGAAGCTTTCTCGTTTCGGCGTCCATTCATTTAATGTAAGCTATGGTCCGGTTAAAGATGTTGGAACCCTACTGCACCTCGAGGACATTCAATGTATTTATGGATGATACCTTGTTTTTCTTTTTAATTCAGCTAGGTATTCAATACGTGACGCACAAGCCTATAGTATTCCTTTCTTACATTCTGCTTCTTTTTAGTAAACTGAATTCAATCACCTTTGCTAATTCTTAGCTACCTGTGGGTTTCATCTTCTTCCATTTCCCTAATGTTTGTGACAAAATGAAGATTTATTGTGTGTTTTTCTGTAATTCCCGCTTTCTTGAATGTTGCATTTGCACATTTAACTAATCCGAAATCCATTATTATTATTATTATTATTATTATTATTATTATTATTATTATTATTATTCAGAAACTCATGAAAACTCATAGAGCCGATTCCCTCTCTTGATTGATAAAATTATGTATAATATATGATCAGTGCTGTGAAAAATGATCTCTTGATGTTTGTATCCGGATGTCAGGATTTAATTGGCGTATTTTCCATATTATTATTATTATTATTATTATTATTATTATTATTATTATTATTATTATTTTCGTTGTTGTTTTATTATTATTATTATTATTATTGTTGTTGTTTAATCTTAATAACATTTTTGCTTTGAGAATCTACTCTTCATATGATAAAAAGACATCTCAATATCCCTGTGTATCCAGGATACTTTTTAAGCTTCTTTACTTCTTCTTCTTCTTCTAATGGTTAATATTAGTACTATTAGAAGTGGTAATAATAGCAGTATTAGTAGCAGTAATAGAAGGAAGAGTAGGAGCAGTTTATTTATACGAAATAGAAATGATTATGAACTGTATGAGGAAGGACCGACATATGTCCACAGGTCAAATCCATAATACATTTATTGTCTGATTTTTTTAAAACTGTGCTGCAGATAAATTATGTCCTTTACTTGTGCTCTTGGATTCGATAATACCTTCACTTAGAGAGCGATCGTTTTTTTTTTTTTTTTTGTTTTTTTTTTTTTTCTTCTCATCACTGCGTAGTTCCAGCCGGAAAGAGAGTAATTAGCTTCCTGCACAAAAGGTCGCGGTTTAGCCGTTTGCATAATTCTTTTCGAATAAGACACCCGATCCGATCAGACAAACGCATAATTGTCGCTTGTTGAAATATTCATGTTTTTGGCTCTTTTTGTTTCTTTTTGAACGTTTTATTCAGTTATAGAAAAAAAAAAAAAACTTTTTTCATTTTCTCTGCTTCTATCTATCTTTATCGGTTTAAAGGCATGGTTCTTTGAGCATATCTGAGGCAAATTTTCCTGTGGAATCTGCCTATATTTCTGAGATGAGGTATTATGTACATTATTTACATTATTCGGACTATTGTCCTCATCTTTGTCGCCATATTTATTGCAACATTTCGCCCGTTGTACGCTCCGGCCTTCTTCAGGTGGTTGGAATGTCGAACTGAACACTTTATCTCGCTCACTGTTCTAGTTCCACGTGCCATGGTTAATGGACGTCAGTAATCAGTTATCGCCTGTTAATTCCCCTTTCCAAGTTCTTCACTGCCTTAACCGGGTATTGAACTTACACTCTTTGGGTCCTGTCACTGGATCTAACATGAGGACACATAGCACAGTGGTTAAAGGCGTTAGTCTTCAAATTTTAGCTTTATCTAGAGCGAGACGATGGCTATATTCTGTGGTAAAGGACCTAATATTAAATTTAAGCCACTCCCTCCACCTATTACCAATAATTCCCGTTGCAATCTCCACTAATTCCCGTTGCATTAGTCTCATCAGCTGTTGCTGGAAGTCCCGCCTATCCTGTAAGGACACATTGAACTTCCAGTGTCCAGTCATTCTAGGCCTACTACCAAATACCATCCGGGCACAGACGAGTGTATGAAGAATAGTCGAAACAGTGGGACAATCTAGTAAATCTAGGTCGAACTTCTCATTAACATTCTATCCATGTAGATGGCTACCTGAAGTGACGGCCATTTATGAGCACAAGTCTACATCACCTGCTTCGGATAATCGACCCGGTATCTATCGACGAGCCCAAACTCACCAATCAGATCAATCAAGCTACGATAGACCGAAGCCTTCCCGCTAGCTCCCCTTCCCCTGCCTATCTTGGGGTTCAGGGTGGCATTCCAGTCCCGATTAAGCGCGATGAATCCGTCAGGAACTACCCAAACTGACGGAAAAAGTCAAAACAATCCCACCGATCCTCCCTAAAAAGTGCAACGAACCAAAACGCAACACTGTTCACGGTAATATCGGCCACAATAAACCGGTCCTCTGCACCTAAATGGACAATGCCCACCTTCGCATCAAGACAACGCTTGACTAACAAGGAAACACCTCTAACCCGCCGGCTCCCGTATGCTGAATATACGACAATCTCGTTTGACACCACACTAGCATCGACGTCGCAAACAAAGCGTGTCTCCTGGATCGCAACCACATCCACACCAAAGGACAAGAGGTCACGC